>VDFB02000017.1:254158679-254279914 GCA_007258455.2 Sequoia sempervirens
TTTAGCAAGCTAGGGTTTACTAAGGTGGGTTCTCTTACCAGACAGAACAGGGGAGGGGTGGGCTTCAACAATTCTCTCTTGGTTTGGACGATTCTCTAAACCACCACTATTTGTTTCATAGTCCTTAGATACCGTGGAGGCAACCGGTTTGGATAAAGCCAACAAGATTTGATAGTGTTCATATATTAACCTAATAAGACTAGGATGAAGAATAGGGTATCTCTTGGGATTTTTCTTGTTGCCCTCAAGGCTATTGCTCAACAAACATAATAGATAATGAGGTAGAGAAATCTATACCTTATGGCAGAAGTAGTTAAGGATAGCCAAATGATGACCATAAAATCTGGTGAATCTCCCATCTAGGGTTATATACTCCATTATGACATGAAGCACCTTTCTCCATAGTGCCTTGATGGTGTCTATTTCAAAATAGTTGTTGAAATTTTTGACCAGTTTCATTTTCTCCTTTTCCTTCTTAGGAAATTTGATTGCCCCCTCATCAGAAAACCTTCTGTCACAATAAAACTTCAAACCCTTAGCTAACATTCTAGTCACCTCTCCTATAATTCTCTCATCCAATTTCACCTTTCTCCTAAAGAGGATTATTTCTCCATTGTTCCAATTCTTTTCAAAATAGTCCATAGCCATAGTATTAGGCCCATGAAATTTTTCCAAAAATGGAACCAAACCACCTCTCACAACCTGTTTCTAGATCTTAGCATTCCTCAAAGCTATTTGGCTCGACTCTTTTCCTATCCTCCCCATTTTTCATTTGCACCTCAGTGCAGACTCTACCAGTGTTGAAAACCTATTGCAATTTTATGCAGCCATTCCAATGAACCCACAAAGCATGCCACTTTTTCTTCCTAGCTAAGTAATATGACACGACCCCATCAAATCTCTTGATTTTCATGTACTTAGCCCTTTTCCCTTTCATCATTAAATATATTTTTCTCTTTCCCTTGCATAACATCATAATATAATAAGGCCCTGACTTCAATTCCCAAATCCCTAAAATTCTTCCATGTGTTCAATCCTTTCCTCTTTACCCCCTCATTCATAAATTAATCCGCCACACTGTTAGCCTCCCTATAGATGTGTGAAACTTAACTTTATTGAACTTATAGATAGAATAGATTTTTCTTCATCAATCAAATTCTTTATAGAACAGGAGGGGGGGTACTACCTAGGAGACAGTCAATGATGTTTTTAGAGTCCCCTTCAAGCCATAAGTATTTTATATTCAAATTATGAGTTAACTTTAAACTTGAAAAACTCTTATAGCCTCCGCCACATGGTTGGTTTGATGACCTAGGGAAATGACCACAACTTCCATAAAGTTACCATTTGAGTCCCTTAACACACCTCCACTTTCGGCCATCCCTAGATTTCCCTTTGCAGTGCCATCAAAGTTGGCCCTAGACCAACCATTTGGAGGAAAGGTCCAACACACACCCTCCCTGCTTTTCTTAGCTGGACTGGATGCCATAGAAACATCCATTTTAATATTCCAATCCTTTGCTATCATTAGATCATAGGGAGTACACACCACAACTTCAAGGTTAAGAGCTTTTTGGGGAATAACATTGAAGTTTTCCTTTATAAGCCTGAATTTTTCTTCAAAAACATTAGTCTCCGACATCTCGTTATTCCTGAAATTTTTTTTATTACGTTCTTTCCACACTCCCCAAACAACAAAAGGGAAAATAAAAGCCCATAACCTTCAAATGAAGGGATTTTGAGATGGAGCTTTCCATTGTGAAAAGAAATCTTCAATGGACAAGGGAAACACCCAAGAGATATTCCAGAGGGCTAATAATTTTCCCCAGATTATAGAAACAAATGGGTAGTGGAGAAACAAGTGGTTAGTTGACTCCACCTCACACTTGCAAAGGTAACATCTGTTGGGAATTTGAAAACCCCGTTTACAAAGATTATCCATTGTAAGCACCTTATTTTGAAGCAGAATCTAGAAGAAGATGTTGACTTTTAGAGTCAAGTGTTTAACCCACGCTTTAGACTAGAAGGGAGGGGGATCTTGAGAAAGGGATAGCAAAGAGACAACCGAAGAAACAAAGTAGTTACCCGAAGGGTTGTCTATCTAGACAAGATTATCATCCAGTTGAATCTGTCCCAAACTGACATCCCTTAAGGAAGATTGAAGCTGAGCCAACTCCTGACTAACCACACACAAATCCACCTAGTCTCCTTCATACCAATAATCTTTGACAAACTCCCCAAAATTTGTTTTGCATAACTCAGCCCATCTATTGAATCTTTCAATTTTGATGAGTGGCTCCTTAAAAATCCATCTATCCTCCTAGAATCTGGCTTGATTGTTGCTTCTAATGTGCCATCCTATCCCCGATTCCAATATCTTTCTACCAGCAATCATATCATTCTAGCAAGCTAAACCATGAGATAGAATAGGAGAATCCAACAACGCTTTGAGGGATAGACAATTGGTCATATACTTCTTAAAATATCTTTCCATTCTCCAATAGACAAGAAGGATCTCCATATTTGTTTGGCTAGAAGAGTCTTATTAATCATTTTGATTTTTCTAAGACCTAAACCCCCCAAGGTTTTCGGTCTGCAAACCAAATCCCACCCTATAAGAGGCATCCTCTTTCTTTCCTCCACACCAAACCAAAGGAATATTTTTTGGATCTTTTCAATGGCCTCAGCATATTTAGTAGGAATTTTGAAAAAACTTAAAGCATAAACCAGGAGATTCTGAAGAGAAGCTTTAAAAAGTTGAATTTTTCCAGCTTGTCTCAAAAGAGCTCCTTTCCATCCTGCCAACTTCTTTCTGAACCTGTCAACCAGTGAACACCAAAAGGAATCTAGAGGTTTAAGACATAGCGGTAGTCCAAGATAAGTAGAGGGTAAGGATTCCACTTTGTAACCAAGGATTCTTGCCATCTTGGCTTGTCTATGCTCAGGGGTATTGAAGAAAAAAAGGGAGCTCTTCTGTCTATTGACCATCTACCCAGTCGCCTTAGTCATACATGTCCAATGTTTTTTTCAAAGTCTTAGCCTCATTCACTGTAGATCTTCCCATAAACATAGTGTCATCAACAAACTATTGGTGAGAACAAATAAAATTAGTAGATGAAGGACTAAGACCAGCAAGAGACCTCTGTTCAATCAAACTTTTAAGATTCCTTCCCAAGCTCTCAGCCATAATTGTGAACAAAATAGGAGAGATGGGATCACCCTGTCTTAGGCCTCTTGAATTTTGAAAGAATCTGGAAGGAGACCCATTCACAATAATAGAGGTGGAGACTGTAGTAACCAACTGATTCACCAACTGAATGACCATGCTGCTAAAACCAAACACCCTAAGAATTTTAAATACAAACTCCCAGTCAACATGGTAATAAGCTTTAGATATATCCAACTTAAGAAGAAACCCTTTAGTTTTAGATTCCACAAGTAAATGGATATTCTCATGGACAATGACTATAGAGTCTAATATTTTCCTTCCAAGTACAAAACCATTCTGTTGAGGGGAAATCAATGAAGGAAGAATAGTAAGGATCCTTGAATTCAAAACCTTTGATATGATTTTATAGAAAGAGTTTCAAAGACTAATGGGTCTGAACGCCTCAAACTCCATAGCCACAGGTTTCTTGGGAATAAGGACCACAAAAGTAGCATTTAATTCTTTTAGGAGCCTTCTGGACCCAAAGAATTCCTTAACAAAATTCACAACATATTTTTCAACAATATCCCAAAACCATTGAAAAAAGAACATAGGAAACCCATCAGGGCCAGGGGCCTTATTTCCTTCAAAAGAAAAGATAAATTTCATGATTTCCTCCTTAGAGGGAATGGCAGCAATATTTTCATTATCTTCCCTCTCAACAACCTTAGGGGTGGCCTCTAACAGAAAATCTTGGTCATTATAATTGATTTCCCCATTTTTTGAAAGAAGATACTTTAATCTTTATATTGATGACCTTTCAGGAATTTGAGCATTCCTGGAGCGATAGTAATGGTATTGAAGTGATTCCGGAATCTTTGAAACGGTTCCTTTCTCCCTTTAGCTGCGCTTTATGGTTTCACCAATGGTCCGGTCTTTGCTCTGTTGTTTTCTGTTCCTTATTCTCCCGGCGAAGCGCGATGCTTTACGCCGCATACCGCGACTTTTCCCACTCCCTCCCATTCTAAACATAGCAGTACCCAAAACATCAATATTCCACCATTTCCTGATTTCATCAAAAATAAGGGGGTGGGACAACCACATTCTTTCAAATCTAAAGGGAGATTTTTTCTTCACCTTTATAGGGTCCACCACAAAACTTATGGGAAAGTGATATGACCCCACTCTAGAAAGAGCTTTAAGAGAACATAAATAGTTTATAAGCCATTGATGAGAAATTAAAGTTCTATCTAACCTTACTTGAATAAGTTCCTTACCGATTCTTCTATTTGACCATGTATACTAGGCTCCTTGCAAATCTAGGTCAATCAACTCCTTATTGTTGATGAAGTCAAAAAGATTAGATTTACTCTCCTGATTCACCTGAGATCCTCCAAATTTCTCTTCATTCAAAAGGGGTGTATTAAAGTTGCCCATTACAACCTAGTGGTCATTATCAAAGATCCTACGGAAAGCAGAGAGCTCATTCCACAAATATTTTCTAGCTCCTTTCCCATTGGGAGCATAGATATTTGACTAAATCCAACTAAAATTATCTCTGATATGTGTGAAATTTGTAGCCACATGATTAGCACTCTCTAGTAAAGGTTCCCCCTTAATAAGGTTCTGGTTCCAAAAAGTTTCAATTCCTCCTAATGCACCATTTGAACTATTTCCTTGGATTCCATAGTTCTGAAACATTTTAATCTTCTCCACCTTCTCTTTGAACATTTTAGTTTCTTGGATGAGGAGAATATCAGGTTTATGATCCCTAACAAAATTGTGCAAAATGTCCCTCTTGTGAAGGCCGGTTCTCTATTATTCTAATACATAATCTCCTGCTATCTTACTAAGGGATTGATAATCTCAAAATGGTCTTTGAACACCCATCCACTCAGGTCCCCGTGCTTCATGCTCTCTTCCATTTAATTCTGACCTTCTCGCCTTTGGCTTAGATTAGGCACCACAATCCTTCCTCTGTCCCACACAATAAACTCCACCTTAGTATTCTGATGTTTTCTTTTCTCCTTTTTTTTCTTCAAATGAGAGAGGACTTCTTCCCAATCAGTTTCTTCTTGGCTCTCCAACTCTCTGCCAGATTCTCATTCCTTATCATACATTATTCTTTGTTCCTAGGGGAGAGTATCCATCTGGCTATTCTTGAGCTAGTTCAAATTGTCACTTGAGGGTTCAGTGTTCTGGTTCAGATTCTCAAAGGTGTCCTTGAAAAAATCCAAAGTCATTTTTTCTCCGAGTTTAAGAGGGTCACTCGGAGGGGAACATTCTACAGAAGTAGTAGTTAGGATAGGAATGCCAATATCTAGAGACAGACCCTGAACAGGAATATCCTCCAGTCCAGGATACCCATTATCTTTGCCTTCTAATAAAATCTAAAGAGTGGAAGAAACAAAGTCCTCATCCCTTTTACCATCCCCCACATTCTCCAATATTTCTTCTCCATCTTCCTTTGGACCGACATTTCTTTCTACCCCTATTTGTTGATTCTTCTGCATATTAGGATCCTTGGGTTTTGTTTCACCATTGATACCAATGGTATTCCTCTGATCTTCTGGTTTCCCATCAGACTCCTCATTAAGGGTATTGGTATTGATTGATTGCCTTTCCCCATTAGATTTATTTCTCCAGACAGTCTTAGGGTTAGACTGGTGGTTTTCTTTGTCTTTGTTGGCATTTAATGGGAATTTCTTAGCCCAATGCCCCATTTTTTTGCACTTAAAGCAAGCAAAGGGAGTGGATTCAAACTCTATAGTTTGTGTCCAAGTTCCCAACTTTGACTGTATATCTATTGAAGAGGGGAGGTCAGCATCTTGTGAAACTCCCACATAGATTCAAGCAAACACCAACCGCTTTCTAGCTATTGTCATAAGGTCAATAGACAAAATCTCTCTAAAAGAACTGTCAATGCCATTGAAGACGTCCTCGTTCCAATATTCTAGAGGGAGACCTGGGAGTCTAGCCCAAACTGGAACGTTCTAAAAAATAGAGTCAGAGAGATCTAGACAAGAGGTCCACTTCTTAAGGGCTATGGAATATTTTCCTATGACCCAAGGTCCACCACTCCTCACAGCCAATATATCCTCCTTGCAGGTGAACTCAAAGGAAAAAAATCCTCTAGGAAGAGCAGCCACCATTACCTTCCCATTGATTCTCCACTTATTTTTGACAAACTCCCTAACCACCTCAACATTTGGTCTAGGGCCCATAAACTTATCGACCAATTTTTTTTCCATCAAAGCAATATTATGATCAATAATCAGATCAAGCACAGAGATGGAAAACTTACCTTTCACTGGGTCAAAAAAATTACGCACTGGAGGGAATATTAATTTTCCATTTGGCTTAACACCAAACAACAAAGACCAAGGTTTGCGCTTTGCTCCTTCCCTATCAGCGGTCCCTACCACTTCATTGTAATTTTCTCCTTTTTTTCCTTTAGGGGACCCCCCAAATTTGTCTTCCCTCCTGGGTCCACCTGAATTTTGTTTCCAGTGTCCTTCTCATCAGATTCATCCTTACCTTTCTCCTTGCTCAGAACATGCATCGATTCTGCTTGGGATTCCTTAGATCCTGCTCCACGACCTGCTTCATTATTTAGAGATTCAAAATCCTTCTTTTCCCGCCCATTTCTCATCAAAGATTCAAGTGTAGATTGTTAAGAGGTGAAGATTTGTTTCTTCCTTTCTTCCTTATCAATTCCCCACTCCAACCTTGAAAGGGAAACATCCTAGATGGTTGCTTCTACCTTGATCAAGAATCTATGAATGTTGATTGCTAATCTAAAAAGATCCTCTTCCTTCCAAATCTATTAGATGAGTAACAAAGGTTTGATAACCCACAAGCATATGAAGAATAAATGTCTTTGAATATGTATCCATGACTAGAAAAAATCCAACAATAATTAGTGGTAGCCCCTACCCATCCTAATCTCACACAAAGCTATTATAGTAGTTGATGAAAAAGGGACAAAAAACTAATAGGTGATTAATCCTTTCTTTTGCTTCCTTGCACATAGTTCATTTTGAGGGGCCCACAAATTTGTAGAAGTGAAATCTATTAGTAGTGAGGGTTTTCTTGTGTATGGTTATCTAAATAAAAACAACCTTAGGGAGGTATAATTTTTCCAAATAGAGTTACATTGGAAAATCCTTGATAGGGGGAGTAGTCCTCAATTTTGTAGCCTAATTTGAAAAAACTAATTGCCAAATTTGGTACAAATCCCATCTAAGTATATCTTTCTCTCCCTTATGAACATATTTTAAAAAAGAGAGTTTATTATTTAAAATTTCTATTTCTTCTTCTAGAATGCCCATCCTCAACAACTCTCTCTGTTTCCAAATTTTAATAATATTGGAGATAACATTTCTTACAAAGCCTCTTAGCTTTGGACACAAGGCCTTTGTTAAAATCCACCTAACTTTACTCAAGTTTTCTCTATTATGTAAAGTACGATATCCATTATAATATCCATACTAGAAATTAGTACTCCTTCCATCTTGAATTTCCTAGGTTAAGTGGCAAGTGATGGCATCTCTTTATGAACTTACATAATTGTGAACATTTAGGAGATTAACCACCATCAAAATTCATGCTGAATTATTTGAATGTGCATGTACTTATTTTGAAGAATCTTACTATATAAATTACAACTTTTCTTGAGTATAGATTCCAAATAGTTTTTGCATCATGGTCCTTATTTTTTAGCATACAAAATCTCAATCTAGTTCTTTTGAGCTCTTTGGGAAAAAATATTTTATTCCACCCAATTAAAGGGAATTTCCTTGACTCTGGTTTACCATTCCACATAAATTTATCATCTATTTCTTTAGATTTAAAATTAAATTAAAGGGAATTTTTATGAAAGACATCAAATAGATAGGGATTGCAGAGATCAATCTTTTAAGATTGAAAGTTTACCTAAGAAATATAGCCATTTATCTTTTGAGTTCTCAATAAGATTTTCCTAACTGGGCCCTCTAAAAATGGTAACTCCTAGATATTATTTTGCAAAGAGTCTTATAAATAACCTTAAACACCTAGAAGTCTAACCTTGAATGAAATCACTAGTATTGAGAAAGAAGATTTTAGAATCATTACCATTGTTTCTTTGACCTAAGCCTTTGGTATACTTAGTTTTATTTTTTGAGATTCCTCCATTATATCTTTGTCAAAGAGTATAGTATTATTTGTAAATTTTCAAGTTGTATAATTGATTCACACCAGTTGCCACTTTAATTCCTTTGTAGATATTTTTACTCATAACCTCTTAAATAGAGCTACCCAAAGATTTAGCCATTATGATGAAGATAAACTAGGATATTGTTAGGTCGCTTGCCTCAAACCTTGGGATGGAAGGAAGAGTTTGGAAAGAGAGACATTCATTAGAACCAAAAAACTTGGGCTTGAAATATAGCTAAAGACCTAGTTGATTTATTAAAATTTGAATCCAAATCACTCAAGGACCTTCATCAAAAACTATTAATATATTTTTTACCATAAGCTTTTTTGATATCCAGTTTAATAATCATACTTGAATATAGGTCTAAATTGGGTATTTTAGATCTAAAAAAATTTGAAATAGGAGTTGTGAGGTAAGGGTGGGAAATTATTGAAGCTAGTTTGTTGTGTCCTTCAAGCTTTGTGTCTGCTACTTCCTGCTTGGTTGGTGGGTCCAATGATGGTATTTTCAGGAAATTAATTTTGTGTGGGTCTTCCTTTATTCCAAAATATTTTTGGCTTGTGATTCTACATCAATGGTCTCTTCTACCATTAGAAGGACTTCTTCTATAATCAGACTGACAAGAAAAATAATAAAGGTATTTATATTGTGCATTTCAAGGATGGATCTTGCATTAAAATCAAAGACCTAGTCTTAGATAGAACCATGACAAATATGGACAATGAATTGGTTGGTAAAGTTTTTGGAAGGTGACCAAATATTGAGATGATCCATAAGTGGGTGGTGGCTAAATGGTCTATCAAAGGTAGTGTCTCTATTTCTACTCTCCCCATAGGTCTTTTTTCTTTTCCTTCTCCCTTTCTGAAGACTGAGACCCAAGGCCCTTGGTTTTTTGGAAAACAAATGGGTATGTGCAGGATCATAAAAACAAAAAGCAGCAATATTATGTACTATTTACCTTTTCACCCAAAATTAATGAAATGTAGGGTTTCTTTTAGAGAGATTCTCAAATTTTCCAAAAATATAAATTATGATTTAATTTTAACTCAATAAATAATTGATATTTATTTTCTATTAGAATTATTCTAAAACCCCGATCGAGTAGTCCTGATTGGAAAACATCTATATAAATTTCAACTAGACTAGTGAGAACTAAATATACAAGCCACATTCATAAGCCACAATGGTGATTAAAAGAAAATTAAATTTTAGAAGTTTCCTCTTGACTCAAAGAAGGTGGTCATTTGACAAAATGAAGCTTTTTATGATTTTATAAAAGTTGTGGTTAAAAATTATAATTAATTTGATATTTGAAAAAATGTTAAAAATATTCATCACATCTCGGAGATAGCGAGTCCTACTTTATATATAGTAAAATCTTAAAATATTTACCACTATTATGTACAGTGCCTACTTTACACCTACTTTATTTTTCCCCTAGCCCTAAGTACCACCCATTGAAATTTCAAATTTCACCAAATAGATTTTATTTATTTTTAAATAAACCTAGTATTTTAGAAAGTACATTCAATTTTCTACAAGTTCTATTCTTACATATTTTTGAAATAATATAGATAACTTATTCAAATATTTACGTCAAGTTGCCTAACACTGATTTTTCTAAATTTTTTGCCACTTAAGGGCTTGTTTTTTGCACGATGATCCTGCACATACCCAAATCCTAGCCCTTTGTAAATGACATCTAAGGTTTAATCCTTCTAAGGGCCTTTTTTCTACCATTTATACTTGGGTGAGAAGTTCCTAGGTCTCCCTCTTGATTTTTGGGATGAGGAAATCATAGATGGTATAGCCAATTCCTTTGGTCATTTCCTCTCCCTTGGAAATATCACAAAATATAAAGCTAGATTTTTCATTGCAAGATTTGCACTAGTGTTGAACCTCACAAGATTCTTCCCACCTCCATCACTCTAGAATCAAGATTGGGTATATCGACTCACAATATTGAGTATGAAAACTTTTCCTTATTCTAGTAGAATTTTTCTTGCATTGGTCACCTTATCAATACATGTTCGACAAATGAAATGGATAAGTAGTCCAACTCAAAACTAGCTCATAAGAGCATATCCCCACTAGTGGTTTCCCAAGCTAATGTGGTCTCATGGCCTAATGAATCTAGTTCTCTTGGATTGAATAATTTGATTAGGAAAGAGATTTCAAAACCTAATCTAGAGCAATCTAATAACCTGATGATGTTGTCAAGTGATAGATGAGGCTATCACTAATTCTCAAATGAAGGGTAACACCATGTTAAAGGATAAATCATTTGTTATGTAACTTCCTTTGGTGCTAGAGGGTGTTTAAAGGTATGATTGTGTTGATCCTCCTTCAAGGTTTGAGCCTTTCCCTTTGAAGAATCCTTTTGAGATGGGTGAAACATTACTCCATTAGTCTCTAGAACCCCTCTCTAGGTTACTTCAAAGGAAGGAAAAATAATTTCTCAAGAGGAAGAAATACATAATAGTTTGGTTTTATTTATCTCTTCTACCCAAATCAACTCTTCTAATAGGAAGAATCATAGAGGGATTGAGGATAATAAATTTGGTCCTCTCACTACTTCTCCTAAGGCAAAAGATACTTTTTCCTTTGATACAAGTTCAAATCCTAAGGGTATAAGCTCTTAGGAAAAAGAAATGAGTTCTACTCTATAACTTTGACTACCTCTGTTAAAGATATTAATTCTCCTACTTCTTCCGATAAGGAGAAAGGCATAAAAAAGATGATAGATGTGGGCAAGGAATCTAAACTTGGGAAATTTTTTTTGAGAGAAATGAGATAAATAATTACAACTAGAGAAGTGAAAAATGGTAGTTAGAGTACTTTTGCGCAACTTGGCTCTAAAAGAAAAAAAAGAATTTAGTTATCATGGAATATTAGGGGGAAAAATAGTCTCCACAAGTAGAATATCTTTAAGAATCTTATCAAGGATTGTAAACTAGATATTTTGCTTCTTTAATAAACTAACATGAATTTTGATGATTTTGGGAAGGTATGTAAGTATGTTTGGTCATATGCTCAATTCCTAGCTATGGATGTTGAAGGCGCCTCTAGTGTTTTTTCCACTATGTAGAGATCCCATGATATGGAAGGTGTATTCCTATTTGATAATATAAATTACCATAAGATCTTGTTCAAAATAAAAATTATTCAAATAGAATGGGTCGTTTCAAATATTTACACCCCCAACAACTTTGTCTAGTGCTAAAAAACATAGAATAATCTCATGGACTACAAACATTCCTTTGTAGATAATTATTGGTTGCTAGTAGGAGATTTCAATTCTTACCTATACCCTTAAACAAAATGGGAGGTACTATACATTTTTTGAACAATATGATGAACCTGGAAAACTTCCTCCATGCATTGGTATTGGTGGAAATTGACTTGGAAAGTCTCCAATTTACTTGGTCCAATAAAAGAGTTGGAAATAACCTCATCCAAGTTAGAATGGATATATTTTTATCATCGACCAACTAGGATATTATTGAAAAATGAAATCTTTCCTCACTCCTTGGAATTGGTCCCAACAATACCCCTATTCGTCTAATTTGGAAATATTTAGCTACTAAGATCTCCTTCCTTTTAGATTTGAAATGATGTGGACACATCACCTAGATTTAAAATATCTTATTGAAAATTGGTAGAAATATGATATTCATGGTTTGGCTATGCTCAAAGGTTTCTATAAGTTGAAGCATATAAAGATCAATCTTAAGGAATAAAATAGAAATTCCTTTGGCAATATCAAGTTATCCATAAGAAGTAGGCCAAGGGACAACTAAAGATGATACAATATGAAATTGACCTAGTTGAGGTATCAGAGGAGATATGTACTAGAGAGAAACACATCCTCAACATCCTTCTTTACCTCATTGAAAAAGAGAAAATTTTCCAGAAACAAAGATCAAGGAATCAATGACTTAAAGAAGGGGACAAGAATACCAAATTCTTTCATCAAACTACCCTCAAGAACATGAAAAGGAATCAAATTTTGGATTTAATATTGGATAATGGGAATATGATTTCTACAAAACAACAAATTCAATAGGAAGGTGTTATATTATATAAGGAATTTCTTAATCTACCCTCTTGTCTGATTAAGGAAAATGACACTGTTATTGATTATTTACTCTAGGTCATCCCAAACTCTATTACTCCTCAAGGTTTGTATATAATGGAAAGATTTATTTTTGAAGAGGAAGTTAAAGGGGTTGTCGGTTGTCTCCTCCTTTGACCCATTTAAATCGTTGGGGCCAAATATATTCCCACCTTCTTTCTTCTAAATCTATTGGGACATTGTGGGAAAAGGCATAGTACAAGAAGCTAAATAATTTTCTACTATGAGAAAATGTTGAAGGAAATGAATAATACTTTCATTGTCCTTACCCCTAAATTAGTTGGTGCTATCAAGATGTCATAAATTACACCTATTAGCCTATGAAATTCAAAATATATAAGATCTTTTCTAAGTTTTTGGTCCTACACATCCAACCTTTCTTGGAGAAAACCATTCATCAAAATAAAAAGAGCTTTGTTCCTTGTAGAAAAATCATTAACACTATCATTTTGGTCCATGAAAATCTCCATTCTATGGATAGAAGAAAAATGGAAGGCACGTGCTTATGAAAAAGTGTCATGGTTGTTCCTTTCCATAGTCCTATATAAGTTTGGTTTTAGAAACAAAATTCTCAAGATGTTAGAGGAATGATTTCAAACCAAAGTGTTTATTCAATTATGATTAATAGAAGTTTGCATGGACACTTTAAATATTTGGGGGGTATCAGGAAAGGAGACCCTCTCTCCCCCTATATTTTTATAATTCTTGCTAAGGTTTTGGGAAAAATATAGAGGAAAACATCAAAAGAGATCTAGTCTTAAAGGATTCAAACCTGCCTCCCACCTCCCTCCCATTTCCCACCAAAAAATTGTGGATGATACTTTTTTAATGGGAGAATAATCTATAGCTAAAGCCACATAATGGAAAAATAATTCTTAATGATTATTCCCAAGTATTTGGTCAAAAAATTAACCTAGACAAGAGTGGTGTAATTTTCCTTAATATCCCTACTAGGCTACAAAATATAATTGCTAGAGTTCTCAATTGTAATATTTAGTAGCTCCTTGCATCTTACTTGGGAATTCCCTTAACTCAAGGAAAAATTCACAATTCTATTTGGGTTAATTTAATCAAAAGGATTCAAAGAAAGCTTGCTTCTTGGAAAAGTGCTCTTCTAAGTAATGTTAGAAAGGTCCAACTTCTTAAATCCTCATTGCAAAGAACTTTTGTTTACCTACTCTCCCTCTTAAATATCCTAAGACTTATGGATAATGAGATTGAATAAATCCAAAGATGATTTCACAATGATTGTTTAAGTTCCAAATAAGATCATATTATGAGGAGGTATCATTTGATGTTATGCCTATATATGTATGATATGTATTGTTATAGATACCATGACTATATGGTAGAAAGGATATTTATAATGGTATAAAAATAAAATTTCTTTGACAAAGGGAGGTTAGCATCATATTATTACTCCATTGAATGAGAAAGTGAATGAGATATGTGGCAATTTCTAGGTTTATTTAGTGGATAGAAAGAAAATACTAGAGGGTTTAAGGAATGAGGAGATGTGTTTTATCAAAATAATATGTTAGATGGATTACCGCCATTAACATTGATGAGGGCACAACCCGAGACTCAGAAAATAACCCACAAACAAGAGAATAATTTTATTATTCAGAAAATGGAGCTTCTTACATGCAGAGGATCTCAAATCCCCAAGTTCTACAACATATGCAAGCTACAGAAGCTACAGATTAACCCTTTCGCAATATGCGAGCTTGTCCCCAAAAAGTTACCCAAAAATTAGAAAACCCGCCCATAAATAGAGCTCCTCCTTAGTTTGGAGCCAAAACAACATTCAAATTGAGTTTAGGCGGTTTTGGCGCCGAAAATTTACAACAAGAAGTTCAAATTTGGAAAGGGCATTTGCAATGGTAACTTCTAGAAAGTGCGCCAACTTCGCGGGGCCATAACTTTTGATCCAGGACTCCGATTCGCGAACCGTTCGAACCGTTGGAAAGCTCTCGAAAGTCAAGAACGCGCTCGAAATCCGCTACGCCGATTTCGGCAAGTTTCGGGGCCGATCCGGAAGCTCTAAGTGCCTCAAATCCCACTCGGAAGATTTTCAGGTGCAAATCTGGGCAACAAAAACTGCAATATCTTTCCACCCAGGAAGAGAAAATAAAAACCGTGAATTGGGAATTTTATTATGACGAAAAGGGTATCCAAAAATGTAAAAACACCTAAAAAATGATAAACTTGAAATTTCACTATTTTTGGGTGATGCAAGATTGCCCTTACACCACTGGATGCTCCTGCATCAGACACCCAGGGTAATTTGAGAAGTGACCCTGTCACGTCTCAGATGGTTGAGGAAAACCCAACCGGTCAACTGCTGCCTTAGATAACCAGGATGAATCTTCAACAGGCCTTCCTCTCCATTTCACCAGATATTCTTCATACTGCCTGTTTCTGGTACTCCTTCCCACACGGCTATCCAAGATTGCTTCAACCTCCTCCTTTTCTGAAGTAGGTGCTGGAATCCTACACTGTTCCATCATTGGTACTTCCTCTGCGCCATCATGATACTCTGTCAAACTGGAAATGTTGAACACAGGGGAAATGTTGATTCCATCAGGCAACTCTACCTCATATGCATTCCCTGAATCATGCTTCTTTAAAATCTTACAGGGACCGAACTTCTTCATCTTCAATTTGTTATATGTTCCCACTAGAAACCTTTCTTTCCTCAAGTGGACCATCACTTCATCACCAATCTGAAACTCTTTATACCTCCTCTTCTGATCAGCCTTAGCCTTATATTGTATATTCATCTTGTTAATATGTTCTCTTACCTTCCCTCATGTATATCCTGATGTGTTCCCCGCGAAAAAATCTTCTACCAACACTTATTTTCCTCGTGGTCCATCTTCCTCACCTGAGCTGTTCTCGACTACTCTCCATACACAACTGAATGGTGATCTACCGCTCCTGCTGACGTAATCTGTTGTAAGCAAATTATGCCTGGGGTAAGATCAAGTCCCATCCCTTGGTTTTATCTCCTACCAAGAATCCTAGTAGGTTGCCCAGACTTTTGTTCACAACCTCAGTCTGCCCATCAATCAATGGTTGGTGTGAAAAATTGAACTTCAACTCTATCAATTTCTTCCACAAGGTCCTCTAAAAGTACCCAACAAATTTGGTGTCACGACCAAATAATACTTTTGGGCGTACTCATGTAGCCTCACCACCTCTTTGAAAGAAATGTCAAGAATGTGGGATCAAGGCCATGGGTCTTTGACATGGGATGAAATGTGCCATCTTTTGAAAACCTGCTGTCAACTACCACAAATACTGACCATTCTCTTTATGCCCTTGGCAAACCAAGAACAAAGTCCATACTTTATATCCTCCCACGCCTCTCCGTACAGTAAGGGCTGATACGCTCCTCAGATTCGACTCACCCTTTAGCCATCCGGGATATACTCTACAACTTTGTACAAACTTTTTCACATCATGTGACAACTGAGGCCAGTAATAATGCTCACTGATAATGGCAATGGTCTTATCTCGACCAAAATGTCCTGCCATTCCTCCACTATGCTTCTCCTTTATCAGGTTCTCCCTCATGGAACTCCTCGGGATACACAATTGACTTCCCTTAAATAATATGCCATCCTGGATTATGAAATCCAGCCACCTTGTCCTGTCCACTGTAACAGGTTCCTTGCATGCTTTCCAAGCTTCTGCAAAATCTGGATCTTCTGCATACAGTGTCTTGAGTTCATTGAACCCAACCACTTCAATCTGCATCTTTGTCATCAATGTATGCCTCCTACTTAAGGCATCTGCAACCTTATTTGACTTCCCACTCCTATGTTTCAAAACAAAGGTATAACTCTGCAAAAACTCTACCCATTTCATATGCCTCTCATTTAATTTTCCTTGACTATTTATGTACTGCAAGGCCTGACGATTAGTATATAGAACAAATTCCTTCGGAAACAAATAATGTCTCCATTTCTTTAATGCTTGAACTATCACATAAAAATTCTCATCATATACAAAATACTTTCTTAGCATCATTTAACTTTTCACCAAATAGGCAATGGCTTACCTTCTTGGCTCAACATCGCTCCAATGGCACAACCACTTGCATCACAATCCACCCTCAAACACCTTTGTTGGAAATCTGGGAGAGCTGCAGTTGCTCACACCTTCCTCGCTTAACAAATACCAAAACTTTTATTGCCCAAAGGCTCCACTCTTGAATTCTTTTTCTATCCCTCCTCATTGTTTCAAATGTGGGTCCACAAATACTTCAATGGGGTTTCTAATGAACTTCTATAAAATCCAGCTGCCATGGAAAGATCTCACCTCGTAGCGCAGCTTCTTGGGGTAGGCCATTCTAGAATAGCTTCTACCTTCTCTCGCTGGTCCATCTTGAGACCTTTCTCACGTGGGAGACAACAAACCCTAAGTATACTAACTCCTTCACAAAACTACACTTCTTCAGATTAATCAACAATTTCTCCTCTCTCAACTTTTCAAAAGTTCTATGAATATGCATTAAATGCTCTTCCAAAGTCCTACTGAAAATCAAAATATCATCTATATATACAATAACAAACTTCCTAGAAATTATTTTTAGTAATTGCTCATGAGCCGCATGAATGTGCTTCCTGCGTATTGGTTAGTCCAAAGGCATGACTAACCACTGCATGTGCCCTCTTTTTGGTCTTGCATAGCCTTCCATTCACAATTCTCTCGAACTGATCCGTGATATCCACTTTTAGATCAATCTTTTGTGAAGTACCGAAGCCCACTTAAAATTACCCATCAGTCATCCATCCTTGGCAAGGGAACTGCATTTTGATTGTTATCTTGTTTATGGCTCGGGAATCTGCATAATATCCTCCATTCCCCATCCTTCTTCGGTGCTAGTAATGCAGGTACTGCACATGGACTCAAACTCTCCCGTATCAAGCCCTTCCTCAACAATTCTTGCACTTGTCTGTTCAACTCCTCATTTTCTGCTGGAGTCATTCTATGAGCTGCCTTATTTGGCAAACTGGCTCCTGGAATCAAGTCAATCTGATGACTGATCTTCCTTATTGGCAGTAAACCCTCAGGTACATTATCAGAAACAATATCCTGAAACTCATCCAACATCCCAGAAACTTCTTCTGGAACTTTCTCACTATCCTCATTGCTCATTCTAGGAATCAATGCATAACACACACGCTCATGCTTCATACCTTCTAAAAATTTTCTTCCATCTACATAACAAATTCTTGCACTACTACATACCTTTTCTTCGGTCTCCTTTAGGGGTTTCAACTTGTGACGAATCCCATCCTTTGTCAAGGAATATGTGTTTGCATGGCCATCATGTATAGCTCGCCTATCGAACTGCCACGGCCTTCCCAACAACATGTGACATGCATCCATGGGGATGATATCATATAGTACCTCATCATGGTAGCTTCCGATCTTGAATTTCACTAGGCACTGCCCATTGACCAGAACTTTGTGGTCTTTTCTCGCAACCAGCAATCCGATATGGATGTGTATGCCTTTTCCTTCAAATTAACTTTGTGGACTATCTCCTTCCTCGACACCAAATTATCAAGGTTCCCACCACAATAATGACATCACAACATTTTCCTTCACACTTGCACCTTGTATGTACTGTGATTCTTTCTTCTGCTTCCGGGTTCCTTTTCTTCACTACTAGGCTCTCCTCGATCACTAGGGTTTTCCTTTTCAAAGATCATCCGAGTGTTCAGATTAGCCTCATCTCAGATGCACAACCCCTTCCATGACCTTCTGGCCTTTTGTCTTCCCTTCCTTGGTGTTGTAGACATTCATAGGCTCGATGCCCTTCTTCACCACACTGGAAACATGTTCCTTTCAAACCACCTCTTCCACATCCTTGTCCATATTTCCCTCGCCCCTACCTCTTTGATCACCACTGTTTTGATCACAAGGGCAGTAGAAGTTGTCATTCCTTTGGCTTTGGCTGGTACCTACATCTTCACTTTTCTTTTCATCATCATCTCGGCTTCCTAAAGGTCTTCCACTGCCCCTTCCACTTTGACCTCCTCATCCTTTTTGCTTGCTATCAAATCTTTTGTTTAGCTTCTCTTCCACCTTCAGAGCAAACTGATACACATCCTCAATGGTGGTCATTCTGACTAGGCTTAACTCCTCCTGAATGCTTGGTCGTAACCCATTAAGATATCGGGCTACCTTTCCTTATTAGCTCCCTCTCGCGGTGACCCGCTCTCGGGATGATTAATATCTTGTGAAAATATTTAGTATATTTTTTACGCATCTGCTTCCTTGCTTCAACCCTTGCAATTTCTTCAACAGATCTAACTCATAGTCCACTGTATGAACCGCTTCTTCAGCTTCCACCTCATGCATCCCAGTCTAGTAATCTTGATTCTTTCCTCTTCGATTTCTCTCGAACTGGACCTCTTTCCACCAAATATTGGCATGGCCCTTCAACTTCATTTTTGCAAACTTGACCCGATCTAGGTCTTCTATCTCCTCATACTCTAAATATTCTTCCAACTCATTGATCCAACATCAACTCTTTCCGGGTTCGTACTTCCGGAATAACCGGGACTGCCTCGGGTCTTTTCCCCCGACCTTGAAATGGCCCCTTATTAGCCGTGATTTGGTCTTGATCAATTGGCTTCTTCTTTTCCTCTTTCTACCTCCGAATCCTTCTTTTCCTTCCTTCATCCCCACTTTCTCCCTCAAAGTTTAAATCTCTTCTCAATTGCCTTTGTAACGATCAACTGCCTCGAGGGCTGCTGCATCTCTTCCACCAGCATCTCTACCTCAACTACACCTCTGGCACCACCACGCTTTACCAGGCATCACTCTTGAGGCATATTTCTTGACTCACTCCACAACCACTGTATGACCGCCCACGATCGGCGATTCTGGCCCACACTAAGAAAACCCGGCCTGGGATACTATTAATTTGATGAGGGCACAACCCGAGACTCTCGTAGTAAAATAACTCACAAACAAGCAAGAGAATAATTTTATTATTCAGAAAAATGGAGCTTCTTACGTGAGGATCTCAACCTCAAGTTCTACAACATATGCAAGCCATGTATTCACAGATTAACCCTTCTAATATGCTAGCTTGTCCCCAAAAAAGTTAATTCTAAAAATTAGAAAACCCCAACAGAGCTCCTCCTTAGTTTGGAGCCAAAACAACATTCAAATTGAGTTTAGGCGGTTTTGGCGCTGAAAATTTACAACAAGAAGTTCAAATTTGGAAAGGGCATTTGCAATGGTAACTTCTAGAAAGTGCGCCAACTTCGCGGGGCCATAACTTTTGATCCAGGACTCTGATTCGCGAACCGTTCGAACCGTTGGAAAGCTCTCGAAGTCAAGAACGCGCTTGAAATCCGCTACGCCGATTTCGCAAGTTTTGGGGCCAATCCGGAAGCTCTAAGTGCCTCAAATCCCACTCGGAAGATTTTTAGGTGCAAATCTGGGCAACAAAAACTGCAATATCTTTCCACCCAGGAAGAGAAAATAAAAACCGTGAATTGGGAATTTTATTATGATGAAAAGGGTATCCAAAAATGTAAAAACACCTAAAAAATGATAAACTTGAAATTTCACTATTTTTTGGGTGATGCAAGATTGCCCTTACACCACTGGATGCTCCTGCATCAAACATGTATTAGTCGTAACACCAATTTGATAAAGGGAGTAAGCTAACCAAACAAATATGATCATATAATGATGCCAATAGAAAATAAGGAATTAAATATATGATTGCAAGAGTTCTAAATAAAGGTTTGATCATAGAAAGTTTGATTCTTTGTATAGAAATAATCATACAATCACTAAATAAAAGAGGATAATAGATAACATGAAAAGATTATATGGTTATAAATAAGATCACAATAAGATATATCTTTGTATTACCAAGGATAGATGATTTGATGGAGTTTTGAGTGGAAAAAAGTGTTTTAGGAATATAGTTTTAAAAAGTGGTTATCATCATATTAGGATAAGAGAAGGAAATGAATGTAAGACAATATTGAATATTTGAAAGGGTTTATATGAGTGATTGGTTTTTCCTTTTAATTTAACTAATCCATTGAGCATAGTTGTGGTGTTTATAAATGAAGTATTCAAGCAATATTTGGGTAAGTTTGTGAGCATATATATGATTGATAGCTATATCTAGGTAACTTTGTGATCATAATTTTCAAATGATATTATATTTTTTTTGTAATATTGAGGAAAATTTGAAACATATTAGAGTATTATTATAGAGATTTAGAGGAGGAATTGCTAATTAACATAAAAAAATATAGTTTTATAGAAGATGAATTTGTATATTTAAGATTTGAAACCTTAAACCTAAAGGTTATAACATGGATCTAGAAAAGGTAAAAGCATTTTTTGATTTGATTTCATGATATTTTTTTATAACGTAAGAGGATTTCATGGATTGAATAAATTTTATAAGAATTTCACAAGGAATTTTAGTTGTATAAGTGTGTTGATAATTGAAACAATGAGAGTAGATAAAAAGGGAGTCTAAGTGGAATATTTCAGAAAATAGAAGTTTGAAAAATGTGTTTAAATAGATAGATTAGTACTAACTATTTTTGAGAATTTATCTCAAGTTAATTTTGATGCAAGTAGTACTACACTTGGACTAGAATTAGGTCAAGAAAGAAGACCTATATCTTAAGTGAGAAGTTGAATTAAGACAAGATAAAATATTTACTTTACAATCAAAATTTATATCCCAAATTTGACCAAGGATTAAGAAGTTTTGATTTGAAGAGAAATTATTTAGTATATAGATTAGCAAGCATTGTAATATTTGAAAATTGAATGAAATTTAAATTAGAGACATGGAAGATTGGTTGAGTTTGTGAAAAATTTATTGATGCATTGAGTGAAAGACACAATTTTCTAACTAAAATGAGAATTAAGGTTGTTAATTTTGAGGAATAAAGAACTTATATAGGATGATACTATTTTTTTATTAAGAATGAAAAACTTGTCAATGATGTTAAGTGTGGATATAACTATGTGGTTGGATTTTATAATACAAGATGAGCCATTGTTAAATAAAATTAATTATTTACTCAGAGGATTTCTATGAGATAATTTTTCAAGGAGAAATATAGTGGTGGTTTAGTTTGTCATTTTTGTGTATTTTAGAAGTATTTTGGATGGCCAAGATGCTAGAATAGAAAATTCAATAAATTTATAAGGTTTTGGCTAGTAGGGTTGGGAAAACTACAAGGAACAAAAATTATATAGAACACTTGCTAAAATGGAAAGATAGACCTATTGAGAATGCTACATGTATGTCCACAAATTAAGTGAGCCATTTTTGTTTCCCTTTATATTATAGCCTTGAGTTCAAGTGGGAGGCTCACATTTTAGTGTACCCAAGTTGACAAATGTAGGATCATTCTAGGTGTAAGAGAAATCATGCATAGACTAATAATATTTTCCTAGTACTTGTTTATCTCTTATAGGTTCCTTAAGTTTTCATAGTCATTATATTCTTTTTGTAAAGGTTGATTTTTACCATGGCCATCATTTTGAGCACACAAAGCACTAAAATATAATATGTTTTTTCTATAGAAACACACATTCATTACATAACCTTAAAATTGACAACAAAGTATCTTTAAAAGTATCCTTAATAATACCATTTCTTTGTAAGTATTCTTTTGTGGATTAATTTGCAATGTGACTTGTTACACCTACTTAAGCAAGGCCTTATTATTTTATACATTAAAGATTTACATATCATAATACTAATAATTTCATTTATGTTATTATTGATCCTAGGGAGGTTCATGGTTATAACCCAAGGAGTCTCAAAGATTACATTTTATATGCAAATAAATTTTTCTTATACATGTTTGAGAAGAAAGAAAGAAATTTTAAGAAACAATAACAAGAGGCTTTATTTATTATTGGACCCTATATCCTTATTATATGTACATAGATTAGTACATACTATACTTTAAGTTAGTGAAATGTTGCTACACTATTTTCCTCTGTAAAAGGTAAACAATTTAGAGGGAGTATTGGATAAATATGATATTATAATATAGTTCTCAAAGAGTAGCACAATTTTTTGTTTACAGTGGCATTCTAAGACTAATTTTTATTTTTGGTTGTATTGCCTAGTGGTAGAGACTATTGATATATTTCATAATGTGAATCAATAAAGTTGTTCTAAATATTCATTGTAAGTTTAAATTCTATTGAGTGAAATCCAAGCTAATACTAGTTCCTTCAATATTGTGTAGAGTTTGGATTTTAAATCATTTATTTAAATATTGAAACTGATTTTATCCAAGGATTTATTAATTATAATTAATAAACACATTTCGTTAAAATAAAAGTAATTAAACAGGTCCCAAGTATGGTTTTGTCTACTCTTCTATGCTTCCTTCTTATACTTAATATGTTGAGTTTTGTAATTACTATTTTTTTTAGTGCATTATAACTAATTTATATCAAATGAATTCTCCCTTTTTATCTCAATCTATGACAAGAATTTTTAATCACCCCTTGTAGTCTAGGCCTATAAATTTGTATGAATTATAAATGAAGTATTTGTTAGGGTTAGAAAGGAAGATATCTAACAATTAAATGCATATTTAAGTAATAAACAGAGAAACTAAAAACACACACAGAATAAATTATTACATAAAGAATTTAACGTGGTTCACCCAATCTGGGCTACATCCACCAAACCGCAGTCATCCAATGATTTTATTATCCAGTGCAAAAACCTATTACAATCTTGTGAATAATCGTGTTTTTCATCATACTGTAATACCCATCCAAACCACTTTTTAACAAGCTTAGAAGCTTCCAGATTTTGGGTTCTACAAAATCAGATTTTTCCTTTTTCGTTGATTTTTCCCTTTTTCGGTGATGACGCGATAAAGTAGGAGGAAATTTTTCTCGGGTCTCAAGGCTCCCCTCGGCCATCTGACACCTCGACTCCTAAGGATACACGGTATACAATATACCATGGGCTATAGTATAGCATGATCACTTGCCACATACCAACAATCTCCCACTTGGAGACTGATTAGGTTCCATACCAACACAATCTCCCACTTGGAGACTGATCCCGACAACACTACTGCAATTACCTCTACTAGAAATAAGTACCTTGGACCCTGTTCGTATACTTTGAATTCAACCTTGAAGGCCAACTGTAAAGAGGAGCTCAACTTCTCCCTTGTCACCGCCTTCGTAAACATATCTGCTGGATTGACATCTATATGTATTTTGTCCAACTTGACCTATCCATCCTCCAACACTGACCAAATGAAATGATATCTCAACTATATGTGTTTTTTTTAGAATGCAAGGAATTTTTTTTTGCAAGATGTATAACACTCTGGCTATCTGTAAACAAGTAATTTCCAGCCTGTTGTTTTCCCAACTCATCCATGAAAAGTTGCAGCCATATCATCTCCTTTGTCGCCTCTGTTGCAGCAACATACTCTGCCTCTGTGGTGGATAAAGCAACCACCTTTTGCAATTGAGAAATCCAACTCACTGTTGTCCCACCAACTGTAAATACATAACCTGTGGTACTCCACCTGGTATCTATATCCCCTGCCAAATCTGAGTCAACATAGCCTTTTAAATTAGTGTTAGAGCCCCCAAAATATAAACATTTATTGGATGTACCTCTCAAGTACCTAAGAATCCATTTTACCACATTCCAATGCTCAAATCTGGGATGACTCAAATACCTGCTAACAAATCCTACGCCATGTGCAATATTCGGTCTCATGCATACCATGGCGTACATTAAACTTCATACAATTGAAGCATATGGTACCTTGGACATTTTTTCTTCCTCCTCTTGTGTCTTTGGACGCATATCCTTAGTCAATTTAACATGACTAGGCAGAGGTGTCCTGGCAACTTTTGCATTCTCCATATGAAATCTCTGCAACACCTTTTCAACATAATTAGCATGAAATAAAAACAATTTTCTTTTTTTCCTATCTCTACAAATTTTCATACCAAGGATTTGTTTTGCTGCCCCCAAATCCTTCATAGCAAAATATTTTGCCAATTGTTGTTTTAGTTCACTTATGTGATCCATGTTAGACCCTACTACAAGCATGCCATTAGCATATAAACATAGAATAATGTAGTTGTCATTATCCAACCTCTTAAAATAAACACAATGGTCAGAATTACACCGACTATAGCCTTGCTCAGCCATAAAACTATCAAATTTCAAGTACCATTGTCGAGGTGCTTGCTTCAAGCCATATAAACTTTTCTTCAATCTGCACACTAGTTTCTCCTTACCTTTGACCTCAAAACCTTGTGGCTAGTCCATATATATTTCCTCTTCCAAATCACCATGGAGAAAGGCTGTTTTAACATCAAGCTGTTCTAAATGCAAATCTTCAGCAACCACAATACTTAAAACAATACGAATAGAAGTCATTTTAACAACTAGAGAAAAAATCTCATCAAAATCAATACCCTTTTTCTGTGCAAATCCCTTTACAACTAATCTAGCTTTAAATCTCTTCTTACCTCCATCCTCCTCTTTCAGCCTATAAACCCATTTGTTTGGTAAATCCTTTTTACCTGCAGACAACTTGCATAATTTCCAAGTCTAGTTTTTCAACAAGGAGTCCATTTCTTCTTCCATTCCATGCTCCCACTGAACATTGGTATCCACCTACATAGCTTCATCATAATATTCTGGTTCACCAACATCAGTTAACAAAGTAGTATACAAAGAAGGAGAGAATCTTTCTGGAGGTCTACTTATCCTTGAAGATCGTCTAACAGGATTTTGTGGTATTTGTTGTTGATGTTGTTGCCCAGCATGAGGAACCACTAAAACATCATTGTTTGGAATATCATCCAACACTGCATAATCATTTTCTTTCTTCTCATGCTGCAACAACAGATCTTTGTACAACACTTTCTCATTGAATATGACATCCCTTTTTTTCACAATTTTCTGATTTTCAAAATCCCAAAGCCTATAACCAAATTCATCAATGCCATATCCAACAAATATACATTTCTTTGATTTTTATCAAGCTTGGTTCTATTTTTATAATCTACGTGTGCAAATTCTTCACAATCGAAGTTTTGAGAAAAGAATAACTAACTTTCTTACCTTTCCATGCTTCCTTTGGAATACCACAACCCAAAGGATTAGAGGGACCTCTATTAATTAAATAAACAGCAGTGTTTACAGTCTCTGCCCACATTTTTAAAGGCAACCCAACATGCAATCTCATAGTCCATGCATGCTCCATTATTGTTCTATTCATGCGCTCAACCACTCCATTTTCCTGTGGAGTCCTTGGAACCATTTTCTGCCTACGAATACCATTAGAGGAACAATAATCTTCAAACTCTTTACTACAATACTCACCACCATTATCAGATCTAAGACATTTTATCTTTTTACCCGTCTCATTCTCAACCAAGCTTCTCCATTTTTTAAAAGTTTCAAATACATTATATTTCTGCCTAAGGAAATAAATCCATACCTTCCTAGTTGAATCATCAATGAATGTAACATAATACAGAGAGCCACCGAGAGAAGATACCTGAGCTGGTCCCCATACATCCGTATGCACAAGCTCCAAATTTTTATCTTTCTTTTGCTTCCCATCCTTGAGAAAACTTACTCTCTTTTGTTTTCCATACACACAGCTTTCACAAAAATCCATATTAACACATTTTAGACCTGGTAAAACATTATTTGAATGAAGTACTTTCATACCTTTTGCACTCATATGCCCAAGTCTATTATGCCACAGTGCTGATTCAGAGTCCACAACAACTGTATGATCTTCTACCTATTGAACTGCAACAACTATTCCTGAACATTGATCTTTTTCTATAACAATTAAAGTAGAAGGAACAATATGACCTGTACAAAGATATAATTTACCTACTTTCACACCTTTTGCTACCATTAAGGCACCCTTTGTGACCTTCCAAATTTTACCACTAAATGTAACAACACAACCTTCATCATTTAGTTGCCCTGCTAAAATTAAATTTTTGCTTAACTTTGGAACATGCCTTACCTCATGTAGTAGCCAATGATTCCCATTCTGCAACTTAATCTTGATTCTTCCCTTTCCAACAATCTCACAGGGTTCATTGTCTCCTAAATAAACCAGTCCCAAATCCCCTTGGACATAATCAAGAAAATAACTTCTATGGGGGGTAGCATAAAATGAAGCCCCTGAATCTAACACCCAAGAATCATCAGCATTATCAAGGGAAAGAATCAAAGCATCCTCATCAGATTTATTACTTACCACATTTTCCTCTTTACTTCCTTTCTTTCTGTCTCCTTTATTTTTTCGAGACCAACAATCTTTCTTTAAATGACCCGACTTACCACAGTACCAACAATCCCTCTTATCTCTAGATTGGACCTTTTGTCCTTTGATTTTCCTCGTGACTTCCCACGATTTCTGAAATTGTTTCCTCTCTCCTTTGTTCTGCCCCTGCTTTTTGCATTCAAAACACTACATGATGTGGATGTTCCACCTAAGCTTTTCCTACGAATTTCCTCGCTCAAAATAACACCAACAACATCATCAAATTTCAATGTATTCGAACTAGAAATAGAATTGCTAACAGCCATTACCAAGCTATTCCAGCTTTCAGGCAAAGAACACAGAATCAAAAGAGCCCTAACTTCTTCATCAAAGTTTACTTTTACAGAAGTTAATTGACTGGTGACCGTATTCAACTCATTTAAATGATCAGTAACTGACCCACCTTCTACCATTTTCATATAAAATAAACGCTTCATAAGAAATACCTTATTCGAAGCGGAAGGCTTTTCATATAACTTCGCCAAGGTTTCCATCAACTCTTGAGTTGTCTTTGTTTTTGTAATATTGAATGCCACCAATTGTGCCAGGCATAAACGAATATTGCCAAGAGCCTTTCTATCCAAAATCTCCCAATCCTCATCAGACATTGCTTGGGGTTTCTTGGTTTTCCCTTCCAATGGCCGCCATAAATCCTTCTGATAGAGATAGTCCTCCATCTACATCTTCCATAACTGATAGTTTTTCCCATTAAATTTCTCAACCTTCTTACCCTCGTCTGCCATTACTCCCACTCAACCGTGAGACCTTCCTACAAACGATAATTGAAACACAACCCGCTCTGATACCACTTGTTAGGGTTAGAAAGGCCGATATCTAACAATTAAATGCAGATTTAAGTAATAAATAGAGAAACTAAAAACACACACAAAATAAATTATTACAGAGAGAATTTAATGTGGTTCACCCAATCTGGGCTACATCCACCAAACTGCAGCCGTCCAATGATTTTATTATCCAGTGCAAAAACCTATTACAATCTTGCGAATAATCGTGTTTTTCATCATACTGTAATACCCATCTGAACCCCTTTTTAACAAGCTTAGAAGCTTCTAGATTTTGGGTTCTACAAAATCGGATTTTTCCTTTTTCGTTGATTTTTCCCTTTTTCGGTGATGATGCGAAAAAGTAGGAGGAAAATTTTTCTCAGGGGTTGCCGCCCCCGAACCCTCGCCCAGGGCCTGGCCCAACCTTGGATCCCAAAAAGGATACATGCCGAGGTGTACAGTATACCATGGGCTATACTGTATAGCATGATCAGTCACCACATACCAACAATATTGTCTTGATTCTCACAAGGATGGAATAGTAAGATGAATAGATGTATTAAACTATATTGGCTAATATGTGTAGGGATCTTCATTTTGATCTCACCTTGAACGAGTTGTCCTAATCACAATGAGTAACATAGATTTGACATATTTTTGTATAAGATTTGGAAAATTACCTATTCTTAAAAGGTTTTGAATTTACAAAACCCAATGGTCCAAATCCTATAGACTATAGTATACACATTTATTAACTAGTTTGATTCTATAGACATGGATTTGACCCTTGAACATTCAAAATTCAAGTTTTATATGAGTCTAAGTCAACTCCCTTCATACTAGCAATCACTTCTCTTTTTGAGTGAAAAATGTCTTAGCTTATGCATTAGGGGGCTATATAAAAGTGAAAAAAAAAATTATTATGATCATTGGACCTTTGTTACAATTTGAATGCTCATAATAAGAACATAAAATAACATGAAATCAACATATAAATGTATTAAGAATATTGCATGATTGTTTGGTTTGTCTTTGATCTTTGTTGCAAAATTCTTAAAGAAAATTCACATGTTTGATAGGGGAGGATCCATTCTATTAGAAATTAAGTAGTGCATGACATAGAATGTGTAATAAATAAATTATTATATCAATGCTAATTTATTAGATGTGTCTTTGTTCTAAAATTCTTAAAGAAAATTCACATGTTTGATAGGGGAGGATCCATTCTATTAGAAATTAGTAGTGCATGACATAGAATGTATAATAAATAAGTTATTATATTCATGTTAATTTATTAGATGTTAGTTATTAGTGAGTTGTTCGGTAGTTTGGACAGTTAGTAGGTTGAATGACTATATAAAGCCATTGAATGTAATAATCAATTAATTTTGAAGATGATTGAATATTTAATGTATTTGATCTTTTGGCTCTTGTGTGTGTCATATTTTCAATATGGTATCAAATAAAGTTTCCTATGAGATCACCCTCCATTCAATTATCTTTGTTTCAAGTGGCACTGACAATAGTAATGCCATAAAGACTAAGTGAAATAGTCATTATTGTTCACCCACCATTCCTACATTTTTTCAACAATGTTATAGTGTGGATCATATGCAAATCTTTGACATACATCATTTACCTACATTCTCTCCTCTCTCCATCATGTTCAATTTTTCTATTGTTTTCACTCCACTTTGTTCACATTTTTCTCATATCAAAAAATAGAAAAATTAAAAAAAATCTAAAGTGTTATAGAAGACTACAAGAGATTAAGGAAGTTTAAGGTACTTGAGGAGAAGCAGTTTGCACTAATCTTCGCATAGAAGATGCATCTTAGGGAACTTAAAGTACATATAGATTGTCACTATTTCATCATGTATACTAGTGCATCCCAATCCAAAGACCAGCCATTTCTTTTTGAAAAAAAAGTTCACAAACTTTATTTTTGAAACAGATTTTGCATTTCCAGTGACTAGCATCCATTGTTTTAAAGGAAACAATTTCATAAATAAAAGCAAGGTTCATGTCTGTTAATGGGTGTGCCCCATATAGAAGTTTTTTCAAGATTTGTCGTAGCTTATTACAATGGTAGGTCGACGTAGGAAAATGATATGAATATGGGGAAGTAAGTACAGGAAAAGTATTGAAACTCTAATCCTTTTATTGCTTATTGACTTGTTTCAGAAGACTATTAATAATCAAAAGGAAGAAACGCAAGGGAGACAAGCTTAGAACTAAAGTAATGGATGTCGGTGGTGGAAACAAGCGATAGTACAGAAAAATGATGATTTTAGCTACAGGCCACAACATGCCTAGACATCTACTATTATCCAACTGACTTTCTACTCTTCATCTTTGACCTTTATTTCTTGAATGATTTTTCCAGTTACAGAAGGCCCCAGCGTATCATCCACTAACCCTTTTTTTGTGAACATATTGACGGTAGACTGGTTGTTATGATGCATGTCTTTGTCCTTATTGGATTTAATTATTCTTTGATGAATGAGTCCATTGTGGAGGTAGAAAGGCTTTTGATTCGATGGTTTCACCCTCTCCTAATCAATAGGAAGGGAGTAGAGTATCAAAGTTTCGATGGTGAAATTATATTTTCTCTAAGGAAAAGCATAATTTTTTGTGAAGGGTGGATTTATAAAGATAGTTTTAAAAGGTTGTATAGTAATTAGAATCTTATTAGTGGAGATCGACATTCAAGAAGTTTTTCATTAAAGAGGAGTAATATGAAATAGATGGATCTCAGCAACAACGAGGAGAAATATGAAATAGATGTATCTAGCAACAACTTAGAAGATAAGACAATTACCAACCAAAGTCAATCATCGATAAAATGTTCAAATAAAGATTATATACATTAGCACCAAAGGGGAGTGTTAGAAATTACGTAATGCATGCCATAGAATCTGTAATAAATAAATTAACAACTAATCTTAATTTTTTGATGTTAGTTATTAGTTAGTCATTAGGCAGTTTAGGTAGCTAGTAGATTGAATGGCTATATAAAGTCATAGAATGTTATAATCAATTAATGTTGAATATGATTGATTGATTTGTGTGTTTGAGCCTTTAACTCTCATGTGTGTTGCATTTTTAGTACTTTCCTAACAAAGTTTGAAAGGTATTTTTAAACACTATGTCTTTTATACACAAATTATACATAGCAAGGAAAACAAGTTTAAGTCAAGAAAAAGTGCATAATGGGTAGATTTCAATTCTTTCCATGATCTTATGGACCTATCATTATTCTATTAGTCTCTCATTTGCATGCCATCATTGTTTTGTACTTGAATTTAAGTGACCTTATTCATGTGCTTTCATTCTTAAATTTGTAACGACTATGTATCATAATTGATGATTGCATACTTCTACGTATTACATGCTGCATTTTGTGCTTATATGCTTGTATTTTACATGATATATCTTTGTGCTTAAATGATTTATCTATCTTGATTTTTTTGTCCTCGCCATTAGGGGTAATGTTCTAGGCATCATATTACTCTTTGATACATGTGCTTGCACATTCACATCTTGATATCTTGTTGATTGATTGTCACATATCCACAATTACCATGCTTTACATAATGATATCTTCTACATATAATTTTTTTCCTATCCTCCAATTCCTCACATCTCTTATATACAACCAATTGAAAGTGGCATATATTGTCATTAAATTTCCTTAATATTTATGATTGTAATGATATGCCTCACACCATTACAACTATGATATTTTTAGGTTTCATGTTGCTAGGCTTCATGTCATTTATCTATTCATGTTCTTTTTGGATCTAGGAAAATTCATTCCCAACAATTCATCCCCTACAAATTCACCTCCAACAATTCATCGCCAACAATTCATTTCCATGACAAATTCATCTCGTGGAAAATTCACCGCCAACAATTCACCACCAATTCATGACAGTGAATTTTCCACGAGATGAATTTGTCATGGTGATGAATTGTTGGAGGTGAATTTGTTGGTGGCGAATTGTTGGCAGTGAATTTTCCTGAATCTATTATTTTTGCATGCTTCATCTCACCTTGCTCCATTCCATTTATAATTTCATTCCCTTTTATATGCTTCATTCTATATTTAATTTATATACTTCATACCATCAATCATGTCTTCTTCACAATATGAATTCATGCCATTTATCTCTATTTATATTCTATGTTTTATTCATCAACATTCGTTCAGTAATTGTTGTTTATATATTCATTTCAAATGAATATTAGTTGTAACTCATCATAACATTTATATAAGTTTCCAGAGGGAATATTCATTGGGAGGAGTACGAATGGAGTTGCTAACCTTATCCATATCATTTTTATGAGTACATATAAAATATCTAATTTCATATTGATTGCTTATTTTACTATGACATGCATCTCCTTATAGTTCACGTGCATTCAAATTTTGGGGGAAATATAATGGTGAAAATTACGTACCTTGCATTATTCCCTTTATATTGAACTCCCCTTAATCTAGTTGTCCTAAGTGTAATGAGTATCATACAAGGTATATTTTTATAAAAGTCAGAAAATTACTTGAACCTCTACTAATTTTGACCTTGCACATTCCAAGGGTCTAGATTGTATCTATAGTTTATGCATCCATCATTGTATGTAATGTTACAGGCTCATAAATGAGCCTTGTTTAAACATATAAACACATACTTGACTGTTAAACTTTCAAAATTAAAATTTCAAATGATTCAAAGATAAATCATTTCCTACTAGTTGTTACTTTCTTACTTGAGTGCAATATATGTTTACTACTTTCAGGCATTGTATAAAGGAAAAACCCTAATTCATTACAAGAATGGAATTAGCATGTCTTCATAATACACATATCCTATGTAAATATTCAATATTTGTTCCAAAAATGCTAAATTAGATTAAAACATTTTACATGAGGAGAAGACCCTCTCTTAGAAAAGTCAAATGGTTTTCTCAAGACACACATTTTCAAACATAGATTCTAGATAACAAGGAAACCAAGTTTTGGGTGGGAAAAATTACATATATTGTTTCCATGGATAGGATTTGAATGTATATTCAAAGTATTATTTTGTGGAATAAATTCATATCTAGAGGAAAAGGTCAAACCCATTGGCACATTCAACCATGCACAATTCTAAGAATGACCTAGCTCAATATTTTTCATTCTTCTACCAAATAATATATATTAAGAAATCATTAGCCAAGGTTTAAAAGCTATGATAAAATATTAGACAAATACCTATCCACAATCAAAATTGAATATTTTTTAATTTTACCCAGGCTCCTAATTTCCAAACTTAAAAAATTTGTTATAACTCTAAATTGGATTAATTATAATTTATTATTTTTATATTCTAAATATCCAATTTAATAAAAATTAATTAATCTCAATGGATTTTTATAATATGAAATGTATGTGTATGTATGTATGTGTATTGATTACAAGTGCATACCTTACACTTTTACCATTTGTTTATACTTCTTTGTGTGGGTATCCTAAATAATTGGTCATAGCACACTATTTAGACTATTTCACTTTCTTTTTGACCTAAAATTCTTAATTTAAATATAAAAATATAATATAACCCTTACTACATTCTCTAGCTTTTTGAATATAAATTCACATTCCCAAGTAAATTTTATAAGCATTGAAATGACCCATGTTATTTTTTGGTATGAATTTGAACCCCTAGATTAAAAAAAATACTTTGGATCAACATGATTACCTTCTAATTAATTTTTATCTTTCCCATGCAAAATTATTCAAATTGTATCTAAGTTAAAGTGATGTTAAAATATAGAGAAAACACAAAAAAAAACCCAATCAAATCATTTTAGCATAGTAAAGAATAAACTATAATTGGATTTTTAAAGATTTGCGTTCTCGTAACAAACTAATTATGAGAATAACTTCCAAGACTAACTTTATTTATTTATTACTAGCTATTATTTACTAACTTAAAATTAATATCTATTTATTAATTTAAACTATACTAATGATGTAATAATTTCCAACATTCCACCCTTTTTACATCAATTCGAACAATGAGTGGAACAGTGCAAGAGTTGATCACAACAACCTTTATGGAGACTTTGATGAAATGTCTTCACCAATCCTCCTTGCTAACCTAGGAAACACCAAAATGGCTCCATCAATGGATCTCCTAATTGTAGAACTTGCAAATCTATGCACAACATGAGAAAACATAAAGTGTCCCCATCCTCCTTGCACAATAAGACAACTTTCCTCTAAAAGTCCACATCTCCTTTGAGTGTGTCAAAATGCCTCCTTAGTGTTGCACATGAAAGAACAACTCTTTTCTAAGAGTCCACATCTCCTTTGAGTGTGTCAATATCCTCCTCTAGTGCTATGGAAACAATCCCTCCTCTATTGCACAAAACAACTTAACCAAAAGTGAATATATCAACTGCACTCAAAAGAAATGTCAACAAAATCCAAGCCCCCCTTGCTCCATGAAGGGAAAAATATGAAAAAGATGCTTCTCATGCAATGAATCATCCTTAAGTGAGAAACTATCTCAAGATGATATATGTCCTCTTGCCTCCATTTCCTCCAACCTTCAATTTTACTTTGTTACACTCTATCCACTTGAGCCTTTGAGAACCTTCAAACTCCTGTCAAATGTAGTACAAATGATCTTGAAGATATAAGCAATATATATATATATAACCATGATATGTATAAAAAATTTCATTATGACTCCACTTAGAAAATTTCAAGAATACATCTTCCTTTTGATACTCTTATTTCAGTTTAATAGCTTCCCCTTTCACACCTTATAACTCCACTTCAACTTATAACTCCTAAACAAACAAATCCTTTATACAAAATAACAAGAAAGAAAGAAGTGTACTGTCACTTAAAAAACTAAGATCCCTTTATACTAAACCCCTTTCATTTGGCATTTAAATCACCATATTAAGCTCAATGTAAGCGGATATCACATACTAACCACCGTGAATAAAATTTCTTACCAAGAAAATGAACAAGTTTCTTGTTATTAGTTGGACTACAAGACCATAGAAAATGCAAATATTGACTTGGTGCAAGTGAAAAAGACCCAAATGTAATCTGGATTGGATCCAATGATATCATCCACACTTCTGTCACATATACTTCCTTTCCAAGACTTTATATATAAACTTTGTGCCCTACAGCGAAATGATTAAACTTTTAACCTTAAACCTATGAAATGGCGTGACTAGCCCGCAGATGTGAAGAACTTTCAATTATGCAATGCTCCATGCGCGGCCTCCACCCTCTCTAAGCTCTACACTCACAAAATTTCCAAGCGCCAACCCGCCTGTGCGTTCAATGAATCTCCTTTGTTTTGATATGCCTTTTCACAGTTCATCACAAACATTACGCCAACTTTACGCTGTGTGGATTTTTTGACACACCTGGAAATGCCTCTCCATGGAGTTTATTGATATCTGCATATTTCTAACGCCTTATTGTTCTATGTGTTGTACAGTGTACATGCAAGCCATAGAAAAATTCACGCCATGCTTAAAGCAGTTTAAGCTTCAACGCCTTCACAACTAAATACAATGCAAATTGATATCCCTTGCACAACGTCTCTTGCATATGCCCGATAAAAACTTCCCATGCACACCAACACTTGTATTCTGCATCAAATTCTCGAAACACCTGACAAAACTTCATTTTACGACGTTTATAGCAAACACTTCTCACTACATTGTAGGCATCATTTCCTTCTTCGAGACCATTTTTTTCTCACTCGCGGGCACTAGTGATCTTCTCCTCCATAGCACGGGATCGCTCTGTTACCATGTTAAAATATGGTAGAGCAAACACAAAAAACCAATTCAAATCATTTTTCATACTAAAACATATGTTGGGTTTGTGAATCCTAACAGTTCTTTAGCCGTTTTCTTTACCTGTCTCTTCGCCTTCCTTTCTTGAAGGCTGGTTATTATTAAAACTTTGTAAAATGTAAGACCTCTTGCTTTGATGAAGTTTTTCGTATGCTGTAACATATGTATTCAGAAGAATTCAATAAAGATTTTCCCTGCTCAAAGTGGATGTAGTCAGTTGGTGAATCACTATAAAAATTATGTGTTTATTTATATGTGGATTTTAGTCTTTCAATTGCTTTTATTTTCTTCAATCTTTCTTTTCATTTATTTTGCGAAAATTTCATCTACAATTGGTATCAGAGTCTGGTGAAGAAGCTTGGTGCTGAAACGGTGAACCACTATAAAAAATTATGTGTTTTCTCGTTTGTGGATTTTAGTCTTTCAATTGCTTTTATTTTCTGCAATCTTTCTTTTCATTTATTTTGCGAAAATTCCATCAACAACATAAACTATAAGACATTAGTGATCTTCTCCTCCATGATACAGATCACTCTGATACGATGTTAAAATATGATAGAACAAACACAAAAAATCAAATCAAATCATTTTTCATACTAAAGCATAAACTATAAGAAACTAGTGATCTTCTCCTCCATATTAAAATATGATAGAGCAAAAACCAAATCAAACCATTTTTACATACTAAAACATAAATAATAAGGCACTAATGATCTCCTCCATAGCATGGGATCAAATATGTTCTGATACCATGTTAAAATATGATAGAGTAAACACATAAAACCAAATCAAATCATTTTTACATAGTAAAACATAAACTATAATTGATACTCATGATAATATTATATTTCAACATATCGACATTTTAAAGTTTTACATTCCCATATCATATCAAACTAACTACGAAAATAAATTTCAAAACTAACTTTATTAATTTGTTACTAACTATTATTTAGTTACTTAAAATTAACATCCATTTATTATTTTAAACTAACTAATGATGTGGAAAAAAATCCTAATCCACTCATTATCAGTACAACCTCATTACATAAATCTATCACAAATGATCATGCATTCATCATTATTCATCCTTATATATTATCCCTTTCACCAATCCATCGTCAAATCATATTTCTAATATATATTGTATTACACTCCATTCATATCAACTCTCAAGCCTCAATAACCAATAATAATTTTAGACAAAGAAAATTTACTAGTGTTACTACTTTGTATCCTATAAATCTTTTAAAATAGTTAAATTGGATACATTGGATTATCACAAGGAGAATATCATCGCTCGGAAAGATACCCAAGATGTTTATCTACACTATGAATCTTTGTTATAAATTCAGTCATCTAAGATAAATCTTCACTTATAGGCATAGAAGCTCTAGAGAAATCAAGGTCAAATATATGTAGGAATGTCAAGTACCTAGGTTAAGGATAAATATGTGGGCATAAATATTACATTTATATACATAAAGTGACCTAAGTTCATATATAGTTTCAAAACTAAAAAAACATAATTAGATATTAATTCAATCATTTTAAATCCAATTTCTAGTTTTAGGAGGTAGTCATCTATTATAGTCAAATCTATCTCTTTTTCATCAACATCTACATAAATATGTTTGTCATTCTTTTTTTGATATCTAATCAACCACACATATTCTATTCCAACTCCTTTATCTAAGGTGAATTATATTATATCATTTAAATTTATATACCCTAGCTTTATGTGGAGGTTGCTTTATTTGTTTATATTTCTATGAACCTAATTTATATTTTTCACCAATCAGCCATTTTCAAATAGAATTTTAATATAAAAAAACACATCCTAGAAAAAATAATTTGAATCCTCTTAATATCTAGGTTCAATCTTAAGTCATATATGTTTTAATTACAAAAACCACTTGGTTATCCTAAGTTTCAAATTCAAATTTTCATATTATTCTAAAATATAATATGATGAACAACTAAATTTATTTTCATTAAAAATATTAGATATATTGATTAACCAAATTAAATATTTGCTAAAGATTTTCATGACAAGAATCCTACCTCAATCCTTTGTAGCAATTTGATGAAAACATCCAATATGAATTAATCAATTCCAATCACGTTAATATTTCAAATTTTCATAATAAAACATTTCAATAACTTATTTTACTTATTTTCTCTATGAATTACATAATAACGTTAAATTAAAATTCTCTTTAATAAATCTCTTCATTCTTGTAAGCTTAAATTAAAACCTAAAATAAAATATAATATAATATTATTTATATTATATTAAAATATATTTATTCTTCCTCATGCATAATTTTTTGAAAATTATATAATATTAAAATATTAATTTATATTCAAATAATAATTACTTTTCCAATTAGAAATAAAGTTACTTTATTTATTTCCAAATCTTAAAATAAGGACTTACACATAAAAAAATCTATTTCAACTATAATATTACATAATCAAAATATTAAATTATATTTTAATATATGTAGATGATTAATTAATCATCTTGATGGATAATTATGAATTAATAATATTGTAAAAGAATATTAGAAATCATAAATGTGAGATCCACTCTTTTCCTTCTTCTTCTCTTCTTATTTTAATAAAAATTGTGCAAAACACTCCTGAATGTATTTAATTTTACCTTGTTTTGATCATAGATTATGTAAACATTGATATTATATTTAGAATAATAATTATTTACTAGTTACAAAAAGTGTATTGGTTGATTAATTATAAGCTTATTCATATTTGTTAGATTAGAATTACAACTTTTAATTATCTATATTTATATATTGATTTTATAATGAATATTTAATGGTGTATGATAAATTTAAATTATAATTGATTATGTGTTATTGTTCATTTATGTGATTTTGTATTAATACAATGAATTAAACTTGTTATTTGAGTTTCATTATGATAATATTGTTAATTATGAAATATTTATGCTATATATTATCTAATTATGAATTTTTATTCCACTATCATCTAGGATATAATAATGTTTGTGTGCAAGTGAAATTCAATGGCCAATAAAAAATCATAGAGTTCCCCAAAAAATTATAGTGTTGTGTTTCTACAATATAGTTATTGTTACCTATTCTAGGTAACTAGCTCAAGCAAGTAGAGCTAAAGTGATATCAAATGAAAAAAGACAGGTACGTTTTTTTTTCTACCTTACAAGCTTCTGCATAAAAGAAGTAGAAAACTATTCTATCATACTGCATTCACACATATACAAATAACATAGAAGAAAGATTGCACAAATCTTTTTAAAAATGATAGTCTTCATTGATAATATAAGTGTCTAAATCCTCACACAAGCCGTGAGTTTAACTTGTTCAACACAAATGAAAGAAAGGATTATACATTTATAGATATTAATACAAAGGAATGGAAATGTAAGGAAGGGTGACTCATCATTGCCTAACGAGTCTTCAGTTGAGTTGCCATGCATCTTTGTTCGTCTGCCGCTTGTCCTGCAACCCGCTTCTGCCTCTTCGCTGCTCCAAGTTGCCCACATCTAAGAAAATGATTGTTGTTAGAGCAATGAAAAGTCACTAATCCATACATGTGCATACCTCTATAAACATACAATCGGACCCTCATTCGCATTAAACAGTTTGCATATCATGTCCAAGAAAACAAGAATGATCAAGCACATTCGTCATATGCATGTATTTCTAATATGTTTGTGTTATGTGCAGATACATGAAAAGTAATGTTGCTATTTTAATTCATCAAATTATAACATGTGGGTTAAAATGTGGCTCCCACAAGGGTTGAGCCCAACATGTGTTTATCAAATAATGAGCTCATTCGAGCTTATTTAAGAGGGAAATGCAATGTTAAAGCCATCATATCAACATGTTCATGATGTGATAGTGAACATGCATACATAAAAATGCCATAGATCAAACATTCACAATGATCTACAAGAAAGTCATGCAAAGCCTTTTCAGCCATAGATCAAACAGTATTCATGATAAAGGCAACATGATGAAGCAAGTAAGACATGATGTTCATGATACAACATTAATTGCAAAGGATGGAAGACAATCCTAATTGTCCATGTCAATGTGAAAAGGACAAACTTAACAATGCAATATACAGTAAAATGTTTATCATGGTGAAAGGAATCATTCCTATGCAGTAGTAAAAGGTTAACAAGATTAATAGCATGATGTCAAACATTTGCAACAACAACATGAAAGGTGAAAGAGGCCAAAATGTATCACATTACATTTTACATGTGAACAACCTCCATAATTATGCAAATATAGCTAAATGTGCAAGCTTTTAACCATCAGACCATGATAATGGGACAAGCAACACATAATGCAGATTTAGAAGTACAAGACAGCAAGCACCTTCAGACACAATGATAACTGTTGGGTTTGCATTAAAATTCTTTGTGAGGAGGTATATGGCAGCCAAGGGATCAATAGTCTTGAAGGGTTGATACACAGGTTTGTAAAAGAGAAATACAATGGACTCTCATAGACCATAATAGAGTAAAGAAGGTAAATAGAAGCTTAAAATGTCAAAAGGTAGTACGTGCTGAAGATCTCCATGAAAGAACAACTCATGATTTTTCAGAGAAGGTGATGATAGTGAAGCCAAGAACTTGAGCTACAACCATCAAGATTAAAGCAAAAGAATCCACGACCTGTGTTTCCAGTAGAAACCCATGTTCATTTTTCTCATATGTGCAAATAGAGGTGAAACCCTCAACATTTACAGAAATGATAATGACTTGCTACAAAGAGGAGAGATACCCAGAAATGCAAAAGAGAGGTCGCGACCTTTATGAAAAAAATATGCAAACTTCCATATTTCCTTATCAAAATGTACAGGGGAAACAAAATATCTTCATTATTTTTCTCACAATGAGCTCAAATCGAGCTATTTTTTACACAAGAATAAGGAAATGTATAGGTATGGCTGTGGCCATAATGGAGAAATATTCATAAATTTCACAGTTACATTCATTATTTTTTTCAAGCTTCTATCAAAGGAAACAAGTGATAATGATAGAGGTTTAAATGGGAGAACTTACCTTCATATATTTCTATGAGAAATACATTGCAATACCTGCGCATCTAACTTCAGAAAATCTCCATTAATGCCCACAGGATAAATATATCAATAGAAGATGGAAAGAAAAGAAGATATCAAAAAATAATAGAGGAGTTCATGGCTGTAGAAGCCTGTAAAAACCCTTGAACAAAGCAAATATCTGAAATAGTGAAGAAATGCAGCTTACCAAGCAGTGTTCTAGGCAAAATCTCATGAAAATGACTCAGAAATAGCTTGAATGGTGAATGATAGGCATCAAACCCTATACCATGGTGGCATATCTTTTCTAGAATGTTCTCAACATAGAAATGAAATGAGTAAAGAGTTAGGGTTCGAGTGTTTTACTCACCCTATTCTCAAGTGTTGACTTTTTTTTAGGAAATCATTTCATTTTTATTACCAACATGGTCTTGAATTTTAAGTCAAGAAACCTAATAATGTATGGAGCTCAACTTTCCAATTTGGCATTTGCCTTAAAATGTTAATGTAATTTCTGACTTTTATTTTTTGCAAATATTAGACAAATATAACTTCATTAAATATTAAGGATGTAATTACCTTAATATTTAATTTATTGTTTTTAAAGGAGAAAGCCATAGCATATTAAATATTAAGATAAGTATATTGAGTATCTTCAATATTTAATCAAATTGATACCCGTTGATGTGTTTTTATGCACTTCTCAACACATGTAATGCGTAGGTGCACTACCTCTCTTGAAAGACAATCTTCCACAATCAGATTGCAGAACACTATCCCAAGGTCTCTAATGTCAGGTCTTGATAGTGCTTGGAATATCTCAGTTGTTTGATGTGATTTTCTGGAATCACAAGGCGGTCTTACGGATGAGTTACAAAGCATGGGAGGTTGGGTTTGTGAATGGAGTTTTAAGATGGGAGAGTTGTTGTGCGTTTGCTGTAGGTTCAAACAGTAGTCTAGAACTCCATTTTATCATTAGATTTGGCTTTACAATGTGCAATGAACCTTTCCTAAGATCACTATTAAAAAAAAAGGAAAAAGGGCAGGGAGAGAGGAAGTTCTTAGACCTGAAACTAACTGTGAACAGTGATAATGGAATTCTTGCAATGGATAGCTTCCTAGAAACAATATTCCACTTAACCAGAAATCTCACAATCTCATGGAATTTGTGCTATCTTCTAAGGTCTGCGAATATTTCATCTTTCCTTCACCGTGTGCATGCATGAACAAAGATGAAAGTGTGGAGCAGCTTTGAATTTAAGTCCAGACTAACTTTACACAGCTATCTACCATAAGCAAACAACAAAAAGTATGGACTAAGGAGGCATCTACACAGCAGGAATTTTTATAACCACAGAACAACATTCCTAAAATCTATCAAGGCAAGAATATAACTAACTAGAACAACAATGAAAACCTAAGTTAAGCATCTAACAATGGAGGTTGAATCAAGTAACATGTGAAGAAACTCAGGAAAATGCACCAAGTCAATGTATTTTCATTATAAATTTCTACAGCATGTCTTTACAACAACTCAACTCCCTTTGCAAATGAGAGGAGACCCCTATTTATAGTGCTCCAAAAGTCAAATGAATGGCCAAGATTAATTTTCATTGTGTGGCCAAGATTCATTACAAAATAGGGTTTCACCAACCCTCAATATATTACAATTTAAAATTACATTTTGTCCCTTCCCTATTTTGTCCTCTAGTGATGGCACTGTAGCCTTTTGTCTTTTAGTTGATTGTTGTTTTACTGTAGCTACTCTTTGGGAAGCTCTTTATCATCAACAGGGTTGTCCTCCTGCTTCTTTGATGCTATGTATTCCATAAACTGCAGGATCACCGGCAGGAGTTTGTCTACCTCAACGATCTCATATCGTAGCACTTGGTAGCTCCACTCTTTTGCATTATCTTCCAACCTCTTCCAGTCCTCATCGCACTTTGTGCCCTAATCCCTGAATAGCTCTGATTGATCGAAGGCACGGGTAGCAAAACTCATGAACTCTACTGTCATTTCACTAGACATCCCATCCTCCATCTTCTTTTGGAAGTAAGGTTTTACCTTTTCTGGATCCATCTGCACCGTGGGCATGTCATACTCCGTCATTAATTTGAGGTATCGAGTGCATTCCATTCTAATTTCTTTGATCCATTCGATATTCAGATCCACTTTGCTCATTATTTGTTCCAACCTTTCCTTTCGGTTGTCAAGGTCTCACTGCCATACATCCATCAACCAGTGATCGTCCTTGTTGAATGCAAGCTCCCTCCCCCATGTGGCTTTTGGCAATTGAAGGATAGCCTCGATCTTTGGAAAGGTGGAGTCGTATGTTGCAAGGAAGTCGGTGCAGAGCTTCCTCATGCCTTCCAAAGATTGTTGCAGATCAAAGAACTTGTTGGCTCTCCGAACAGCCTGACTAATCCCCATGTTCCTGACATACAGGACCTGTTGGAACCAGCTCTCCATAGTCCTTTCCAAGTTCTTCCTTCTCTCCATCTTATCAATTTGTTCTTTGGACAGCAGTTGGGGTGAGGCCATGGACGTGGTAGGTAGGTCATCCACCAAACACCATTGCTGAATGTAATTCGTCAAAGCAGCTACCTGTGCTTTAAGCTCATCTTTTGAGATCTTGTCTTGCTTATCAAGTGTACCACCGTGGCCACTGATTCTTCAAGGTGCCCTACCTTCTGTTCTCTAGTGGCGGTCCCCAAGTCAATGGTGGAGACGTTGTAACTCACCCCAACCTGGCCCACCACAGGAGTTGCTATTTGTACTGCTCCAGACCCAGAAGCATCCATCGTTACCCTGGATCGGACCTTAGGCTTCTTCTCCTTCTTCGTTGTAATATGAGCTCGGGCTAAGATAGCCTCTAGTCTCGCCCTCAGGTCCTTTAGTACAAGAGTTTTTCTTTCGAGTTGTTTCTCTAACCATTTAGGCACAACAGACTTCCCTTAGGTGATTCATGATCACCCTTGCCCTTCTCGGTCAAGGCCTCTATTTTCTTATCCTTTGGGGCCCTTTCTTCCCCCTTGGCAGTATCTCCTTCTTCATTGGAGTTCTGGATGAACACAAGGCACTTGATGGGAGGCTTGGTAGATAATTGCTACATGGAACTTTCTTTCTCTTCCATCTCCTCCCCTTTCTTTTCATCAGTTTGTTCAACCTCATGCACATGTTCCTTAAACTACTCGATTTCGAGGCCCTTGACAGCTCGAGCCTCTCCCTCAGGTTTATCTTCTTGCTGTTGTCCTTCTTCTTCAAGGAGCGACCCTTCTGCCTTTTCCTTAGTATCTTTTAGCTGCCAGGCCATTTCTTCCTCTAGGTCATCGTCGAAGGTCTGCTCAATGACCCTACCACCGGTGTCATCTTCCTCATCTCCACTCTCTGAGGAGCCAGTTCCTTCTTCTTCGTAGGCCACCCTGTCAATAGTGCGATGTTCATATTCTGGGTGCTCGTGGTATTCATTGGCCTCCTCCTCAAAGGGCTTTGAGGCCTCTTGTTCTCGCCTCTCCCACTCCTCAGAGATTAACATGGTGGCTTCCATAGCCGGTGGCCCTGTTGGTGGTTGTGAAGGCTGACCAGTAGTGAGGACTTGTGCAAGGGCCGCCTGAAGAGTGGGATCCATAAGGATCTAGGAGAGTTTAGGGGGGATATTTTGCATGTCTTAAGAGGGCCTCAGGTATGGTGGGAGCGGGTATTGGTGCAACCACTACAGGTAACGGGAGTGACGTGGTGGGCGACATGGCAGTAGAGGAAGGAGGAGTAGTCATGGCAGAGGAGGAGTCAATCACAATCACAGGCTCGGTCGGGGGCAAAGGGGCAAGATGGAAAGAGATGTCCACTGCCGGCAGGGATGTGGCGACCATAGCCAGAGAGGTAGATGATGGGATAGCCAAAGCAGGGAGAGCCAAAATAGGTTTTATTTTATCAGTATCTGTTGCTTCTTCTTCTTGGATTAAGGGCTGCTCCGTGGTGCCTTCTGTTTGCTTAAGCCTCTTAGAAGGTGAGCCCCCCAGATCCTTTCTTGTATAAACCTTGGGGTCAGGAGACTACTCCGTTTTTGTTTCCTTCCTCTTCTTGGATCTGGTGACTAGAGGGGACTTGGATGTCCCACCCGTTGAAGTGGTGGCAGCAGCGTCTTCCATGGCACTTGGTTCACTCTTGAGTCCTTCGTACGTCAAGACCACCCCTTTTTGTTTTAATTGGGCCACCCGTCCATCTACCCATTCCTTGGTATGGGCCAAGATTGGATTGGTTATAATGTCGAGGTCATCGACCTCTTACTCATCCCAGTCTATTGTTGGTATTAGAAAATTGGCGACTACAGGGTACCTAGGGTCCATTATGGTGCCCTCGTCTTCTTCGAATTGGTCTGGTATGAGAAATGGCTGCACCTTCCTTATAAAATGTGTAGTCATCTACATATAGTGCCTTGCACGTACTTCTTTATCATCCTAGCAATCTCCCCAAAAGTCTTCAATGTGGTACAGATGAGTGAACCCCAATCCTAATGCCTTCCTTACATGCCCATATGGGTCTATTCGCGGGCGAGCAGTGTGTAGATGAAAATGGTAATCTTTCAGTTCTTTCTCGGAGTTACCAGCACACTAGGAAGTTTGTAGTTTATACATGCCCTGGCCAAGAGTCATGGGATAAGAGATCCCTGCTATGTGTTTACCACTGAAGATCGCATGTATGTGTTGGAGCTATTGAGAGAGATCCAATAGGATGATTCGGTCGTTGGGGTATCGAGGCAACTTCTTTGGCCTTTCAGTGAAGCCTTGGGCACAGATGTATGTAAACTTCAGGTATTGAATGAAGAGGAAGGAATATTGCTTCAAAATTTTCCGAGCACTATGGGAAACCCTCCTTTCGAAATCCCTGGCAATCATTTTGACGACATGGCCGATACATGTGTCATTCACTCTGCAGTACTCCCTTTTGAAGTTTCGGTACTAGAGTTGGGGGTATCTGTCGTAGGCCTTGAGTCTTCGACCCTCCTCCTCATCAGGTGCCACAAACAACCCGTTGTACTATCTCTGGTCTTCCAAGGAGTATACGTGGTATGAAGTCATATAAAAATTTGAACTTTTCTTCACATTGACGAATTGCTCATAGAAGCAGTCGCTTATTATACCTCCCCAATAAAATGAAATCTTTGTGGTAATGTCTTCATTCCCATGAAGAATCTGCGCAATAAAATACACCATCCACTCTTGAAAGAAAGCCGCCGTAGGAAGACCCATAACTTTGCTTAGCATTGTGACCAGGTCATGGTAATCTTCGTGGAAATCACTGCGAAAGAGTTCGTGAGGAACCTTCACAGCGCTGCCCCACTTTTCTTTAAGCCAATGCTGATTGATTGACCTTTTGCATCCTGCCAGGTTGTCATCCCATACTGCTTGGCATTCCTCTATGGTAGGCATTTCCATTTCTTGAAACATGGGAATATGGAAGGTTTTTGTGATCCCTTCGGCCGACATGTCGATGAGAATGTTACCATCCCTATCAACAATTTTCCTTGTGTTAGGTTGATACGCCTGTCGACAAGCCATGACCAATTCAAGGGCCACGAGGGATGGGGGGAAGCCCGCAGCTTTTGCAATTTCACTTTGTCTTATCAGTCTTCCATTCTTGGTCGCTGGATTGACCTTGACCCTTTGTGTAAACTTGTCAATATTGATGTGGCCTATGTTGGTGTCGGTGATTTCCTTCCAATTCATGGTAACCTTCGAGTGCAGAGGCTCACCTTGGAACTGGTATTTCATTTGGTCTTTATCCTCTTTTCCTCGAGGAGTCTTGCCTGACTTCCTTCCTTTGTCCTTCTCCATAGCTGCCCCTAAAGGTCCTGCACTCGATTCCATATATTCTGCAAGAAAAGGCGTAGTCAATGCAATTGATCATGAAACTGTTCACGTTAGTCAAAATCCCATGAAATTAGCTTAAAGTAAATTATCATTAATAAAATGTTACATCTATCTCCCGATGATATCTATCTTTTGATTGAGGGCTTTGGGACAGTCCGGGCCCGGAGGGCCGGACTTCCCTAGCAAGAATGTTGTTTTGAAAGGGAAAACGAGGCCGAGCAACCCGGGAGATCTTTCTCGATCAAATTTTGATGTTTCAAAGGGACAGTAACAAAGAGGGCCTAATTTAAGCACGTGGGTCAAGATCAGATTTCAAATTTGGGCTCATTTAGATCGATTTAGGAGCATCCGGAGGTTCAAGGTCGGAAAGCCATCCGGAGATGGTTGTTTGGAATGGCCGAGCAGAAACGGAGTTCCAGAGACGGAACTTCGGGGTCTGGGGCCTGGAAGGTCCAAGGGCGGCTAGCAGTTTTACAATTTTCAAGTGATCGGGCCCAAGGGGCCAGGATGCCGCGGTGCTTTCGCCGTCCGAGACGACGATCGTCCGACGGAAGTCCGGAGGGGCGACCCGGTGGACCGGACCCGAGAGGAGGAAAAGTTGTCAATTTATCTTCAGTTTTCAATCAGGCAGATGGAATTCTCCCGCAGATACCCGATCGACAAGACATCAATCATTAGATTGAAGTCTTGGCGAATGTTTCATGTCTCACTGACTGGCAAGAGGGAGAAGGAAAATCAGCAGATGGCTTTTTTTCTTCGACGTGAGGTCTCGCCGACTTCCCTAGGTCTTGCCGATTGATGACAAGAAAATGCACATCGGTGAGAAATCTTTCATTGATGTAATGTCTTAACGAATCCGCAATGTCTTTCCGACCGCCAAAAGGAATACCGGACCCGGCATCAGCGTCAAATGGAGGATTTTGATTCTGATTTTTCACGGCGACGAGATGCCCGGAGTCTGGGGACCGGAGAGATGAACATGATTTTCCATTATAGAGCGGTAGAGACAGGACATAGTCTCGAATGGCGGAGCCTGGCACGGTCGAGGACGTTTTAGCATTCAGAGTGCCATCCCTAGTCGCGAATGGAGGCCCGGGGCCCGGAGGGCGGAAAGATGTCAGGCGTTCACCATTTGCAACAGCAACGAACATGTGGAATCCCGGGGGCGGAAGTCCGCAGACTGGTACCCGGGGAGCTGGAAGGCAATTGGCAAAATTCAAGATCCGATGGCAATTTTCCATCCGGGACCCGAGGACCGGGCAGACGGGGCAACTTCACTGTTTGATACAGCGGCATCTACGTGGACTTCCAGACACGGAAGTCCGGTGGCTTGGGCTCGAAGATACAAAATGTTGACTAGATTTATGTTCTAAGATTTTAGTCTCGACGGAGGGGGAAGGATGGAGGTCTGAAGATCCGGGCCCGAAGGGTCAAATTGCCGTTTAGAAAATTTCATTGTTTTCAGTTTTCGCCTGCCAAGATGGGACCCGAGCCCAGAGGGCATGAATGCCCCTGCGTGAAGAACATCCGCGCCAAAGTGAAGCTTCAGATTGATCATGAGGGTACCTTTGAGGGTTTTCTCAAGTTTTTAAGACATGGGTTTTGTTCGTTATGTCATGTTTCATCATTCACATGTCCTTTTAATTGTTATTGTTCATTTTAAGCTTTATAAATCATGAAAACATTGCTCGAGAGGGAAGACGGAAAACCTACATCAAAAACTCGATTCGGAGAGGTGTGGGATCCACTAACGGTCGGCAAGCAGGGCAACAGGCGTGAGCGTGAAGGTATCGAAGACGGTGGGCTCCTCTCTGGCAAGCACTTTGACCTCTCTCTGCAACACTGACAAGTGAGAATGACAGGTTTGAGCAAGATATTTATACCCCAACCGCCATTAATGGCCACATTAAATGCACGTACGATGGACAATTAAGTTGGTGGATTTGAATCCACAGATGGCGGTGGGAAGTTCGGGGCCCAAAGGCCGAAAGGATGCGAGGCAGCGGTCATCTTCGAAAATTCCGCTTGGAAATTGCCGGCGTCAAAGAGGAGGTCAGGGCCCAGAGGGTGGAGCTCTGCCAGAGGTTCGCCGTCGAAAACAGCGAGACTCCCACGGAACTCCAGAAGCGGAAGTCCAGGGAACCGGGCTCGGAAGGTCCAAAAGCAGCCGAAACTCTGACAATTTCACCAGACAAAAAACAGGATTCCGGGACCCGGGGCCCAGGAAGGCGGAAGCCATCTGCCATCAGGAACGGCAAACAAAATAGGGAAACCCGGCTAGGGAAACCTGAAGGGGTGGGCCCAAGGCCGCTGGCAGAGGAAAACTGCCAGAGAGGCCCCGCAAGTTGCTAAAACTTGACAAAATTAAAAGGGAGCAGCATGGTCAACTTATGATGAAACTTGAAACGTCGAATGTACGCTGACCATCTGGGACACCAAAATGGAGCATGCAAAATGAGGCAGAAAAAAAAATGACCCAGCAGATTAAAAGAAAAAGAGGGTCCCCATTCCGAATGGGGCATGTGTGATGAGGGTATAACAAATGGCGACTCCACTGAGAAATGCTCCCGAGCGTTCTAAAAATAAACATTCATCTAGGACCTAGAATCTCTGGTTTTGCAGACCAGGAGTGGCTTCCAAAGGGGAATTTGGGAGAACAAGATTCTTAATTGGGTCAATCTTCAGGACATCTCAGAAGTGTGTGCAGTGAATTCATTCCTTTCCGCGAGACGATGACCAGGGGTTGCTAATCCAAATGAGCAAGCTACTTAAATTGTCTAACACCAAAAGTAACCTAGACATTGCTCCGCTGCCAGTCAGACGTCTATAGCCCCGACAGAGTTATCGCTACAATCCCACGGATATTGCTCTATTGTCGGCTGACGTCCATAGCCTCGGTAGAGTTATCCGCACACCCATATGGTCGCTTATTTTTTAGAATTCCCTTTCTCTTTCATTTTGATATTTCTTTCAAGGTGCATTTTCTCATTTATCTTTTACTCGATCGGGTAAGCACTGAAGCCTACAATAAGTTTGGGACTGCAGTGGTCACTGAAGCAAACTTAAGATTTTTCACTCACTAGGATGTCATAGCAACCATGGTACAGTCCTTTAGAAATGATTATTATATGTCTTGTGCAAGATCCGAGATGTGTGTAAAGAGATCCAACCAAGGGTCGAGTTCTAAAGCAGAGTTCAAGCAATGAAATCACTCATGGGCAGCCTTTAGAGAACGATGGTCGAGAGTGAATGTTTAGTTGAAGAACACCAATGACGGACAACAAATTGAACCATTCGTCAAGCGAGCACGGCCACCGCTAGGGGGCGGGGAACATCCTTTCGAAACAAAACTGCCTGGGGGGGAAAGCAAAAGAGCGACGCAAAATGGGAAGATGCAAGCAAACCAAAAGGGGAACCTACCCTAACCTATATACAAAAATTTACCAAGAAGAGCTTGAATGAGCTCAAGCCTGGAAGTAATGCTTCAGGTGCTGCCCATTGACTGGTAACGAGACGTTTCCACTAGTTAAGGTCTTTAGGCGGAAGGCATTGTCTCCCAAAATCTCAACTATTTGAAAGGGGCCAAGCCAAAGCTTGTCGAATTTTTTGTGTCCCCCTTTCTTTTCATGGGCCTTGTCCCAATACAGGACCAAATCTACAATTCTAAAGGCCTTGATTTTGGCTCGGCAGTCGAACCATCTCTTAACCACGCCCTGATGTTTGGTGAAATTTTCTATTGCACGGTCTCAAACTTCCTCTAAATGCAAGAGCTCAGCTAACCGATCTTCTCTATGATCTCCTCCCTCATAAAAGTTGTTGATAAACTGAAGAGTGGGAATCTTCAGATGGATAGGAAATATGGGTTCTAGGCCATAAATGAGGTGGAATGGGGAATCGTCAAGGGCAGCCTTATGGCAAGTGCGGTCAGCCCAAAGGGTGAAACGGAGCTGGGTATGCTAGTCCTTGGGATTCCTATCTAATAGTTTCTTGATCATGATAATCAGGTTTTTATTTGTGGACTCAGCAAGGCCATTTCCTTGGGGGTAGTAATTGGATGAAAACTTAAGGGTGATCCCGTAGTCGAACGCCCAACTAGAAAATTTCAACGACGCAAAAGCAGGTGCATTGTCACACACCAAAGCATAAGGACAACCAAAGCGATTTAAAATGAAACTTTCCAAAAAATTAGTAACTATTTTAGTTGTGCATTGCTTACATACGATTGCTTCTGTCCACCTAGTGCAATAATCAGTTGCGGTAAGAATGTACATGTGTCCCGCGGATAATGGAGGACTTACCAAACCGATGAAATCGAGACCCCATTATGCAAACGGCCTTACCTGTAGCACAGGCTACAATGGGACAACAACATTCTTTTCCTTGGTGGCAGCTGTCTGACATGTGTGACATGAGCGGACATGACAGTGAGCATCCTTGAAGACAGTTGACCAATAATATCCTACTCTCAATATCTAGTGTGTCAAAGGACCGGATCTATGGCCAGTGCCAAATTTGTCATGAAATTCTTTTAAGACTCGGCCTGCTTCCTCTTTAGCAAGGCATCTTAAGTAAATGCCTTCATGATTCTTCTTGTAGAGAATGGAACATGTAACCATTATTTTTCAATCTAAGGGCACGCTTTTGGACTCCTTTCAGTTGAGGCAGACACTTGTGGTTTAGCAAATAGTAGACAACATTCTCGTACCACTCTCCTGGGGAAACGTCTTCGAGCTGGTACTGTTGCATAGTGAGTTCGGGTCCAGCCTCCACCGCTACTTCAACAATTGTGCGGGTAAGTGCTTATCCTCTCACCAACTTCATTGGTTGGATCTCCATGTCATATTCCTGGAGCATGGTGACCCATTTGGCTCTTCGTTCACCCAATTCATTTTGCATGAGCAGCATTTTCACTGCTGGGTCAGGGACAATGGCAAACACTTTATTGTGCAGGATATAATGCTAAAATTTCTTTACCCCTCTGACGAGAGCATACTCCTACTTTTCTATGTTGTGGTATCACAACTCCGCATCCTTCAGGGGGGCACTCATGAAGGTGATCGGGTGCTCATTTCCTTCATCATCTTTCTGAGTCAAGATGCTAGCACAAGAATGCTCTGAAATGAATGAGTAGATGTAGAAAGGCTTCAGATAATCTGGGCTTACTAACACAGGTGCCTTAGCAATGGCTCGTTTGATTTCTTTGAAGGCTTGTTTGGCTTCGAGAGTCCATTCAACTTTGGCATCCTATTTCGACATAGCATTGAGGGGTTTAACGATCTCCGTGAAACCCGTGATGAATTTCCTGACGAAGTTGATCTTCCCAAAGAAGGATTTTAATTCTTTCTTGCTGCCTAGGGGAAGAATTTTCAGTAAGGACTCGATACGTTCAGGGTCTATAGAGATTCCCTGTTCTAAAATTATGTGCCCGAGTAATCTTCCTTCAGTCACCCCGAAAATGCATTTCTTGGGGTTAAGGGAAACTCCAAACTCCCTGCATCTCTGAAACACTTTGCATAAATCAGAGACGTGATCACCTCGCCTTTTAGAAAACACAGTTAGATCATCCATGTAGATGATTATGCACTTACCAATTAGATCCTTGAAGGCGATATCCATGGTACGTTGGAAGGTGGCGCCAGTGTTGATGAGCCCAAAAGGCATTCTCCTGTAAGCAAACATCCCCCACTTAGTGGTGAATGTCATTTTATGATGGTCTTCATACTATACCATTACCTGGTTGTACCCGGAGTACCCATCGAGGAAAGACATCATCTAGGAGCCATTGACGATCTGCAGCACCTCATCTAATGAAGGCACTGGATAGTTGTCATTCTCCGAAGCTCGGTTCAAATTGTGGAAATCTACACACAATCGAATCTCACCATTCTTTTTTCTGACCGGAACCAAGTTGGTCACCCATGTGGAATGCTTGACCAGGAAAATAATCCTTGTTGAAAGCAACTTTTGCACCTATTTGTAAATGACGGGTTCTAACAAGACATTTATTGGACGTTGCCGCTGGCGGAAAGGCCTCACTTCTATCTTGAGAGGGATGGTGTGCGTGATGATGGAGGTATCGTATGCCTTTAAATCCTCATAGCTCCATGCCACCACATCATGGTACTTTCGCAATGCATCCGTGATTCCCCTCTTTTCCTCGGGCGTGCATACTTTGCCAATAAAAACATTCTTGATCTCCTTGACTGTCCCGAGGTTGTGAGCATCACATTGGTTGCTTATGGCTTCCTTCTTTGTTTGTTGGTTCTGATTCTTGATATAGTCCAAATCAAATACACGTTCTAGCTAAACCATGCTCCTGGGGATCGTGTTGGTTTTGAGGTTAATAACATCTTCTATATCTAACTCAGCTTCTCGCGGATCAGCTTCATCGATTATTTGGGCTGCGAAGACATCAGAACTCGTGATGAATTCAAGAATATGCTTGTCATCATTGAAGACCTGAAAATGAGTGACATTATACGAGACTGATGGCGTAGATGTCAACTCAATGGTAAATTTCTTGAGCCCGGACAAAGAGAGGGGTTGCAAAGTGTTGGTTGCTTGAGCCAAGGCATCAGCTGTATGATTCTGAGCATAAGGGATCAATTGTATATTGAATGCATCTAAACCCTCTAAGAGATCCCAAACCCTATGCCTATAGTTTGCAAGTCTCCTATCATGGCAGGAGTACAACTTCCTAACTTGTTTAACTACAAGCTCAGAATCCCCAAATACTTACAGATTTTTGACATTTTTCTTCAAGGCCATGAGAAGGCCATGGACTAACACCTCATACTCTGCTACATTATTGGTGCAATAAAACTGCAATCTATGGGTAGTAAAAAAGGTTTTACCTATTGGGATGATAAGTTCGAACCCAGCACCAGCCCCTTGTTTTGATTTGGACCCATCAAATCGGAGCATCCAACATGTGGAAAGTTCTTTGACTTCGGGTTTGACTAAGTTCTTGCCTCTCCTTGATTGGGTGGTTGCCTCCACAATCTTAAGGAAATCTTCTTGCCTAGTGTGTTGAATAGAGGGTGGTTCTGTTAGTACCTTCTTTGGTGTTTCTTTCTGGAGGGCGGCTAATTTCTTAACATGGTCCACTGCTATTCGACACAAGCAGTAGTCAAATTCAAAGTGGGCAGCGTTGTGAATCTTGCACCAATTCGGCAATAAGAGATCCTGGAAATTCATTCAGGCTCCTAGGCTGAGTTGATCCCTTGCACACTTTTCTATAAATTCTTGGAAACCACTGAGTAGTCCCTAGTTTTCACTTTCATCGTGTTTGTCATCTGCTTCTACCAACATTTACACACTCGGAGACATTTGAATACAATTGGTCGGAGGATTGCATAACACTAAGAGAACTTCGGTGATGCATTCTTCCTGAGGCTCAACCTCATTCTGGCAGGCAAAGGGACAGTAATTGCCTAGCTCTGTCTCAACAAAAAGCACTTCGCTGAGATTGTTGTATTCCGTGATCATATATTTCATACAGGGTTCGCGGTTAATACAGATTTGGTTTGGTAGCCCCTTCCACGGCAGCCACATATGAGAAAGGTCTGTGGCAGTATATCCATTCAGCGCCTTGGTGAATTTCCTTCCCAGGATGATCCCATATGCATCGGGAATGTCTGCTACTTGAATATCAATGACTTGTTGTATCCTTGGATCTATAGCAATTTGCATCAAGATCTGATTTATTTCTCCCACGATGTTGATCTCTGTTTTGTCTAGCTGAGTCACTTTCCTTCTTGAAGGCGTGGGAGTGATTCCAAGAGCTTTACACACTGCCAAAGGCATAACATTTGCAGACGCCCCTGAATCAAGCAGGCAATTATGCAGGTTCTTCCCAAATATCCTAATGGTGGTAAGGAAAGGAGGAGTTTCCAATCTTCCTTGGAAGATGCCCATAGGCGTATCCATGTGAGCAACCTGACCCCGTTCTTATCACCAATTTTATCCCTGGTTTTCCTAGATGACTGATCCTTAGAACCCTGCTTAATGTTCTGATCTAGTTCCTTTTCTATTTGCTTACCCGCAGATTGATTTACAGGGACATCCTTCCTTTTCTCGGTATTCTCCTGTATTACCGGTTCTTGCCTTGTTTCTTCAAAGGTAACTCTCTTAGCTGATGTTTCCTGCATTGCACTGGAGGATGGAGTCCCATTGAGAATCCTAAAGAAGGTGTGCCTTACGGCAGGGACTCTGAGTAGTTCAAAGGCAGATAAATTGATTTTTACCTTCTTGAACTCCTCTGCCACATATTCACCCATTTACTCAATTTCCAGACTAAAGGCCCGACCTATTGCAGAGCTAGGAGGTTGGACTTTCATTTGACTAGACTGATTTTGGGATTGGCCTTGAGGCTGATTCTGCAATTGATTTTGAGGCCCATTCTTGTTAAGATATTGGGTGGGTATATGGGGGAGTCCAGGGTTGTTGCTGGCATTAGGATTAGGCGGGGTGGTGAAATTGTTCAGTGGAGTAGAGGTTGTAAAGGGTCCACCTACCTGCCTGTTTATGAGGAAGTACAGAGTTGATATTTGATGGAACATGTGGACCTCATCTATGTAAGGTTCTTCTTCATCTGGTGGACCATTGTCTACAAAATTGAAAAGTTGAGCTAAAGTTTGTTCGTTACTTACCTCTTGCACTTTTTCACCTTCAACAGGAGTAGGCTCGACTTCGGGCTCGCTGTGGTCACCCTACAGAAACAACACTTGGTTAACCATGAGACAAGAGGAATCATACGGCTCAGATGGGACGATGTCCCTACAGTCGGCACTGTTAACTACATTTTGTACTTCTACTTGGAATATTTCAGTAGCCGTCTGGAATTCAGGGCAATCCAACTCGGAATGCCGGCTGGTTTTGTGAATCCGGCACCATCTGGACAGGGCGGCCTCGGCAAGGTATACTCCACTAGTTGTCTTTTCATTGCTAGCTGGCTGGTCAAAAGGGGTAGGAACACCTCCATTGTTGGGCCTAGTATTCCACATGTGATTCTGCCTTTGAGAAGGTCTTCTTTCAGAATTTTGATTAACATTTTGTTCCCTATCATAGTTCTACCCGGAGGAGGTGCTTACTTCTCAGTTATCCATATTGTCCATATTGTCCCTATTGTCTCGGTTATCTCGATTAAGATTGGCCTGGAAATTACGCTGGGAGGCCTGTAACTGATTATTCTATTTTTTTAGGTGCATCATTTCTGTGGACATTTTCTTTATCATCTCTGTTAGTTCCTCTAACTTGTCTTTCTCAGTCGTGTTTCCCAGCTGCGGTGCTAGATTTTGGAGAAAAACGGGTGGAGCTGCCAGCTGGTTTTGATGTGCTGGAGGAAATTCTAACCCTGGTAGGTATAATGGTGCTTGGGGCTACTATGAATACACTTGTTGTTGTGGGGCAGCCTGAGAGTAGTTGTGTTGTGGTTGAGGCTACAAATATGAAGGCGCGGGAGGCGCATAATTCAGTGGCTGCCCCGAGTGTGGGAGGATGGGCAACTGGGGTATTTGGTTCATAAGAGGGGTCTGATAAGCGAATTCCTGATTCAGCCCTTGAATCTGCATTGGGTGTACCACTGGTCCCAACGAGGGCAGCATGCCAGAGATGTTCTGCCCCAAATCTACACTAGCAATAACAACCTCCGTGTAGGTGGTCACTATCGTGGTGAGTGGTGGGCGCATCCTTTTCACCAATGCTGATGTGAGGTTGTCCAACACTGCATAGTAGACCAGGAGAGCCATGACATAATTATGGAGGTATGGGTCCTAGAGCCTTATGAAAGCCTGATGAAAATGATCATTGAAGGACCCAATAGGCTCATTTATTTCTCTCCAGACAGACATAAACTACTGGTAAAGTTCTGAAGGGCTGATGGGAATCTTGTATTTCTGCAGGAAGGAATTCTTCATTAGGTTCCATGAGGTAATAGATCCCCTTGGCAGATTGATGTACCAATAGAAGGCCTCTTCTCCCAACGAATGCGGAAAAAGGTGGCATGCCACATCCTCATGGTCGACTTGCATTTCGATAATTGCTATCTCAAATATTTTGATATGTTCTTCAGCCATTCTTTGTGGGTCACGAGGATAGAACTTCGAACAAAATCCTTCCCGATTCTTGGTCATATCATGGTAAGCGACAAAATGTATCGGCGAATGGTTATGTGCTAACCAAGCCATGGCGAGAGGTGGAGGTGGTATTTGTTGTTGAAAAACAACAAGTTGGATTTGCGCCTGCACTAGAACAACAGTCTAGGACTACACTTGAGCCGCAACTGTTTGGAATGTGCCTTGGACTAGAAGGGCCGGGAGAGAAGTAATCCCTTGGCTGCCGGAAAAGGGAGGTGAAAATGCAGTTTCGAATGGTTGGGTGGAGGACGAATGCCAACTGAATGAGGGTGAAGGTGGATGGGAGTGGGTGGAATGGAGGAAGAGGAAGGAGCAGCACTACTTCCCTTGACTCATTTTTCCCTAGTAGGAGGTTGCAACTCTTGGAGTTCTCCCTTATTTGGTGTTGACCGCAATACCCTTTGAAATATTTTTGGGGAGAACGATCCAATTTGATCCAACTTCACTTTTAACCCTTACCGTTGTATTCCCAACGTGTGGCCTTCCCTCTAGCACCAGTTCTGTTGATGTGTTTTTTATGCACTTCTCAACACAGGTAATGCATAGGTGCACTACCTCTCTTGAAAGACAATCTTTCACAATCAGATTGTAGAACACTATCCCAAGGTCTCTAATGTCAGGTCTTGACAGTGCTTGAAATATCTCAGTTGTTTGATGTGATTTGCTGCAATCACAAGGCGGTCTTACGAATGAGTTACAAAGCATGGAAGGTTGGATTTGAGAATGGAGTTTTAAGATAGGAGAGTTGTTGTGCATTTGCTATAGGTTCAAACAGCAGTCTAGAACTCCATTTTATCATTAGATTTGGCTTTACAATGTGCAATGAACCTTTCCTAAGATCACTATTAAAAAAAAATGAAAAAGGGCAGGGGAGAGACGAAGTTCCTAGACCTGAAACTAACTGTGAACAGTGATAATGGAATTCCTGCAATGGACAACTTCCTAGAAACAATATTCCACTTAACCAGAATCTCACAGTCTCATGGAATTTGTGCTATCTTCTAAGATTTGCGAATATTTCGTCTTTCATTCACCGTGTGCATGTATGAAAAAAGATGAAAGTGTGGAGCAGCTTTGAATTTAAGTCCAGACTAACTTTACACAGCTATCTACCATCAGCAAACAACAAAAAGTATGGACTAAGAAGGCATCTACACAGCAGGAATTTTCATAACCACATAACAACATTCCTAAAATCTATCAAGGCAAGAATATAACTAACTAGAACAGCAATGAAAACCTAAGTTAAGCATCTAACAATGGAGGTTGAATCAAGTAACATGTGAAGAAACTCAGGAAAATGCACCAATTCAATGTATTTTCATTATAAATTTCTACGGCATGTCTTTACAACAACTCAACTCCCTTTGCAAATGAGAGGAGACCCCTATTTATAGTGCTCCAAAAGTCAAATGAATGGCCAAGATTAATTTTCATTGTGTGGCCAAGATTCATTACAAAATAGCGTTTCACCAACCCTCAATATATTACAATTTAAAATTACATTTTGTCCCTTCTCTATTTTGTCCTCTAGTGATGGCACTGTAGCCTTTTGTCTTTTAGCTAATTGTTGTTTTACTATAGCTACTATTTGGGAAGCTCTTTATCCTCAACAAGGCTGTCCTCCTGCTTCTTTGATGCTGTGTATTCCATGAACTTCATGATGACCAGCTGGAGTTTGTCTACCTCAACGATCTCATACTGTAGCACTTGGTAGCTCCACTCTTTTGCATTATCTTCCAACCTCTTCCAGTCCTCATCATATTTTGTGCCCTGATCCCTAAATAGCTTTGATTGATCGAAGGCATGGGCAACAAAACTCATGAACTCTACTGTCATTTCACTAGACATCTCATCCTCCATCTTCTTTTGGAAGTAAGCTTTTACCTTTTCCGGATCCATCTGCACCGTGGGCATGTCATACTCCGTCATTAATTTGAGGTATTGAGTGCATTCCATTCTGATTTCTTTGATCCATTCAATATCTAGATCCACTTTGCTCATTATTTTTTCCAACCTTTTCTTCCAGTTGTCAAAGTCTCGCCGCCACACATCCATCAACCAGTGATCATCCTTGTTGAACGCAAGCTCCCTCCCCCATGTGGCTTTTGGCAACTGAAGGATAGCCTCGATCCTTGGAAAGGTGGAGTCGTATGTTGAAGGGAAGTCAGTGCAGAGCTTCCTCATGCCTTCCAAAGATTGTTGCAGATCCAAGAACTTGTTGGCTGTCTAAATAGCCCGACTAATCCCTATGTTCTCGACATACAGGACCTGTTGGAACCTGCTCTCCGTAGTCCTTTCCAAGTTATTCCTTCTCTCCATATTATCAATCTATTCTTTGGACAACAGTTGGGGTGGGGCCGTGGATGTGGTAGGTAGGTCATCCACCGAAGACCATTGCTGAATGTAATTCGTCAAAGCAACTACCTGTGCTTTAAGCTCATCTTTTGAGATCTTGTCCTGCTTTATCAAGTGTACCACCGTGGCCACTGATTCTTCAAGGTGCCCTACTTTCTATTCTTTGGTGGTGGTCCCCAAGTCAATGGTGGAGACATTGTAACTCACCCCAGCCTGACCCACCACAGACATTGCTATTTGTACTACTCGAGACCCAGAAGCATCCATTGTTACCCTGGATCAGACCTTAGGCTTCTTCTCCTTTTCGTTGTGATCTGAGCTCGGGCTAAGATAGCCTCTAGTCTCGCCCTTGGGTCCTTTAGTACAGGAGTTTTTCTTTCGAGCTGTTTCTCTAACCATTCAGGCACAACAGAATTGCCCTTAGGTGATTCACAATCACCCTTGCCCTTCTTGGTCAAGGCCTCTATTTTCTTATCCTCTGGGGCCCTTTCTTCCCCCTTTGCATTATCTCCTTCTTCATCGGAGTCTTGGATGAACACAAGGCGCTTGATGGGAGGCTTGGTAGATAATTGTTGCATGGGACTTTCTTTCTCTTCCATCTCCTCCCCTTTCTTTTCATCAGTTTGTTCAACCTCATGCACATGTTCCTTAAACTGCTCGATTTTGAGGCCCTTGACAGCTCGAGCCTCTCCCTCAGGTTTATCTTCTTGCTACTGTCCTTCTTCTTCAAGGAGTGACCCTTCTGCCTTTTCCTTAGTATCTTTCAGCTGTCGGGCCATTTCTTCCTCTAGGTCATCATCGAAGGTCTGCACAATGACCCTACCATCGGCGTCATCTTCCTCATCTCCGCTCTCTGAGGAGCCAGTTCCTTCTTCTTCGTGGGCCACCCTGTCAATAGTGCAATTTTCATATTCTGGGTGCTCGTGGTATTCATTGGCCTCCTCCTCAAAGGGCTTTGAGGCCTCTTATTCTCGCCTCTCCCACTCCTTAGAGATTAACATGGTGGCTTCCATACCCAGTGGCCTTGTCGGCGGTTGTGAAGGTTGAGCAGTAGCGAGGACTTGTGCAAGGGCCACCTGAAGAGTGGGATCCATAAGGATCTAGGAGAGCTTGGGGGGAAGATTCTGCATATGTCTTGAGAGTGCCTTAGGTATGATGGGAGTGGGTATTGGTGCAGCCACTGCAGGTAATGGGAGTGACGTGGTGGCGACATGGCAGTAGAGGAAGGAGGAGTAGTCATGGCAGAGGAGGAGTCAATCACAATCATAGGCTCGGTCGAGGGCAAAGGGGCAATATGGAAAGAGATGTCCACTGCCAACGGGGATGTGGCGACCATAGCCAAAGAGGTAGATGATGGGGCAGCCAAAGTAGGGAGAGCCAAAATAGGTTTGATTTGATTAGTATCTTTTGCTTCTTCTTCTCAGATTAAGGGCTGCTCCGTGGTGTCTTTTGTTTCCTTAAGCCTCTTAGAAGTTGAGCCCTCCAGATCCTTTCTTGTATAAACCTTGGGGTTAGGAGACTGCTCCGTTTTTGTTTCTTTCCTCTTCTTGGATCTGGTGACTAGAGGGGACTTGGATGTCCCGCCCGTTGAAGTGGTGGCAGCAGCGTCTTCCATGGCACTTGGTTCACTCTTGAGTCTTTCGTACGTCAGGACCACCCCTTGTTGCTTTAATCAGGCCAACCATCCATCAACCCACTCCTTGGTAAGGGCCAAGATTGGCTTGGTTATAATGTCAAGGTCATTGAACTCTTGCTCATCCCAGTCTATTGTTGGTATTGGAAAATTGGTGACTGCGGGGTACCTGGGGTTCATTATAGTGCCCTCGTCTTCTTCGACTTGGTTTGGTATGGGAAATGGCTGCACCTTCCTTATAAAATGTGCAGTCATCCTCATATAGTGTCTTGCACGTAGTTCTTTATCATCCTAACAATCCCCCCAAAAGTCTTCAATGTGGTACAGATGAGCGAACCCCTGTCCTAATGCCTTCCTTACATGCCCATATGGGTCTATTCACGGGCGAGCAGTGTGTAGATGAAAATGGTAATCTTTTAGTTCTTTCTCGGAGTTACCAGCGCACTGGGAAGTTTGTAGTTTATACATGCCCTGGCCAAGAGTCATGGGATAAGAGATCCCTACTATGTGTTTGCCCCTGAAGATTGTCTGTATGTGTTGGAGCTATCGAGAGAGCTCTAGTAGTATGATTCAGTCGTTGGGGTATCGAGGCAACTTTTTTGGCCTTTCGATGAAGCCTTGGGCACAAATGTATGTAAACTTCGAGTATTGAATCAAGAGGAAGGAATATTGCTTCAAAAATGCCCGAGCACTATGGGAAACCCTCCCTTCGAAATCCCCGACAATCATTCTAATGACGTGGCCGATAAAGGCGTCATTCACTCTGCAATACTCCCTTTTGAAGTTTCGGTACTAGAGTTGGGGGTATCTATCGTAGGCCTTGAGTCTTGGACCCTACTCCTCATCAGGTGCCACAAACAACCCATTGTACTATCTCCAGTTTACCAAGGAGTATACAAGGTATGAAGTCATATAAAACTTTGAACTTTTCTTCACATTGATGAACTGCTCATGGAAGCAGTCGCTTATTATACCTCCCCAATAAAATGAAATCTTTATGGTAACGTCTTCATTCCCACGAAGAATCTGCTCAATAAAATACACCATCCACTCTTGAAAGAAAGTCGTCGTAGGAAGACCCATAACCCTGCTTAGCATTGTGACGAGGTTGTGGTAATCTTCGTGGAAATCATTGCGGAAGAGTTCATGAGGAACCTTCGCAGCACCACCCCACTTTTCTTTAAGCCAATTCTGATTGATTGACCTTTTGCATCCTGTCGGGATGTCATCCCATGCGGCTTGGCATTCCTCTATGGTAAGCATTTCCATTTCTTGAAATGTGGGAATATGGAAGGTTTTTGTGATTCCTTTGGCCGACATGTCGGCAAGAATGTTACCATCCCTATCAACAATTGTCCTTTTGTCGGGTTGATACACCTGTCGACAAGCCATGATCAATTCAAGGGCCACGAGGGATGGGGGGAAGCCCGCAGCTTTTGCAATTCCACTTTTTCTTATCAGTCTTGCATTCTTGGTCATTGGATTGACCCTAACCCTTTGTGTAAACTCATCAATATTGACGTGGCCTATGTTGGTGTCGGTGATTTCCTTCCAATCCATGGTAACCTTCGAGTGCAGAGGCTCACCCTAGAACTGGTATTTCATTTGATCTTTATCCTCTTTTCCTCGCAGAGTCTTGCCTGACTTCCTTCCTTTGTCCTCCTCCACAGCTTCCCTTGAAGGTCCTGCACCTGATTCCATATATTTTGCAAGCAAAGGCGCAGTCAGTGCAATTGATCACAAAAGTGTTCACATTAGTCAAAATCCCATGAAATTAGCTTAAAGTAAATTATCGTTAATAAAATGATACTTCTATCTCTCGATGATATCTATCTTTTGATTGAGGGCTTTGCGATAGTCTGGGCCCGGAGGGCTGGACTTCCCTGGCAGGAATGCTGTTTTGAAAGGACGAACATGGCCGAGCAACCCAGGAGATCTTTCTCGATCGAATTTTGATGTTTCAAAGGGACGGTAACAAAGAGGGCCTAATTTAAGCACGTGGGTCGAGATCAGATTTCAAATTTGGGCTCATTTAGATCAATTTAGGAGCATCCGGAGGTTCAAGGATGGCAAGACGTCTAGAGATGGTTGTTTGGAACGGCCAAACAGAAACGAAGTTCTAGAGATGGAACTCCAGGGTCCGGGGCCCGGAAGGTCCAAAGGCGGCCAACAATTTTACAATTTTCAAGTGATTAGGCCCAAGGGCCTGGGATGTCGTGGCGCTTTTGCCATCCGTGATGGCGATCGTTGGATAGAAGTCTGGAGGGGCGACCCGGTGGACCGGACCTGAGAGGAGAAAAAGATGTCAATTTATCTTCAGTTTTCAATCGGGCGGATGGAATTCTCCCGCAGATACCCGATTGGCGAGACATCAATCATCAGAGTGAAGTCATGGCAAACGTTTCATGTCTCACCGACCGGCGACAAGGAGAAGGCAAATTGGCAGAGGGCTTTTTTTCTTTGGCGTGAGGTCTCGCCGACTTCCCCAGGTCTTGTCGACTGATGGCAAGAAAATGCACATCGGTGAGAAATCTTTCATCGATGTAATGTCTCAGCGAATTAGCAATGTCTTACCGACCACCAAAAGGAATACCAGACCCGACATTAGCGTCAGACGAAGGATTTTGATTCTGAGTTTTCATGGCGACGAGATGCCCGGAGTCTGGGGACCGGAAAGACGAACATGATTTTCCATTATAGAGCAACGAAGACTGGACAGAGTCCCGGATGGTGGAGCCTGGCGCGGTCAAGGACATTTTAGCATTCAAAGTGCCATCCCCAGCAGCGAATGGAGGCCTGGGGCTCGGAGGGCGGAAAGATGCTAGGCGTTTGCCATTCGCAATAGCAACGACCATGCGGAATCCCTGGGGCAGAAGTCCGCATATCGGGACCCGGGGAGCCGAAGGGCGTTTGGAAAAATTCAAGATCTGATGGCGATTTGCAATTCGGGACCCGAGGACGGGGCAAACAGGGAAACTTCGCCATTTGATACAGCGGCATCTATGCGGACTTCTGGACTTGGAAGTCCGGTGGCTTGGGCCCGAAGATACAAAACGTCGACTAGATTTATGTTCTAAGATTTTAGTCTCGACGGCGGGGGAAGGATGAAGGTCCGAAGATCTGGGCCCGAAGGGTCAAATTGCCGTTTAGAAAATTTCATTGTTTTCAGTTTCTACCTGCCAGGAGGGGACCCGGGCCCAAAGGGCATGAATGCCCCTACGTGAAGAATAGCTGCGCTGAAGTGAAACTCTAGATTGATCATGAGGGTACCTTCGAGGGTTTTCTCAAGTTTTTAAGACATGGGTTTTGTTCGTTATGTCATGTTTCATCATTCACATGTCCTTTTAATTGTTATTGTTCATTTTAAGCTTTAGAAATCATGAAAACATTGCTCGGGAGGGAAGATGAAAAACCTACCTCGAAAACTCGATCTGGAGAGGTGTGGGATCCACTAACGATCGGCAAGTGGCGACAATGGGCGTGAGCGCGAAGGTCTCGAAGATGGTAGGCTCCTCTCTGGCAAGCATTTTGACCTCTCTCTGCAACACTGACAAGTGAGAATGATAGGTTTGAGCAAGATATTTATACCCCAACCGCCATTAATGGCCGCATTAAATGCACGTATGGTAGACAATTAAGTTGGTGGATTTGAATCCACGAACGGCGGCGGGAAGTTCGGGGCCCAAAGGCCAAAAGGATGCGAGGCGGTGGCCATTTTCGAAAATTCCACTTGGAAATCGCCAGCGGCGAAGAGGAGGTTGGGGTCCGGAAGGTGGAGCTCTGCCATTGAAAACGGCGAGACCCCCATGGAACACCGAAAGCGGAAGTCCGAGGAACCGAGCCCGGAAGGTCCAAAAGCAGTCGAAACTCTGACAATTTCACTAGACGAAAATAGGATGCCGGGACTTGGGGCCCGAGAAGGCAGAAGCCATCCGCCGTCGGGAATGGTGGAAAAAATAGGGAAACCCGGCTAGGGTAACCCAAAGGGGTGGGCCTGAGTGGGCCCAAGGCTGCTGGCAAAGGCAAACTGCCAGAGAGGCCCCGCAAGGTACCAAAACTTGACAAAATTAAAAGGGAGCAACATGGTCAACTTATGATGAAACTTCAAATGTACACTGACCATTCGGGACACCAAAATGGAGCACGCAAAACAAGGTGGCAAAAAAATGACTTGGCAAATTAAAAGAAAAAGAGGGTCCCTGTTCTGAATGGGGCGTGTGTGCTGAGGGCACAACAATACCTTTACCTAATATCATGCAAAAAATCAAGTGAAAGAAGAACTGAAGTTAGTAGATGTCATTCGAAGTTCTATTTGTGACTTTGAGTCAAACTGAGACCTTTTTTGGAGACCTTTTGTTCACACATGACTTAAGGAGGAGTTTGCAACCAGATGAGTTAAGTTTACTTCAGTTTTGGGTCCTCTTTTAGAGGCTTTCCTTTTTTGTTCGTGAGAGACTTTCTAGGAATATTTTTCCACTTTCAGTTCCATCTACATGCACTTAGGAGCTATTTGGAGTTATACTTTAGTTATATGCAGTATGTGACAGAGTTTTGAGCTAGTTAAGCTCAATTTGCAGCATTGGTGGGCCCCTTTTTCAGGCAGTTTTGATTTTGCTCGTGAATTGCTTTGAAGATAGATATTTTTGACTAGAGTTATCTTCTCTTGGATTTTGGGAGCCCATTATTGTATATAGGAAAAAGACTTCATCTTTTTTCTTTAGTTCTTGCTATTTCATCTTATGCTATTGTAATTTTCAGAGTTCTGGAGCAAAGGTGAAGAGTTTGTAATTCATTTTTAGTGATCAATACAACATTTGCAACACCTTTTTGAGAGTAATATGAAGCAGTTTGTCTTCTCATTCTTTCTGAAACTGTGTACTTAGTATTTGATGCAGTCTTATGTGTTTTTTTTTTTTTTTATGATTGCATCTCATGGTAGTACCTTTATGCAAAGTTACATATATTTGCAGGTTATAAGTTGTGCTTATAATGCAATCAGTCTTAAGTTGTGGGAAGATATCCTTTCTCCTACTTAGTTTGTGAGTATTGAGCCTTCTTATAAATTGTTGATGCAAAAGTTTTATGGATTTTTGAGTTGCACAAAGGTAGGTATTATTATTGGTTTTTCTATGTGTTTCCATTTGAGGAGAGTTCATTAAGTTATTTGGTGTATCACCTTTAGGATTAGGTTTCATTTTATATGCTTTTCCTCCTTACTCTTTTCTCTGCAAAAACATTAGTAGACCTTTTTAGGTGAGTTATCAAAGGGATCCAACCCTTTCTTTGGAGTTTCATTCTCATTTCAGGATACCCATAGCCTAAGAATGTTCCCATGTGTCACAAACTTGCTGAGTTAATAGCTAAGAAAAAGGGTGCAAGTTTTCGTGACAACAGTTATAAGAGAGGATTAAGGTCTTATTGCATAAAAATGTTGTGAGTGTGATTGTGTTAGTAATTTTTATTTTTTATTTTTTATTATCCAATGTAACATGTAGTTTAATTCTATTAAGTGTCAAATTTCAGATTTGAACTTAAGATATATTTTTGGGTCATAAAGTATTATTTTCTTTACTATTTGTGTAAAATCAAACCCCTTTAACGATAACTTGTGAGTGGAGCCAATTGTTTGAATGTTAAAAGATATTCTAGAAGTATCTAAAGGCTTGAAAAGTTTCTAGGAAGATTGGTGATGAGTTATTTTGGGAGGAAAGAACCTAATTTTGAAATGAAAATTAAAATATAACCATAGTTAGATATTAATTTTATTTTATTCTCCTTTGGCAACTTATATTGTTGTTGGCTTTTGGATTTTTGGATTTTATTTTTTATTTTGAGAAATAAGGGTTTTGGAAGAGAGAAGATCAGAGGAAGAGGTTGAGAGCTTGGAGAAGAGGAATGTTAGAATAATTTGGATCAAGGCTTCACATAACTTGGTTGAAATATAGATGTAATTTTGTAAGCCATTTTTTGAATTTGGTAGTGTTTTTAAGGGTAATTATAAAATAAATGGTTGCTAATTTTTCTATGAATCCTCTTATTATTGTATGTTGAAAAACCTTGTGTGTGTTGCTACTTTGTGTATTAATCATTTTGTGTATGGGGTTGTGTTAGATGTAGATCTTCTCATTTGGGTTAAGATCCACCCATGTGTTGGAGTTGAGAGATGTATGGACCCTCTCTTGAGAAAAAATGTTATTGTAATATGCTTTGGCATGAATACCTTTATGTATTGTGATTAGTTTGTAGAGAGAAAATAAAAATATTGTGTTTTTTGTGTTATTAAAATTATGTTATTTGGATGAGATTCAAGCATTAGTGCTTTTGTGAAGAGTGAATTTTTTGTAGAGAGAAAATAAAAATATTGTGAATTTTTACTATTGTTGGGGTTATATGATTGGATGATGGAGTATTGTGTGGTTTTAGAGAGTTGTGGAATTATTTATTTTGTGAGGATATAGATATTTTTGTTCTATTTTTATTATTTTTCAAGATACTAGTGAGTACCCTTGAATCTATCTTGATTATGGATCTTGTAAAGATCCATTTGTGTGTGTTGGTCATTTGAGTATCTATTATTTGTAGATATAAATTATATTTTGAAGATGAAATTCATCAAGAAGGCCTACTATGTAGTATATTATATCTTTTAAATTCATTATGAATGGGTTTGTAATATGATATATTTGAGTTAAGATTATTAATTTTGTTATAACAAAGGCATACAAATGAGAGTATTACTTCAATTTTTATTGTATGTGCTAATCCCAACTTGGAAAGTTCTCCAATCTACTTGGTTTTTATATTTTTTTATGAGAATGGGGTTGAACAGTGTAGGGGGCCTCTATACCTCATACCTTGCAAAAATATAATGGGATAGTCTTGGGAAATATATCTATTTCCTTGTAATATAACCTAGTGGGAGGTCCCGAATATTAGAAGGATATCCTCACAAGAAAAATAGGAGTTCCCATTAACCTAACAGTATGGTTGGTGTTCATGAGATATTTGAGTCAAAGGAAGGAATAATGATCAAGTTACTCGAATCAATACTTAATATGATCATTTCCTCCATGGACAACATGTTGGTGGGGAATTTATTCTATTTTTTCCCAAATATTGACATTTTTAGAAGACAGGGCATTGATAAATGGAAACCCAAGGGTTCCATAGTAGTTGGTTCCATGTCGAGAGGGATGTTTCTATTTATATTCAATCTCGAAGAATATTTTCTCAAGACTCTTTCTGAAGGGCCCTAAATCTATAGGAAGAAGACACTCTATTTGCAAATGGAAAATAGGCTTTAATCCTAAGGAAGAATTGAATTAATCAACCCCTATGTGGGTTAGGCCCCTATGCCTCCCTTTGGAATTCTAGGATGAGGATATCTTGATTTGGATTGCTAATTCCTTTGGACAATTTACCACTATAGACAAAGTTAGAAAGGAAAAATCTAGGTTGCTTTCTTCTAGATTCTATGTTAGTGTAGACATTTTCAAAGATCTTCCCACCTTTATTATTTTGGAATATATATTTTGGAAATGGAATCAACCCATTTAATATGAAAAAATTAGATTTTCATATTAGTATTTCTTAAAATAATGGCACATATATTCTCAATGTGTCGGTCCCAAAAAATGCCCCAAAAGGCTATGGAACCTAAGGAAAAACTAAAAGGGTTGGAGAATGGTTCAAATGATTGCCCCTTTACTTAAATTCTCATCAATATAATCTCTTCTCCTCATAGAAAATTGAAGGAATCTATGCTTAATTCTCCTCATCAAATGTCATGGATGTCGGCCATGTACCCTCTTACATAGTAGACCAACAATTAAATGAATAACCAGTCAAATAAGATGTGTAAGCTAGAACTAGATGATAAGGTTGTTGAGGGGAAGGAACAGGGGGAATTTATTCCCTCTCCAAAAAAGAAATTAGATAATCAATTGATCGTCCTTTGAGGATAGGGAGAGAAGTGGATTATCATCACAAGAAAAAATACAAAGCTAGGAGAGATCCATAACTCTACTACTCTTGAGAGTGTTAGTACAAATTTGAATGACCAAAAATAAATAGATTCTAGGGAGCTTGTGTTTTCTCTAGAAAATGATAATAGTGAGGTAGTTGAGTTGGAAGGTTCAATTTGGGATGGGGTGCCTGCTCCCAAGTTTACTCAAAACCCTTTTATTTTGGCTAAGGGGGCATCAATTTCAATTGTATTCAAGCTACCTTTGATTCTAATAAATAAGAGTGAATAGCTATTCTAATGAAGTTTGTGGATGTGGCGGTGAATAACAAGGGTGGAAGACCTAGTGAGAAAGAGACAAGACAAAGAGATGTAACAAAGGAAATATCTAATGGGAGATAGATAACCTTGGAGGCTTCCTCCAAGAAAAATTGAAATTAAGAATTATTTCATAGAATTTAAGAGGAATTATTAGTCCTCACAAGTATTTTTTGGTTAAAATGTATATTTTTAAAAATAATATTGACATTCTCCTCCTTCAAGAGGTGAAAATGATTGAATCTTGCCTAATGCTAAATTTTATATTACTAAATCCCATGGAGTTTCTAGGGGAATTTTTACCACATGTGGAACCAAACTCACCTAAGTGGTTGTTGCATTAACTAGTCTAGAAATAATTTGATAGCACTCTCTATTTTTGTGATAAAAAATGGATCATTTCTAACATTTATGCTCTTAATTCCAATTCTACTAGAATGGATCTATGGGATTCTAAATATTATAATATTAATCACTATAGTGAGGAACCTTACATGGCATCTTGGTATTTCAACACACCTCTTTACCCCTCTAAAAATATGGGTAGAATCATTGATTATTCAAAAAACATGGTTGATTTGGTTTATTTTATTAGTAATGGTAGATTGATTGATGTAGCTCTCAATGGGAAACCATTCAACTAGTCAAATAAATACATGGGGGAACATCTTGTTCAATTTAGACTTGATAGATTCCTTATATATTCCTCTTGGAATTACATTTATAACATTAAGCTTGCTACTCTTTAAAGTTTGGGTTCAATTTATAGTCCATTGTTACTAAATTAGATTGACAGAACTCAAAAAGGCATATTTTCTTCTCAATATGAAATAATTTGGGCTATGCATCTAGAGTTTAGAGATTATGTAAATTCATGGTGAAACTTCTTAGTCTAGGGATTATCTATGTATATACTCTCCCAAAAGATACTCAATATTAGAAATAAAGTTAAATCCTTGAACAAGTTTTCCTTTGGAAATCTATTTAAACAAAAAAAAGTTGTGCTTAAAAAAATTGAAGTTTAGTTTCCTATGGCTAAGGGAGACACCAATGAGGATACCCTAATGTTGGAAAATACTTTGATCAAATATTTCAATATCATAAGGAAAGAAGATATCTCCTAGAAATAGAACTCTAGAGTCCAATGGCTCAAGGAGGGGGATAGAAACACCTCCTTTTCCCACCAATCCGCCCTTCACCATTGAAATATAAATATTACTACTGATCTCTTGGATGAAACATATTTTGACGTTAACTTAGATGATAGGTTGGGACAACTCACAGTTTATTTCTTCCAATCTCTCTTGTCCAAGAAACCTCTCTACTCCAATATTCCTCTTGTTGGAAAAATTATTGACTACATCCCCTCAATCCTTTTTAAAGAGGATAATTCCCTTGTTAGCAAATTGGTATTCAAAGCTATTTAGTTAAAGGTACATTTTTATCTATGGAGGCCTATAAGGCCTTAGTACTAGATAAATTTACCCTACTTTCTTTCACTATTTTTAGGATATTGTTAGAAAGGATGTGATAAATTGTACAAGAGATTTCTTTTATATAGGGAAATTGTTGAAGTAGCTTAATAATAATTTATTTGTTCTTGTCTTTGAGAAGACATATTTGATCTCTATGATTGTTTTTAAACTAATAAACCTTAACAATACCATATACAAAGTGTTCTATAAAATTATTGTTCCCATATTATAGAATTTTCTTGTTAGGATCATCTCTAACAAGAAAAAAATTATTTGTGTCAGAGAGACAAATCATGAATATAGCTATCACCACTGATGAATTTTTCCATCCTATGGAAAGGAGTCAAGTACATGGTATGATTCTAAAAATTGATATTTCCAAAGATTATGATAGGGTCTCTTGAGAGGTATTTCTTAAATTCCTCAATAAATTTGACTTTCATGATAGAGTGGTCAATCTGATTAGAGAATGTATAGCATCCCAAAATTTAATATTTTGGTCAATGTTACTCTTAGAGGTCTCTTCAAATCTAGAAGAAGTCTTAGAAAAGGGGTAAATTTATCTCCTTACCTCTTTATAATCATGGTAGAAGTCATAGGTAGAAACTTTGGCAATATGGTTAGATCAGGAAACCTCAAAGGGATTAAGTGGTTGCCTTCCTTCAACTTTAGCTATTAAGTAATTTATTGAATATACAGTTCTTTTTGGGGTGACCTTTTTTGTTGAAGCCAAAAAATGGAAGAAATGTTAGAGTATTATGTCATTTTTGTAAGCCAATATATCGATTAGGAGAAGATTCATCAATATTTCTTCAACACTAAGGAAAAATTATAGTAGAAAGTAAATGATATAATGGGAGTTAATTGTGCTTAACTCTTGGCTACCTCTCATTATGAAGAAAATTACTCAAAATTCTTAGAACTTAGTCTCTGAAAGAGTTCAGAGGAAAATTGCGAGGTGGAAAGGAAAACTCTTGAGTCAAGAAGGAAAACTTAAGTTACTCAAGATGTCTCTTTAAGGTATTTCCTTATTCAAAATACCTAATTATATGTCATAAAAGGGTATGTGCAGGATCATGATGGGCCAAAAAGTGGCAATATGATGGGTATGTGGCTGATGACTTTTCTTTTACCCAAAATTGATGAAACGAAATGGGTTTCTAAAGGAGATTCTTAGATTTCCACCAATGTAAATTATTCTTTACTTTGAATTTAATAAGTAATTATTATTCATTTTCTATTCAAATTACGACTAAAGTCCTGATTGATAGACTGATTGAAAAACATCTATAGCTTTCAAATGATATCACATTTTTTGAATCCAAAACATGCGTCACATTCTATGCTTTGCATACTATAGGATTAAAAAAAGAAAAAATTAATTTCATGAAGTTTTGACCAAGTTAAAGTGGTCACATATAAGTTTATATTTTTTAAAAGTTGTAATAAAAATTCATAATTAATTGTTTACTTGGAAAAAAATTACAAAAAAATATGCATCACATCGGGACATGAGTCCTCTACTTATATCTAAAATATTATAAAAAAATATTATCATTTTATTGTGGTTAGGGTGGTCAGATAGACACCTACCTCTTATTTTTTCCTTGAAATTTAAGTACTACTGCATTGAAATTTCAAATTTTCACCAAATAGATTTTAAAAAAAGAAAAAACCTAGTAGTTTAGAAACTATATTCAATTTGCTACAGATTCTATTCTTACATATTTTTGAAATAATATAGATAACTTATTCAAATTTTTACATCAAGTTTCCTAACTCTGACTTTTCTAATTTTTTTGCCACTTAAGGGCCTATTTTTTCCATGATGATCCTGCACATACCCAAAAGTTGAAAAAAATTGATAAGATATTTCTTTGATCTAAGGTTCAAGAGAAAAAGAGACTAACACTTGTTATCTAAGAGAAAAAAATTTCTCCCAAATATTATAATTGGGGGTTGGGAATAAAAAAATATCTAGATAAATAATAAGGCTTTATTAGAAAAGGTTGGTTGGGGTCTCTTGAAGAACAAGAAGGATTGGAGTTCCATGATGAGAGCCAAATATTTGAATAATATGGAGGCAGCCTAAACTTGTTCTCTTCTCCTAGTACACCAAAGGAGTCAATTATTTAGAACATTGTGGTTAAATCTAGGAGTTTGATATAAAAAGGGTCAATGTGGAAGATTGGAGATGGAAAGGAAAATGATTTCTTGGAGGATGGATGATTGGATCCCAAGCCCTTATCCTCTCATCAAACCTTTAACTATTTATGTAATTTTTCCAGCAAATTATTTAACACTTGCCTTAAGGATTACTTCTATAGAATGAAGCTAATGTTTAATTGAAAATATTTTAAAAGTTCTACCCCAATTAGATTCACTTGAGAGACATTACATAGATCCTAAAAAATAGACTTTCAAAGTTTAGAATCTAAATTTTCCCTATTAAATATGAAATCATTTAAATTTTTAACAATAAAGGTTTATTCTCTATGGATTCTACATATAGTCTTTTATTTGAGCCCTCTAGTAGAGAATCTTTTGGAAGAAGGTTTGGATTCAAAACCTTATCCCAAAAGTTAACATTTTTTAGTGGACTTTTTCTCACAAGAAAGTCCTCACTCAAGATAATTTGAAAAAGAGGTTTCAAAAAATTCATATAGGAGGAGATTCCTTATTGATTATCAATTCTTGTAAGGAAAAGAAAAGTCATAACTAGAGATTAAGTTATATTCTAAGTAAATCTTGGTCATTATTAGATACCTTCAAAGAAGTTTAAATTCTCATACATATCAAGAAGGTAATAAGTTAGTAGATGCTTTAGCTAACATAGGTTGTGATAAGGGTTCCTTTATTTGTTTTGGCAATGATGCAGGAGTGAAAGAATTTCTTTGAACAACTGGTGGAAATAATTAAGGTAGAAAAAATTATTGAATTCATATTTGTGAAAGGGATCCATTTGTGCAGTGTAGGGGTTGCTTTGGTTTATGTTGAAAGTGTTTATCATTTGGATGATTAATACATGCACTATAACAGTATGGAAAGGAAATGGGAATTGGTTAGTGTAGGAGTTGCTTTCAAAGTTCAAAGGTACACAAGGTCATCATGATATGGAATGCAATTCACCAAAGTATTGCTTGAGATGCCACTTCACACGAGTTTGCAAATTCTAGAGTATTCGGGCCTCATTTATACCTCTTACCGAGTCCCTTAGAGTTATGAAGAAAAATCTGCTAAGTCCAAAGTATTTCGGACTTCAGACTTCAAGAGAACTACTTACCTTTGTATTCAAAGGAAGGGGTATGGAGGATCTCCGAACCTCAAAGAGGTTTTGGGCATCACGATTCAAAGTTAAGGTGCTCACCTTGACAAGTTATGAAGTATGGTGAAAGATGAAAGCCCAAAAGTTGATAGGGTTAATGAGTGACAACACTCAGGACTTTACCGAGCATTGTGAGTCAAAGGTGTGGCTTGTGCCTTATCGAATGGCAAGTAAGTAGCATGGAGTATGGAGTATGTAGGAAAGTTGAACCTTGACCCCGAAATGGAATCAATCTTTGCAGGTCAAGAGGGATGACACTCAAGACTTTATCAAGCATCGTGAATCAGAGGTATGGCTTGCGCCTTATCAAATGGTAGGTAAGTAGCATGGTGTATGGAGTATGTAGGAAATCCAAATCTCAAACCTCGAATAGGCATCGATGTTCATAGGTCGAGAGGGATTTTTGTGCCTTAATAAAAGGTACGATGAGTGGTATGAAGGATGTGTGAAATCCAACACCCGATGATCTAATGTATCTTTTTCTCTTCACAACTCGAAGGTATGCTTGTCAATGTGGTATGAAGAACATGGGATCCCCAATCCCTGACAGTTGACAGAAGGATAGGTGGAAGTTTCCTAATATGTTGATAAGGTGGGACTTGATAGATAAGTTGCATTAGGGTTTTTTTGGATGATTGTAAGGGTTTGTTGAAAATCTCTTGGCCACTGTTTTGTAAATATAGTTTCATTCCTGCAAAGTTGAATGTATTTCCATAGTCAATGACTTACAAATTCATAGGTAGGGTTGATAATGCCATTCATAATAGTTTATAAAAAAAATGTAATATTCTTCTTCTAATATATAATATATATGCTTTAATTCCTTTTACTTAAAAAAAAAGAAAACTATCTAACCAATGTTTGTTGTCCCAAAGGAATGATGAAACTATTCCTCATCTATTCTTCCATTGTGACTATTCTAGAGTTATATGGGAAAAAAATTCTTAAATTTATTTTTTTGGGTGATGAATGGTAACATAGATACCTTTATTGATGGATGAAAGCCTTCCATTTTACTTATAATTCTCAAATAAATCTAGAAGTATGTTCCCCCCACCTTGTTTGGAGTATCTAGAAGGAACAAAACAACTACAATTTTCAAGATAAATAAAAAAATATTGAAGATGTTTTTTCTCATACTCTAAAATTCTTATGGAAAAGGTGTCCATTCCAACACTAAGAATTTGTAATTCCTTTTGGTCCCTAATAAAGTGAAAATTTCTAACGATTAAAGAATAAAACTTGACATTTCTAAGAAACTCATACATGTTAATAATTTCTGGAAAGGTCTACCTTTGGGTTTGGTAAAGTTTAATTTTAGTGGTTCCTCTAAAGGAAAACCTAGTCCAACCAATAGTGGAGGATTGTTAGGATCTCATGATAGGAAGGTTATTTTTTCTTATTCTAGTAAGTTAGAATTTAAAACTAATAATGAAGATGAAGCCTTTGCAGCTTTCTAGGGGGTTATGTTTACTTTCATCATGTAGGAAAATAATCAATACCAATTCCATCAATTCATTGAGAATTATGGTTGGGACAAAAGGCCCTCCATTTGATTAAAAAATGAAACCTTGAATGAATGACATAGCCAATGAATTTATGACTCTCTATTCTTCTTTATCCTGCCAATTTCTTGCTCGTTTCCAATTCCACTCCCTCCAAGGCCATTTATTGGTTCTTATTTTGGAGTGGTGATATTCTTGTTGGCTCTTGACATAGGCATCTAATTCTTGTATGTTAAAGGTTACTTTGAATTAATTATATATTTCTTAGCCAAGCATGTCACCCCTAACTAGAATTGGTTGAAATCATCAAAGACAACAAAGGTCTCATCAATAACTACAAAAATTTGAGACCTTGCACACCTATTGAAAAGGAAATATGGTTGTAGATTCTCTTATTAATTTAGGGTTACACTTGGAATCCTTGTATAATTGGAGAGGTGTAAACATCCCCACCTCATTATAACCTCTCTTAAACTTGATCTTTCTAGAATATCAACCCTTAAGAGAAGTTAGGAATTTATGCTAGTTGAGAAAGAATTATTACCTTGGGGATCTTATTACTAATGATTTTGCAGCCATGAATATTATGAGAGGTGACCAAAGTTACCATATAGACACTATCATCCATAATAATGATAAGTCATTCAATATGATGTGGTACCATGGTAGGTTAACAAGTTGGCATCTTCTTGACATTAATTCTAATACTTGAGCTACAATTTATAACATGGTAGATTTGGTGGTGAACTTACCATGGGAATAAGACCATAAATTGCCACCCTTGTGTGGATTTTAATAGCCTTCATTGCTACCTTATTTTTAGATTTGATGGTGGTGATGTGAAAACTAACCCTTGTAATAAAAAACATATGCCTTTGTTGTGTGTTTTTAAAATATTAGTACCAATTAATTTATGAATTTTTATTAGCCTATGATACACTAAAAAAATCATTAGTCATATTTAGATCTCAAAAAAAATCATTGACCCCAACCCTCATTTCTACTTTCTATGTTGGAGTTGGGAAGTATGGGGGTGGTATAGTTCACATCAAGCCTATTTCCTATAAAAAGGTTAAAAAATACAACACCTTTTAGAATATTTACAAAGAGGATGGAATCATGTCTAACATGGAGCAACTGAATAGATTTCATCAAACCATTTCTATCTAATTTTCTATTCATAGCATAAAAGGAGCATAAAACTAGGTAGAGTGGGCTTTGAAGTTAATGGAGAAGTCATTGGAGTAGTCATTAGCATGAAATTTTAGGGGTTAAAGACTAGAAGAAAGAGCAAGGCCCAAGAAATAGAAATCATGAAGGTATTTTTCAATGAAGGTGAGGAATCTATCAAATAAAAGAGTGGGTTCAATAGAGAAGTATTGTTTTCCCCTTGGGATAAAGTGTGTCAGGTGTTGATTAATATTTACTTTAGAAGGGTATTTTAAATGCTACTATACCTATCACCTACCTCTATTAAATAATTTGAGGCATAAAATATTATTTAGTTTCCTATTCTTTTTGTTGAGTTTCTTTGAGAACTATATCAAGGATGTTAAAGTTAGGTAAAAATCCTAGTTTCTTTCCTATACCACTTCACCAAGGCCTTATCTTCTCACTTTATACTCTCCATCTCACCCTCTATCTTGAAAATTAAATCAAGGCCTATTTGGTTATGTGATGTTAGAAAAACGGATCTAGGGTGTAAATCACACTCCTTCCAATATCACATGGGAAAGGTGTTGCAAGAATGATGGTGTTGTCATTGATGTCAACAGGAAGTCTGTTGAGTGGTGTTTTCATTAATGTCAACTATGAGATGAATTGTGAAAAAAAGGAAAATAGGTTGTACATGTGTAGTTGAGACCTTGAGGAAGTGTTGTGAGTACATGAAGCTATTATTTTGTTGCAGAGTCTGAAGATGAGTTGGAATAATGTAATGAGTTGTGATGTTGGTTATGGTACTTGGTTTCCAGGTGCTTTTGAGAAAATTTAATTAGTAGAGTAAACTTTGTTGTGCAAATGTTCAAAATATACTCTGATATTGTGCTTTTTTTTCTTTCTATGTTGATGCTATGCCTATGGGGATCTTACATGTTATTCAAAGTTGAAAGGGGTTGCTATATTCAAAATTTTGGTTTCTAGATCATTGTACTATGCGAGATATTTTCACCAATGTGTGAACCAGTTGTTCAATAAGGTTTTTTATGATCTGGGAGAAATGATTTTGCTCCACATTTCTCTGCTATTTGGATTTAGGCTATGCGGTTTTGGGAATTTTCTTATAATGAATGTATCTTTTTGTGTTCAAGTTTTTACTTGATTTGATGCACGATAGTGTGAGTTTCATTTATCAGTTTGCATTAAGGGTTATCAGTTGTTCTGAGTTAAAGTAGTTGTTGATGTGAATCTTTATTGAAGTACTTGATGAATCTTAAGTTTTTCATGGATTGTTCTAATTTGAGTTCAAGAAAATTATGTTATCCCAAACTTTCAACTTGGTCTATGGAAGCATGCACTTAATGTTTATGGTTTTTGACATGGGTGTTGGTTTACTTTGTGTTTAACACTACATGTGAGGCTTGCAAAATCATTTTGAAGTGTGTGGGATCTATTTGGGTCCTAATTAAGGATTTATGTAGGTCACCTTTCATTCTTATCCACTATAGGAATGTTTAGGTGTCGACCTAGTTTGAATTTGAATGTATAACGACTAGTGGCCGATATTGGAGAAAGTTTTGAGGTAGAGGTTGATATAAATATGTATGGTGTTGATGAGAGTTGATACAAAAAAGAGTAAGAAGCAAAGTAGTGTGAATTTCATGTTAGGGTTCCTAAAGGCAATGAGCTGAAGGAACCCAAAATATTTCATGTGTGACTACAAAAGTGTGCGAGAAATAGTGGTGGACCCCTTGTTGCATTAAGAAGTGTTCTCTATGTAACATTCTTCTATCTTCTTGTATTATTTTTGTGGTAGTGAGCCCTATCTTTGAACCTTTTTGGATAGTGTGTGGACTATTTTGGTAGTGAGCCTCTTTGTACCACTTTTGCTATTACTTATATTGTGAGCTAATCCTCACCATGGTTTTTCCCTCATTGGTTTTTCCATGTAAATTTGGTGTTCTCATGTGTATGGTATTGTGATTTCATTTTTTGTTATCTGCATTTCATGTTTAATCAATCTAATAGAATAAGGGTTTACTGAATGCTTGTGGATCTGTTTACTATTGAGGGTTTTTGAAGGTTTAATTTGCTACAATTGATTCAACCCCCTCTTAGTTTTCTTGTTCATTTCAACAATCGGTATTAGAGAAAGGTTCCTTGAAGAAGAGCTTAATCATTTGAGGTAGATCTAGGATGGCGAACAAGATTCCTTTGGAATATCCTAGATTCAATGGCTCAGATTATGCATTCTGGAAAACAAATATGGAAGGATATTTATGCACTCAGGGATATGATATTGAGAAGGATTATCATACTCCTTACACTCCTTTGAATGGTCTAAATACAAATGCAGAAATCAAGGCACATGAGATCAATTCTAAGGAAAGGTACATTATTGTGAATAGTCTTTCAAAAACTGAATTAGTTAAAGTTATGAGTTTGACTGCTAAAGATGTTTGGGATAAATTATAAAGAATCTATGAAGGAGATCTGATGTAGAGCATCATACCAAACCCCTCAACACCATCATTTCTTCAAGGAATTTCAATCCCAAATAGAATCAGGAGAAGATCAAATATATAAACTTCAACATTTCACTTAACTTTCATAAAAAATCCTACCAACTCATCTATCAACTTTACAAAATTATTCCATTCAACAAAATCCATTAACCTTTTAAGGCTATCAACAAGTCACTCACCATAACAGTCTTCACATCTATACCAAATCCAACACAACTCAGACAAACATTAAACCTGATTATTGTCACTTGAACAATTCATCCTTTCATTTATTCACCAAGGCACTCACTTACTTTACAAGGCAATCAATCCTTCAAGACACAAGGTTCAACAAGTTGTGATTGAAACAATTCCATACATCACCAATAAAACATTGAATCTACTTATTCTGCAGTCAAGACACCATTTAGACAAATAGGGGAATACTCTGCTCTAAAACTAAAAAAACCATCATATTCCTTCACAACAATATCCAGCACAAATAAAACTCCAATACCACTATGCAAGCAAGTTTATCACAAATCCAAACACAATTATCACTGTTACATCAAAGATCTATTTGTTGTGAATTCATAGAACTATTTGTCAAATAAGTTTCCATACCCTAAAGTGGGTAAATCCCTCAACCCGATGAAAATTCCAAGAGCCAAACAAAAATTTAGAACCACTTTAGTGTCCTCTTCAATGTAACAAAAGCTTTCATTAACTTTCCTTAAAGAAATGATCAATTTCTTCAACTATACGTTGTCAAAAGGCTAATAAAATAGGCCTGTTTTGCAAAGGAAGTGTTCACAAATCTCCATAAAAACATCAATAAACCACAAAAAAAATTATTCATACTAAAAAACCCAATATTCAATCAATTTTGAGGATTAAAAGGCTTAGAAACAACCTATTCTACTAAACCCTTGATTATAGGGTGAAAAACACCAACACAGGGAGGGTTTTGTGAAAAACACACTTGCAAACCTCTATTTCTCTAGCCACCACCTGCAACACATTGAAATACACTTTCCTACACCTTCTACATCATTTACAAGCCTCTGCAAGCTCTGTTTCTTCATGACCCATGACTGTAGCATCAATCTGTGTATGGAAGTCCTCAATTTTCCTGTGTAGCAGCAACTCCATCAAGGAATTCTTGCATTTCCCTATACCTACAATCATAAAAACATTCAAAACATCCTAATATTGACCTACTCCACCAATCTACTTGACCTACATTGGTGGAGTAGTGATGAAATACTCTATTAGACTCTCAAAACCCAATATACAGGGTTTCAAACCGAGCCACAAAAAGATTGCTCAAACATTGTATCCAATGGATCCCTTCCCAAATGGATGTGAATGAAAGGTGGTTCCTCAACCTACTAAAAACAATCAGATTTTGAACCCTAGAATTGCTGCTTAGTCTATACAAGATAAGAAACAACTGAAAGAATACAAAATAAACCAAAAATAGGGAACTTTTATTGTTTCAGTTCTTCAAGAATACAATAATTGAGCTCTTCCATGCCTCACAATGCCTTTTATAGTTTTTCCTTCTTAGTAACTATCTTCTCAACTTCCCCATCGGTGTAAACTACCCTTTAACCCTTAATTTCCTTGGCTTATGCTCTTTTGCTACATAATTACATCATGATAACTTTTTTGACAACATTGCATTATTTGCATTTTTTCCCACTTTTACAACCTAGTGACTTATTACATGGTGTAAATACATTAAAATTCATCATTTCATGACCTTCACTCATGATTTTGACTTGAACATTACAAATTGGACAAATTATCCTTTTGAAGGCATTTCATGACCTAGGTGCTTCTGCACCAAGATCTGAAGGTCAAACAAGCAAAGTTACAAAACTTGAAGGAACATTTTGAAATGATGCATATGTCTGAGGATGAAACAATTAAATGCTACATTTAAAGAATTGATGAATTGGTAAGTGATATGAGAGGTCTTGGTGCAATTGTTAAAGAATCTAAAGTGGTGAAGAAAATTATCAAATCTCTTCTGAATTGTTACAATGAAAAACTATCTACTATTGAGGAAACAATTGATTTTGAAAAATATTCCAAAGATCAGTTGATTGGTACTCTGACTGCATTTGAAATGAGAAAAATGAAGAAAGTAACAAAAGTAGAGACTACTTTCAAGGTTGAGAAATCAGAGAAGATTGAAGAAATAGGTGAAGAAGATCTTGATGATTTGGAAGCTAACTTCGTAAGGAAGATGGCAAAGGGCACTGATAAGTATCAAGGTAAATTACCTTTCAAATGTTTTAATTGTGATGAGATAGGTCATTATGCTTCTAGATGTCCAAAGAGAGCTATAAAAAATAAGAACAAAGGAAATAAATGGAAGATGATTAGGAAAGCTTACTATGTGAGAGAATATGTTGGTATTTCTGATGATGAATCTAATTATAGAGACTTTGATGATAATGAATGTCTTTTTTTGGATATAAAAGATGAATCTAGTTTTGCTAACCCTAAAAGATGTGTGAAGGAAAGTATACCGGAGATGAAGGATAAGATTGAAGGTACTTTGGTATCTAATTTTCATTTCAAAGAAGATAAGAATTACTAGGTTGTTGATAGTGGCTTCTCTAATCATATGACCAAAGACAAAAGTAAGTTTGTTAAACTTGAAAAGTATGATGGAGGATTAGTTAAATTTGGAGATGATTCAGGAGCTAAGATATGTGGAATAGGTTCAATCATTTTTTATGGAAAACAAAACACAAATAGTGTTTACTATGTTAAGGGCTTAAGACATAATCTCTTGAATGTTGTACAAATGTGTAGCAAAGGATATAGTCTTGTATTCAATGCTAAAGCATGCGAGATTTGAAAAGGATCCAAAACTGTGATTGCTATAGGAAAGAGAACATATGGAAACATCTATCAGCTTAAGGTTGTTGATGGTCATTGCTTTATGTCACAAATTATTGATAGTTGGTTATGGCACCAAAGGATGTGTCACATGAATTTTGGTAATTTGGAAAGAATTAGTTTGGTTCATGCTGTGAGAGTTTTACCTAAGATCATAATACCTATCAATGTTGTTTGCAAAAGTTGTCAATTTGGAAAACAAACAAGGAGTAGCTTTAAAGGAAAGGGACAATCTACTATCAGACTATTGTAATTAGTGCATATAGATCTTTGTGTACCTACAAGAGTGAGAATTCTACAAGGTGCCAGGTACTTTATGCTTTTGATTGATGACTACTCTAGAATGACATGGGTTACTTTTCTTAGAGAGAAATTTGATGCATTAGATAAATTTAAGGGATTTAAAGCTTTTTTTGAGAATGAAATAGATTTGAAAATAAAATTCTTAAGGTTTGATAGAGGTTGTAAATTCACCTCCAATGAGTTTAACATGTTTTGTGAAGTTCATGGAATAAAGAGGCATTTTTCTGCCCCTAGAACTCCTCAACATAATGGAGCTGTTGAAAAGAAAAATAAAACTATTCAAGAAGTTGTAAGGACTATGATGAAATAGGAAAATATACTGGAATTCTACTAGAGAGAAGCTATGCATACTACTATTTACATACTTAATAGAGTTCAAGCCAAAGCTAACAACATAAGTACTCCTTATGAGCTATGGTACGGAAAGATTCCTACTATGATGTACTTTAGAGTGTTTAGAAGCAAATGTTATATCAAAAGAGATAATGAGAACTTAGGAAAGTTTGATGCAAGGTTTGATGGAGGTATCTTGGATATTATATTAAGAGAAAAGCTTACAAATGTTATAAAAAATGGAACTGAGAAAGATAGTTGAGAGTGCAAATGTTAAAGTTGATGAAAACTTGTAGAATTCTATTACAGTAGATGGATATGTGTCAGATGAAATCAGTTGTGGAGAAGTAGAAGGAATAATTGATGAACAAGAAGTACATAATGAAGAGGAAGAAGCTCTAGAGAAGACCCCTAAAACACGTAAGTATGTGCAAAAGAATTATTCCAAAGATTAGATTATTGGAGATAAGAGGAAAGGTGTATTGATAAGAAGTAGAGTTCCTGAAGTTGGGATAAATTTATGTTTACTTTCTAAAGTTGAACCTAAATCAATGAGTGAAGCATGTAAGGATGAACATTGGATGAAAGACATGGAGAAGAACTTATGCACATAGAGAAAAATCATACTTGGGAATTGGTCCCTAGACCGACAAACAAGAACACAATTGGAACTAAATTGGTATTCAAGAACAAACTAAATGAGAATGGAGAAGTTGTTGGGAAAAAAGAAAGACTTGTGTGTAATGGTTATTCACAAGTAGAAGGCATAGGATTTGAGGAGAATTTTTCTAGAATTTGTAACACAAAGATTTTAAGGTTTATCAAATGGATGTGAAGTCTGCTTTTCTAAATGGAGAATTGGAAGAATATGTTTACAAGGAACAAACAATTTTTTTTCAGTTATTAGATCAATCAGACATGGTATGTAAGTTGAAGAAGACACTTTATGGTTTGAAGCAACTCCCAGAGCTTGGCATGCAAGATTGGACATGTACTTGATACAGTAAGGTTTCAACAAGGGCTCAATAGATAGTAATATTTACTTTGATATTGAAGAAGAAAAAATCCTAATAGTAGTTGTATATGTGGATGATAATATCTTTGGTGGAAATGAGGCTATGTGCAAGAAATTTTCTAAAGAAATTCATAAAGAATTTGAGATGTCAATGTTTGGGGAGATGAATTTCTTTCTTGGGCTATAGATCAGTCAAACTGATAACGGGATTTTCATTTCATAGTCTAAGTATGTCAAAGAAATGTTGAAGAAGTTTGGAATGGATGACTCCAAAGTGGTATGTACTCCTATGGTGACTAGTTGTAAATTGAGAAAAGATGATGATTCACCTAAGGCTAATCAGAGAAAGTATAGATCTGTGATTGGTGGACTACTATATTTAACTGCTACTGGACCAAATATCACGCATGCATTTTGTCTTGTGGCTATATTTCAAGAAGATCCTAAAGAAACACATGTTGCAATAGTAAAAATGATATTTAGATATTTAAAAGGTACTCTAAATTATGGCTTGTGGTATCCCAAGGATACTGATTTCATATTAAGTGCTTATACAGGTGCAGATTGAGTTGGTTGTGTTGATGATAGGAAAAGTATAGGTGGTGGTGCATTCTTTCTTGGATGTAGATTGGTGCCATGGTTGAGTAAGAAGTAGGATTCAGTTTCTTTTTGTACAACAGAAGCTAAGTATATTGCAACAACATCATGTTGCACACAATTTATGTGGATGAGATAGACATTGAAGGATATCATAATTATATATGATGAGCCTATATCTATTTTTTGTGACAATAAAAGTGCAATTAACATTTCAAAAAATCTAGTGATGCATTCAAGGACAAAGCATATATCAATTCGGTATCACTTTCTTAGAGAGAAGGTTATGGAGAATGAGGTGAAACTTGAGTATGTACCTATAAAGGATCAAATCGCTAACATATTTACTAAGGAAATTCCTAAGGATACTTTCAAGTGTCTTCAGGAGAAGTTGGTGGTTATTTCCCCTCCTTGTTTAAACTAGATGCATATGGAGATGCATTAGTCTAGTGGATCTATGGATCCATCTCTTTTTTTTTATTGATGTTGGTGGCTACCTCTTAGGGGGAGTAGGTAGTGTCATTTGTTCTCATTATGTTGGGTGTACTCCTAAGGGGGAGTATTCATAGCAAGTAATTTGGTTCAGTGTCAAAGATGAAGAAAAATACAAAACATTTTATCCTTTGCCATTGATGTCAAAAGGGGAGAGAGAGTCATGTGAAAAAGAACTTATTTACTCAGGGAGAGAGATCATGTAAGGGGGAGAAGATCATCTAAAGAAAAAGAGAGAGAGAGTGTTCAAAATTGTTGTGTGGTCTTTGGTGGATTTTCACATCTTTTGTTGCCATCAATGACAAAGGGGGATATTGTTGCAAGAATGATGGTGTTGTCATTGATGCCAACATGAATTCTACTAACTAGTGTTGTCATTGATGTCAACTATGGGATGAAGGTGTTGAGGATATTGAGAAATTTGTGAAAAAAAAGGAAAACGGGTTGTACATATGTAGTTGAGACCTTGAGGAAGTGTTGTGAGTACATGGAGCTATTCTTTTATTGTAGATTGTGAAGATGAGCTGGAATAAAGTAATGAGTTGAGATGTTGGTTCTGGTACTTGGTTTCCAAGTGATTTTGAGAAAATTTAATTAGTAGAGTAAACTATGTTGTGCAAATGTTCATAATGTGCTATGATATTATGCTCTGCATTATTTATATGTTGATGCTATGCCTATGAAGATCTTACATTTTATTCAAAGTTGACAGAGGTTACTATATTCAAATTTTGGATTTCTAGATCGTTAAACTGTGCGAGACATTTTCACCAATGTGTGAACCAGTTGTTTAGTAAGGTTTTATGTGGTTTGGGAGAAATGTATTTGCTTCGCGTCTCTTTGCTATTTGGATTCAAGTTGTACAATTTTGGGAAGTTGCTTATAATGAATGTATCTTTTTGTGTTCAAGTTTTACTTGATTTGGAGCAGTACAATGTGAGTTTCATTTATCAGTTTGCAATTAAGGGCTATTAGTTGTTCTAGGTTAATGGAGTTGTTTATGCGAAGCTTGGATGAAGTACTTGATAAATCTTAATTTTTTCAAGGATTGTTCTGATTTGAGTTCAAGTAAATCATGTTGTTCAAAACTTTTAGGTTGGTCTAAGGAAGTGTGTACCTAATTTTTATGGTGTTTTGCACAGGTGTTGGCCGAACTTGTGTTTAAAACTACATGTAGGCTTGTGGAAGCATGTTGAAGTGTGTGGGATCTATTTGGGTCCTAATTAAGGATTTATGTAGGTTTCCTTTCATTTGTATCCACCATGGGTATGTTTAGGTGCCGACCTAGTTTGAATTTGAATGTATAATGGCTAGTGGCCAATATTGGAGAAAGTTTTGAGGTAGAGTTTGATATAAATATGTATGGTGTTGATGAGATTTGATACATAAAAGAGTAAGAAGCAAGATAGATGTGAGATTGTTGCAAGTAAAGTGTATGTGATGGGAATCTAAGTAGAGCAGTGTGAATTTCATGTTAGGTTTCTTGAAGGTAGTGAGCTGAAGGCATCCAAAGTCTTTCATGTGTGATTGTGAAAGTGTGTGAGCAATTGTGGTGGACTTCTTGTTTCATTGAGAAGTGTTCTCTATTTAACATTATTCTTCTATCTTCTTGTATTATTTATGTGGCTGTGGGCCTTTTTGGGTAGTGTGTCCTATTCTGGTAGTGAGCCTCTTTGTACCAATTTTGCTATTACTTATATTATGATCTAATCCTCACTATGGTTTTTCGGTCATTGGGTTTTCCACATAAATATGGTGTTCTCATGTGTATGGTGGTGTTCCAATTTTTGTTATCTGCATTTCATGTATAATCAATCTAACAGAATAAGGGTTTAATGACTGCTTATGGATTTGTTTACTATTGAGGGTTTTTGAAGGTTTAATTTTCTACAACTGATTCACCCCCCTTCTCAGTTGTCTTGTTCATTTCAACAAAAGGAATAAAATTGATCTCAAACACCTACTTGGCTACTAACCTCAATGGAAGATCCAAAATGGTGGATTGAGATTTCAATCCTTTGTAATGTGGATGTGATGATATGATTAATTGATTGTTAATTGATTTAATTTGATGATGCAAAGATGTACCTATATTAACTATGAAAATATGGAATATTGAGATGATTTCTAGAAAATATAGAACTTGAAGATAAAAATAGAGTTGAAAACAATAGAGGGAAGACATAGAGGAAATTAACATATGAATTTCAAACTCTTGTTGCTCCCTATCTATAGGTTCTTCTTCTCTGGACTCTATTTTGAGACTTCATCTACTGTTGATTAAATCCACTTTCCCTAATTTATTGACTTGTAGGACTTGAATATTTTAATGAACAATTACGTCTTCAATCCTCTCTAAATTTTCTTTAGATCTACAACCTACACACAAGAAAGAGGGGAAAGGGTTGTGAAATATAGGGGTTTTCCTAAGTTAAACCTCATTTTGGTATTTTGACCTCCACAATGGATATGATGATGTAAAAGAGATCTTACCCTTGGTAAAGTAGAGGCTAAATAATAAACATGTGAAAATTTGATAGTTGCTACAAATTACCTCTCCGATCTATATTCCTTGATGGACTAAAGTCATTGTACTCATCTCATTCAAGGAGAAATTGATTCTTGATTTCAAGTCCTACAAGTGTTAGTACTCACAAAATAAATAAACATGAAATATGAATAAATTCACATGAAAATATGATGCATTGCTAACATGATGCTTGACTAAAATAATTCTACTAATTATGATCTTGACTAATTTTAGGATGCTCCAATTGAAACATGCAGAAAGGGAAACCTTAGATCTTTCACTTTAGGGTTTGGAAACCTTTTCCTAATTTCATTGAAAGGTGTATGGAAATGTATGGATGTGTGGTGGGTGTGACTGGATTTTGACAAGTTATATGATTGACTTACAACTTGAAAGGTGAGTCAACCAACCCTAAACTAAATATGAAAGTGATCTAATGATGAAATATAATGATTCAATTAACCTATTGATGCAAATTATTATTTTTATTAAATGCAACAAATCTAAGAAATCATAGAGAAAAATAGACTACGAGAAAGGATTGAGCAAGACACTATGCACCTGTGAACATGTAAATTTGGAGATGAAAAGGCAAAACATAAGTGGCCTAGGTGTCACTATCTTTGTAGGGCTAAGTCAAATCTATTTTTGCAATCCTCTAGTGTCAAGTCATAGCTTTTGTTTCCTACTTGTCACACTATCAGATCATAGTCGGATAATTCTATAGATGAGTTTTTGTGAGTTATCAAGGTGTAGGGTTTTGATTGCAATAATGAATAATTGACCTTCAAAATTCATTCAATCCTTTTCAAATCTAAAACCTAGACATTCAAAGAGGGAAGAAAGGTTGTTCCATTTAGGGGCTTGCCTTGGTCAAGCCCCATGTTAGTGTTTTCACTTCCACAATGACAATGACAATGATAAAAGGATAAATGATAGGAAGGAATTGTAAATCCACAAAGTGCTGAAAATCACCACCCTTCAATGGATTCCTTGAAGGACTAAAGTCATACACATCTCCTCAAGGATTGGATCTTGATTTCTTGATTTTCTTGAATTGCTTGAATTACTTAGAGACCTAAAAATGGTTATCCTTCACAAACATTATGAAAACATAAACATGAACACACTTGTGCATACACTTTGACATGTGTATTGTCATAAATTGTCACCCTTAACAATTTTACACTATGTTTTTATAGCCCTTAAGTTATTGGACCTAATTAAGCACTTAATTTCTTAAATTATGTATTCCACAACTTATTTTAAACTATTTTCAAGATTTTTCAAGAATAAAACAAATGCTCTCATTTAATACTTTTCGCTCAACTCAAACTTTGAAAAATAGGCCTAGAACATTGACACCTAGGGTGCCTATGTCCCCCTATTTTGGCTCCAAATTCTAAGTGTAGGCATTTTATTATTTGAAATTCAAATATCTAAAGTTGATAGTTGAAATTTAATTTTCAATAAATTAGAATAATAGCATATAAATACCTAGTTATTCCATCATTTCAAATATATCTAGCAAGAAGTGAAAATTATTGGATAAATTATTGACAAGAGTATTATCAAGCAAGTCAAGAGCAACATTTCAAGAGATTTATTGTATAAATTCAAGATTCAAACATCATGTCAATATGTATGTGAGTTTTTTCATGTTTATGTTTTCATATTGTTTGTGAAGACTAATCCTTGTAGGTATTTAAGCAATTCAAGAACTTCAAGAAAATCAAGAAAGAAAGATCCAAGACTTAAGGAGATGTGTATAAATTCAATCCTTCAAGGAAGCCATTGAAGGGTGGTGAATTGCAACAATTTATGGATTCATCATTCCTTCCTATCATTTATCCATTTATCATTGACATTGTCATTGTGGAAGTGGAAACACTAACATGGGATTGACCAAGGAAAGCCCCTAAATGGGACAACCTTTCTTTTCTCTTTGAATGTGCAGGTTTTAGGTCTGAAGAGGATTGAAGGAAGTTTGAAGGTCAATTAGTTGTTGTTGTAATTAAAACCCTACATCTTGAAAACTCATAAAAATTAGTTGCAATTTTTTTTTACTTTGATCCAATAGTGTGGCAAGCGAGAAACAAAAGCTTAGATCTGACATCAAAGGATTGTGAAAATAGATTTGAATTTTCCTGTATAAAGATAGTGGAACCTAGGGTGCCTATGTCTTGCCTTTTGAGATCCAAATTTGAATCACAAGGGAATAGTGTCCTACATAGCTTGTTCCTATAGTCTATTTTTTCTATGATTTCTTAGATCTTTTGTACTTGCATTAGAATAGTAATTTGTATCATTAAGTTAATAGGATCATCGAATTTCATCCTTAAGACATTTCTATATTTGGTTAAGGGTTGGTTGACTCACCTATCAGGTTATAAGTCAATCATATACCTTGTCCAAATCCATCAAACCCCCATCCATTCCATCACATCCATATTTCATCCCCCCACCATCATTGTATTCCAATGAAACTAGGGAAAGGTCTTCGAACCCTAAGGTGAAAGCTACAAGGTTTCCCTTTCCCTACGTTTCATTTTGGTGAACCTGACCTATTAACATTATATACCTTTTGAAAATTCACCTTAGATCTAGGTTTTACATTGCATTACCTTGCATTATTTAATAGGCATTCTTTGTTGCATCATAAAAAAGCATAAAATTCAAAAATTTGGCATATCATATTGCATCATAGGTTGCAATAGGGTTAACTTTAGTCATTTTAGATTAGATCTAAATTCAAATTGCATTCATAAATTTACATTAGGTCATTTAATATCTAAAAAAAAATTAAAAGTGTCATTGCATGCATTTAGATATCTTGCATATAGCTAAAAAGTGAAAAATTGCATCGTTTTCTTTCAACAAGCATATTCATATCATCATTTTCAAATTTAGCATATTAGAATTGGTTAATTTTTGCATCTTAGTGTAGACACTTAAAAATGTCTTGAATGATATACACACTTGAATCCGATATATTAACATCATTTCGTCTTGAAATCCATCTTCTTTTCACCTATTTGATTAAATTAGCCTAGCTATTTAATTTTAATTAAATGCCTCGTTTTTCACTTATTAATCTAATTGACCTAATTGGGTTAATTCACCCCTTCTCATATTAGCATTTCATCTTGTTTAGTTAAATAATGAAAATTATTTAATTTAAACCCTAGGTCCTCTTATTTAATTAAATAACCCTAAACTATTTAATTAAATATCATTTTGCATTCCCCTTTTCATTAAATAAATCAGTAATTTAATGAATATCCTATTATTCTCCATCTTTCACATTTAAATTTAGTTTTAGTTAACTAAATTGCTAATTATTCTCACCTTCCCACTTGCAAGGGAATATTCTTGAAGTATTCCTCCTTTGCACATTCCTCCAAAAGAGAATATTCCTATGGAATATCCTCTTTTGTGCACTCATTCCTCCAAAATATCTTCTAACCTCTTCCTAATTCTTAAGAAGTGTGTTTGTTCAAAGTTAATTTGGACCATTGATTAAATTATTTTATCCTTGTCAATTTTCAACCTTGACCATGGCTTGGAATCCTCAATCCATGTTTCATCCTCCTTTCATTGTTGACCATTGATTGATCTTTTCAATCTAAGCCATTGATTTCTTATTTTCTCTCCTATAAATAGATCACTATTTGGAGATAAATGGATGCATCTTTTGATAGAAAATTGATGTTTTTGAAACTCACACTTAGCTTGCATCCATATTGAGCACTTTTATTTAGCATATTAGATTAATTTCATCCATTTAGCTTAAGCATCCATTAATGGCTTCCATGGTAACTTAGCTTGCATCCATTTAGATATTTTGGAATCTATGGCTTAAATCTTTAAATTTTGGTAACATTTAGCATAGATTGCATCCTCTTTATCAATTATCTTAGCATTTAGCATTTTAAATCTAGTTTTGCATCATGCTTCACACACATCTCATCGGTTTAATCAGTTTTCTTCAATAAAAATGATTGGAACAAAGATGATATCATCCAAGATTATTTCAAAAAAATGGGATTGGGAAATGGCTGAATTCCACACTTGAATTAGCATTAATCCCCCAATGGGATGAGGTTTTTTGAGTTTAATTAGGATTCTTTGTGCAATTTGAGCTTTATTTCAAGTTTTAATGGCTTCCTAGTTTAACTTTGCAAGAATTTCATTGGGAATGTAACTTGATTTAGCTAATTAAATTATTTTAAATTTCTTATTACAATTATGTTTAGCTTAGTTAAGATTTATATCTACACTTAGATTTTGAAATTGCATTTATAATAGTCATTTATTATTCAAGTATTTTTAACTTTCTTGAACACTTAATTTTTAAATTACATTATCATAAATTAAGAAAATTCTAGAAAAATATTCACTTTCAAACCTATTTTCACATAGACATAGAAGCTTTAAATAGTATCATAGATAGCCAAACTTTTAATTTGGAAAAATCCTGCCTAGGACATAGGTGCCCTAGCCTGCCCGTTTTGGCTTAGATTTTTGTTAAACATTTGTATTTGTGTTCTTTGTCTATTTTTCTTCCTAATTTTTGTTTATGAGTGTTTTACTATGACTTTTTGATAGATTAGTGTTCATAGTGGGGACACATAGTGTTTTGAAACTTGTATGAGTTTCATGACCTAGTGTTTTATTTTTCAATACTTCAATGAGACATAGTTGCAAACTTATGACATCGTATGCTATTGTTACATCTATTATGGATCCTAATTTTTCCAACTCTTTCATGCAAGGTATTTCCATTACCATGCACATTTTGGAATCAATCCCAAATCCAACCATACCAATGATAACTTCACAAAAAAGTACCTTTTATGGATGTTGAGACTGTTGTTGCACATGTTCCCAAAGACAAACTAAGAAAAATTAGACAAAGCCTTGGAGGAATTGCAATACTACCTAAGCACTAAACCCTTAGTTGGACAAACAATGTCTATCATGACAAAATTAATTAAACTAATCAATGATGCCCAAGGATTAGCGGTGTTGCGTGGCCTAGCCTATATTGTGGATACATACATTCCTATGATGGCTAGTTGCACTCAAGATTTGGGGTACACTTAAAGCCAAGGAGGAAGTCAAATATCTCTCCCTACAACTATACCCTTTATTCTTACATATACATTTCCATCTGTAATATCAACGATACAACCAACAAGTGGCATAACTCCAACCTTAGGGTTCTCTAGTGGGAATCCTTATTATATCATGAAATCACATGTGACATCTCAAATTTCATCACCATTAATAATTTTTCAACACACTAGTCCACCAATCACTTACATAATCCCACCATATTCACTACATTCCCAAAACATGTCAAGCGATGACTCAATTATTAATTAACTTTTTCAAAACATAACCTCACTCCAACAACAAATTTCAACATTGAACCAAGCCCAAAATAGAAAACCATCATAATATGTCAAAGGGAGCCCTTTGTCTCTTGAAAATTTGAAAACAATCATTGCATTAAACACAAATATTCCTAAGTTTGAAAAGTATAACAGTAAAGGAGACCCTAATAGTCACATATTAGCTTATATGGTATTGTGTAGTGACTTCATCTTTGAGGACAAGCTCATAGCTAAACTCTTTCCTAGGACATTAAAAGACATGGCCTTGGAATGGTTTTTCCCATTACCAAATAATTTTATTAATTTATTCAATAAACTTGTTGATGTATTTGTACAACATTTCCAAGAAAATATAGGCCCACAAATTACGTTAACTAACTTAGTGAGGTGTAAATAAGGAAAAAATGAAAAAAGTGAGTGACTTAATAAGACGATATCAATTACTATATTCACAAATCAATCTTACCCTTCCTGATGTGGATGTCCAAAGAGTGTTCAATGAAAACCTACAACTTGGCATTAGGGATAATATCTTATTGATGAGATATCCATCCTTCACACACTTGTGTATTGTTCTTCATGACTATCAGAATGTGATTAGTCAACATTGTTGAACACCCAAAACACTAAGAGGGGGGTGAATTAGTATTTTATTAAACCATTTAAACATAATCCAACCAATAATCACAACATATATAATTTCAACTATGAATGTAAACATGAAAGAGATCACAACACCACATACACATGAACACTAGGATTTTTATCTAGAAAACCCAAAAAGGGAAAAACCACGATGAGGATTAGCTCACAATTATTATAACCAATTATAAGATATTATAGGGGCTCACTGTTAGGACTCACTCTCCTTATAAGGCTCACAACCAAAAATAGATACAAAAAGAAGTGGCTACATAGCCAAAGTGTGAACTAATGCAAGATGCACTTTCCTTGTATGAAATTCAGTTCCTTTGAAGCTTTGAATACAAAATACTACTTTGCTTAGCAGTTGCTCAACATTCATAGCAATTATGCCCTTATACTGATCTCACACATATAAATTCATACGTTTGCACAATATCGGATTTCGCACACATCAAATTAAGTTATTATTTCCCTATGCAACTAAAAAACATTCCACATATATATCTTATTACATCCACATACATCAATCAGGTTGGCCTAATTAGATGTATTTTTATTTAATTCAAAATCACTTTTCTAGGTTTATACTTGAAAAAAAATTCTTCACCCTCAAATAAAACATGCAATACTTGATTTAGGTTGACACAGATCTAAAATAGATGCCCTTAACATGTGCAATACATACTAATCTTCATAGCACATATTCAAGTATTAGGTCAGCCAGGATTTAGATCTAATCACAAAATAAACCAATCTAACCAACACTAATCATCCATATGATCATATAAACACATTCCATATGGAATATATGTAGTGTTGACACCTATAAGATATCTCCCAAAATCGCTAAATTTGATTCCAACCACCAAAGGAATGTGGACCAGATTACACATACCATCTTGCATTGTATAAGCCAAAAAACTATATGTTGATCTTCTATCATTTGTAACTTTTAGCCTATTCATCCAAATTCACTGAAATCTTGATCATAGATGTATTTAGTAGTCCTAACTAGCATACTATAACCTCATAAGCTGATATTATAACACACAAAATTTGGGACCAACTTACTGGATCAAGGTGTCACCAAAACTATTTATCGGATTAGACAAAACTATCAACAAAACAATGTTGGCATCAATGACAACACATCAAAGGGTTTCTTCTTCATTATTCCAACAAGTATGAAGTGGAATCTTCATTGAATCTTACTAATAAATATGAATCTATACCACATCACAATTATCAACCATTCAAAAAGCAAAACAAGAACTTTATCAAGATAAACACACCTCAAAAAACCAACCACATTGACCCACAAGTTTCTACCATAAGTTCAACTCCATATAAATTTAGAGAAAGAGATAGAAAATTCACATAATTACCTAATTCCCTTCATTCAATCATGTTGCAACTCTTGAGCAAGAACTTAATAAAATTTCCTCCAATTAGATCCATGAACACAACCAAACCTGTATCACCAAGCTTTAACCCAAAGCCTTTTATCAATATCATTACACACATGGACACGATATGGAGCATTGCATATGTCTTAGTATTAAATTCAAGACCTCATAGACTCTAATCACATCTAGTTGGGTGATGTTAATGATAAAGGAAATAATTTTTTTGCCCCACTAAATCAAAACTTGCAAATTTTAACCAATCCTATACCAAATCACACATCCAACTTTGTGTAAGCTTGTGATGATATGAATGATTATGAGAAGGAAGCAGATAGCATGTTTTCTTTAATATATGTTCAACCTCGTAAGGGCCAAACCACTTTGTTACCCGACATTGCTTTCACCCATATTGACCTTTATTTTTCTATATATCGTAAACCTTGTTATTTTTTGTCTAGTGTTTCCTATTTGGGGATGATGCAAGGCATTGATAAATTTAGGTCTCTTCCATGTTAACCCAAAAAAAAATTTATTTTCTCCCCATGTGTCATTCCTCCATTGCCTTTGTTTTTCCATGAGTATTTGGGGAATGATGTTAGTTTAGAGCTCTATTTCATTGTAACAAAGATGTCTACTAACCTTAGATTCGTGGATCCCTTATGTGTTCATCCTTTGTGTTTCTTATTATATTAAATTTGGGGAAATCCCCTTACCATGATGCAACTTTATTTGGAAATATATCATTGGCATAGGGCTTTCCAAGTAAGCTCTCATGACCTAGTATCGCATGATATTTATCAGTTTTATACCTTAAAGTAATTTCTCACAACATGGTGTTTTACATTTTCCTTAAGGTGGGGGTATTTATTGGCATTATTTTATTCACTTTTTTCACATGTGTTGGACTTAGTGGTGCCTTGGCACTAGAATTTTCGCTTCACATTGTTCACATGTGTTGAACTTAGTGATTCATTATCATAACATATTGAGCATTTTTGTAGCACCTTATCAAAATTATCAAGGAGCATAGTTCTTAGTGTGGTTATGGGTACACATCTAGTGAATATCGAACTTCACTAGACCTTGTGTGTTTCTCATTTTGCTACTTTGTCTTGGGGGCTTACCTAGTGAATATCATACTTCACTAGTTTGTGTTTCCTTCTATTTGTGATTCACCTAGAAAATATCATACTTTACTAGTTAGTGAGTCACGAACACCTATGGGTGTGGATCCTAGCATAACACAACTTGCTAGCCCATGATTATTCGTACCATCCTTTCACATTTAATTTTGACATTATGTATGTTTGTGTATGTTATCTTGCTACATTTCATATACATGTGTGTGTTCCTTTATGCTTATGTTTTCTTGCCATGGGATCTTGGACCTTGGGGGCTTGCACACTCACCCTAGATCCTTAGTCATCCTATATCTTCAACATTTGTACATTTAGATCCCTCTTAACACATATTCTCTACTTTAGTGTGATTATGAGCATAAGTTCATACTCTCACTAAAGTGGAGGCTAAATATAGTGTCATAAATTGTCACCCTTGACAATTTCACACTATGTTTTTCTCCCCCTTAAGATACTAGACCTACTTAAGAACTTAATTTCCTAAATTATGCATTCCACAACTTATTTTAAATATTTTTTTGATAATTTTCAAGCATAAAACAAATTCTCTCATTTAATACTTTTCCCTTGACTCCTAAAACTTTGGAAAATAGGCCTAGGACACTAGCGCCTAGGGCACCCATGTCACCAATTTTGTCTCCAAATTCAAATATGTCTCTATTAGAATTTTATTATTTGAAACTCAAATATCTAAAGTCAGATGCCAAGATTTAGTTTTTGAGAAATTATAATAATAGCATATAAATACCTATTTATTGCATCATTTCAAATCTATCTGGCAAGAAGTAAAGATTATTGGATAAATTATTGACAAGAGCATTATCAAGCAAGTCAAGAGCAGTATTTTTAAAGATTTGTTGCAGCAATTCAAGATCCAAAAATCATGTCAAAATGTATGTGTGTTCATGTTTATGTTTTCATATTGTTGTGAAGACTAATCCTTGTAGGTCTCCAAGAAATACAAGAACTTCAAGAAAATAAAGCAAGCAAGATCCAAGCCTTGAGGAGATGTGGATGACTTTAGTCCTTCAAGGAAGCCATTAAAGGGTGCTGAGTTTCAACACTTTGTCGATTCATCATTCCTTCCTATCATTTATCCATTTATCATTGACATTGCCATGGTGGAAGTGGAAACACTAACATGGGGTTTGACCAAGGAAAGCCACTAAATGTCACGATTGCAAGTATGAAGGTGTTTTCACTAATTTCAACTGGTTGTTGTTGTCATTGATGCCATGGAAGTTGGTTTTTGGCTGTATATATCAAGGATATTGAGAAAATTATAATATTACAAGTATTTAGTGTTTTTCTCTAGGATGTGTTGCTATGCTAGTGAGGATTTGTGGTGTCATTCATGACTATTGGTAGTTGTTGTATCTAGAATTTGGGCTTCTGGATCATTGTACAATGCAAGATATTTTCACCAATATGTGTGCTATGCTTTTCAGTATGTCTTTGAATTCTAGTTTCAGGACTTGTGGTTCTAAGAATAAGCTGATAAGATCATGTTCAAGTGAAGTTTGTTATCCAGAGAGTTTGGATTGTGTTAAGGATGTGTGTGCTTAATTGTTTTATGTGTTTTACACTGGTGTTGGCCAACCTTGTGTTAAACACTACTTGTGAAGCGTGTTGGGACTTATTTAGGTCCTCATTAAGTATGTGGTTGAGTCACCCTCATTCTAATTCTACCATAGAATGTTTTGGCACTGACCTAATTTGAATTTGTAAATAAAAATTGTGTGTGGCCGACCTTGGATGGGTTTCAAGGTGGAAGATGGTATAAGTACAAGTTGAGATGTTGATGAAAGGACAGATAGATGAAATACATATGTGAGATAGATGTGAGATAGTGTGTGTGATGCGAGTTTGAGAAGATAAGTGTGAATTTCATGTTAGGGTTTTGAAGGTAGTGAGCTGAAGGCATCTGACATTTTTTCATGTGATTCTGCAAGTGTGTGAGTGAATTGTGGTGGAAATCTCTGTTGCATTGAGATAGTTTTCTATCTATAACAATTCTCTTCTATCTTCTTTGTAATTTAGTGGCAGTGAGCCCTTTGTGCATGAGCCCTTATTGGACAGTGAGCCCTCCAGGCAGTGAGTCCTATTTTGGACAAGTATGTCCTATCTTGGCAGTCAGTCTATCCGGTAGTGATCCATTGTATTCAGTTTTGGAATTCTGTATATTGTGAGCTAATCCTCACTGTGGTTTTCCCCTCATTGGTTTTTCCATGTAAATATGGTGTTATTGTGTGTATGGTTTTTCTTCTTTTAGTTTATGCTTTTGCACTTAATAATTAATCACATTAGTAGAGTAAAAGATTTGTGAATGGTTATTGATCTAACATCTAGTGAAAGTTTTAAAGGTTAAAATCGCTACAACTGATTCACCCCCCTCTCATTTTTCTTGCTCAATAGTCACAACTTTTCTTCTCTCTTTGAATGTACAAGTTTCAGGTCTGAAGAGGGTTGAAGGAATTTTGAAGGTCAGTTGTTTGTTGTTGGTATTAAAACCCTACATCTTGATAACTCACGAAAACTCAGTTTCAAAATTATCCAATTACAATCCGATAGTGCGACAAGTGGGAAATAGAAGCTTAGATCCAACATTAGAGGATTGTGAAAATAAATCTAAATTTTCCCTACAAGGATAGTAGCACTTGGGGTGCCTATGTCCTACCTTTTCATCTCTAGACTTGAATCACAGGTGCATAGTGTCATGCTCAATCTATTTCTATAGTCTATTTATGTTTGTGATTTCTAAGATCTTTTGTACTTGCATCAAAATAGTAATTTACCTCATTAGGTTAATTGGACCATTTCTAGATTTGGTTAAGGTTTGGTTGAATCACCTATCAAGTTATAAGTCAATCATATACCTTGTCCAAATCCATCAAACCCCCATCCATTCTATCACATCCACATTTCATCCCCCCACCATCATCATATTCTAATAAAATTAGGGAAATATGTTCAAACCCTAAGGTGAAAGCTACAAGGTTTCCCTTTCCTTACGTTTCAACATGATGTTGGGATCTTGAATTGTTGCAATAAATCCTCTAATGGCTGATCTTGACTTGCTTGATAAAGCTCTTGATAATTGCTTGATCATAAATTTTCCAACTTGCTAGATAGATTTGAAATAATGCAATAACTAGGAATTCATATACAATCATTGTAATTTCTTGATAATTAAATCTCGATAGCTGATTTTAGATATTTGAATTTTAAATAATAAAATGTTGACATCGACATATTTGAATTTGGAGCCAAAATAGGGGACATAGGCACCCTAGGTGCCAGTGTCCCATATTTTCTAGAACTTAAGGAGTCAAGGGAAAATTATTAAATAAGAGCATTTGTTTTATGTTTGCAAATTGTTAATTAATGTTTAAAATGGTTTGTGGAATGCATAATTTAGGAAATTGTGTGTTCAATTAGGTCAAATAACTTAAAGGGGAGAAAAACATAGTGTGATATTGTCAAAGGTGATAATTTACGATGCTACATTTAGCCCCAACTTTAGTGAGATTATGAACTTATGCTCAAACTCACACTAAAGTAGAAAAATATATGTCAAGAGGGGTTCAAATATACAAATTTTGGAGAGATGGGATGACAAAGGATCGATGGGTTAGTGCACAAGGCTTTAGGATCCAAGATCCCATGGAAAAACAATATAAGCACAAAGGAACACACACATGTATGTAATGCAACAAGACAACATACAAAAACATACATGTCAAAAAACATGAAGCATACAAGATGAAAACACATTACATAACATAACATATATAGATGACAAAAAATGAACATAAACACAATGCAAACACACAAAACACACACACCAAAGCATAAGGTTAGTACTAAAAGATTTGAGTTAGATGTCTCAAATACCAAATGTCATCCATCAAATAAATGTTAGTAAAAGGAATGCTACTATGAAAACTAACAAGCTACATTATGCCAAATCACTCATGAGCCACATGGATCCATTAACTAGCAAGTTGTGTTATGCTAGGTGTCCATGCAATATGATGGGTTCCACAAGGCTAGAAAGTTGTGTTATGCTAGACACACATGAAACCCATAGCTCTACTATCAAGAAAGTTGTGTTATGATTGATGTCCATGTTAAAGGGGTGCTCAAGTTCATGACCCAAGAAGCCTTGTTATACTGAATCTATGAATTATCTTGTCAAAACCTCACCTAAGAGGGTTTATAAAATTGCCTATGAAGGAACATAAATGAAAAAATCACCTATCAATGCACATAAATAAAAAAATAACCTATGAAGGTGCATAAAGTCACCCAAGAAGGCATATAAGACAAGGCCAAAACCTCAAGGGGTGTTATAAACAACACCACCACAAAAAATGATTTTAAAAAATTACAAAGGGGGCATTGCTCAATACATGAAGGGTCACACCTAAGGGAATATCACACATGGCATCACCACTAAGAGAGGAAAAGTTAGGGAATAAAAGCTCACACCTTAGGGAATACTAGATATAATATTATTGAAAAATGGGAACAAAATATGCCAAGAAAATTCACACACTTAGATCAGAACATCAAGCCCAATATCACCACAAAGGAGACAAAACATATATTTTGAAGGCCACACTTCCATTGATGAAATCACACTTTCTAAGATATGTGTACAATCGTCACTGAAAGGGGACCACTTCAAATACAAATATTAGCAAGGGACTATATGCCCCCTTAAAATGTTAGTGCACTTGCTAAACTATTTTTTTAAGGATATACAAAGGGATCTCTTGCTAGAAGGAATGTACCTAACACAAGGCTACCTAACTCCTTGCTTCCGAAGTGTAGGGATAAAGATGAGCCAATATGGATGATGATGTGTTGCTCCTTGTGAGATGAAATATGATTGCATAAAGCCTACTTTGTACTCCCATGCATGGTAGTGAAAATGTTATGATACTACAACTACCACATGGAAAGGAGCAAAGCACATGAATGTTAATCTATCATCCATTCAATTTGATCCTCATCGGGATCAAATTATTTCAATTTATTATTTAAAACACCACATTCATTAGTAGTATGTCCAAATAGTCTATGATATGCACAATAATATGTATTTTTATTCTTTTGCTTATTACCTTTTCATTCATGCATGGGTGGAAATGTAATGTATCCCAAGTTTAGAAGTGTAGCTAAGCTACACTCAATCTCTAATAAAGGATGTAGAGTAGGTAACACACCTTTCTTAATAGGACCATGTGTAACTAAGGGTTATTTTTCAGGTTTGATTGATTAAGTTAGCAAATCAATATAAATCACAATAAAACCCAAAGTGATTACAAAATACAATGGAAGTTAAACAAAGAATGATTATACCTATAAACCGCTGAGGCTTCCATGATTCACCTTTGTAACACCTTCTAGCTTTCTGGTTGATTTTTTTCCCTCAGATTCGTCGTGTGAGCAATATGAAAATACTAGTCTAAGTCCTACACCAAGCTTTGAAGGATTTGAGAAAATGTCTATGCCTAATGCCTATGACTATGATTGAAAATGTCTAAAATGTCTATGTCTAAATATCTCAAAACTAAATGAAATATGACATTAAATGCAACAATCTAAGTATGCTAGTGCTTCAGCGCATCTGTGTGTAATATCTCCGTGTCTAATGTGTCTAATATGTAATCTAAAAATGAGAGGAAAATGGCATTTTATAGAAAATGACATTTTGAATGGACGGATGAGATTGACTGATTGAGAAAATGCCCTAGAATCAATGGTTAAGATTCAAAATGGCAACTCTCAATTAGGGTTAGGGTAAACTACCAAAATGTTTGTGTGATAGGTCGAATGTGAGCGTTAGAAAATGAGCAGCAAGTAAAAGAGTGCAAATAAACACTAAAACAACCTACACCTCAAGATTAGCCTAAGTTGGAAACAACACAAGATAAAAGCAACAAAATGGAACTTTATACCTTGCGTCGAATCGATCCTTTGGTTGGCCCTTCGATCTTTGATGTGTATGCTCCTTGGATGGCAAGTAGATGCAAGCTAAATGAAGTTGTGAGGATGAGTGCAAGTGGATGAAAACAAGAAAATGGCTAAGTATAAGTTGAGAAACAAAATTGCAAGAGTTTGGCTAGCAAAATGATCTCTTCCAAAATGAGAGAAAAGAGGGGGTATTTATAGGATTTTTGAGAATTCCTAGAAGAAATGGAGGGTCAAGATTGAGCCACCAAATATCAAAATGTAGGGCTAAGGTGAGTTGAGAACTCACAAGCCCTCACATCTTGACATGTGGCGTGTGATATAGCCCTAAAAGGTGAAGTGGACATGAGGTGGAAGGAGAAGTACATGACATGGAGAGGGGTACAAAGTACCTTGGGATTGGACAAGATCTCCTCATAAAGGAGGTCCTTGTCTCCATGTGGGTGAGAGGACATGTGAGGAATTAAAAATTCCTCAAATATTCTCATGGGGAGATGGGAAAGAATAAAGAATAGGTGAAGGACATGTGGGGAGAAGTGAAGGAATTAAAAATTCCTTTTGGGTGCCTTGGGGGATTAAAAGGTGAATTAAAAATTCACATAGGGAAGTGGAGAGCCTTGTCCAAGAGGAGAAAGCCTTTAATAGGGTTGACTAAGGACACATGTCATAAAGGACATGGGCAAGAGAAAAGGAATTTAATATTCCTTAGAAGGATAAAAGGAATTAAAAATTCCTTGAGAGGTTGATTAGGCTAGTTAGTGAAGGATTAGAGGATGGTTAGGTGGCTAAGAGAGATTAGAGGCCAACTTGCAAAAGTTGGAGGATGTGACACCTCCTAATCAAGGATTAGGCATGTGCACATCCTAATGATGAGATTAGAAGATGGATTAGGATAAGATAAAAATGATGGGGGATGTGACATGAAGGGAATTAAATAAATGTGAATATTTATTTAATTCATTGATGAAGGAGGATTAAAGAGATAAGGTATTATTGATTAAATACCTTAGGGATTTGGCAGAATTAAAGATATTAATTAAATAATAGCAGTATTACTTAATTAACGAAAATAAGATGAAAGAGGATGAATTTGGATAAATTAAGTGTCCAAATTTAGACATCTACATTTTGCCCCTCTTTGAGATGGTGTTACGAAGTAGCATCATTTCAAAGAATATTAAAACATAGAACCTAGAAGAAGATGGTTAGATTGGAAAAAGATGCCCTAGTCATTCCTTTGAATGATTAGGAAGGGAAAAAGATGATGAAAATTAGGGATGAAGGATGCCCCCTCAAGAGGACATGCGGGTTCAAGAGAACACGGGTGGGCTCTCGAAATGGATGAGATGATGCAAGGGGAGTTGAAGAAGATGATGCAATGGGAGAGTGATGAAGGAGAAGAGGAAGATGATGCAAAATGAAGATGATGAAGCAAAAATGGATGACAAAAGGTGATGTTGCCCCAGTCAAGGTACAAGCCAAAAGGGGGTTGATGAGGGATGGAGTGTTGTCAAAAAGGGAGCTCAAAACAACACGAGGATAGGGAAGGATACATCCCATTGAGTGGTATTGATGAGGGAAGGATACATCCCAAAACACCACTAAAGGATAGGGAAGAGTATCTCCCGATGATGATGAGGTACGTGTTATTGACGAGGGAAGGATACATCCCAAACAACACCGAAGGGATATGGAAGAATAAAATGGGATGATGATGATGAGGATGATTAGATCCAGGCTTGTAACAAGACTAAGAACAAGACCAAGGATATGATTAGATGATTCAGGCTAAATAGAATGGATGGGGATTGGATAGAGATGTGAGGTAAGGATGAAGGATGAATGGATGGGGGGATACATGCAAGGCGATAGAATGGGAAATGAAATGCAATCCTAATGCAATTTGCCATCTTCGGAGCACTAATTTTTGCTATAGCATAAGACACAAGATGCCAAGGTATGAAGAACCAAGGCGGGTTAGTGTCTAATGCATAAAACAAACATAACAAACAAGAATGCTATCCCAACACCCCAAAGTCGCGATGACCTTGGTCGGGCCAGGTATTGGGATAACCACAAGCACACAAGGATGCCCCAGCGTAACACAAGACCTCAGGGATCTTGGTGGGTACTACGTGGGACAACTGAGAAGACAAACAAAAGATCAAGATACACCCCTATGTTGATTAGTCAAAGCACACCATGATATGATGGATCAAGGCGCTGATGACAAGTGATGATAGGGAGCTTAAATGATAAACAAAATCCAAAAGCATCAAAAGATCACAATGAAATTCAAACATCCTTTGCCATAGGATCAATCAAGGGGATGGATGGGATTGATGAGGTCTGTTAGGAAGGATGCATCCTGTTGAGACCGATGATGGATACTAAATTAAAAGATTGATATGACGCAGGATATTCAGAACTGATTGGATTTGATGATACAAGTGAATCTCATTTGTTAAGATCCAGCTAGATAAGGGCATAGCTTGATGACGAAGCACAAAAGACATGACACAAGACTAACACAAGACAGGAGACCTCGATGGATGATAAAGATGGGACAGACAAATAGGAACAAGATAAGAAGATTGATGATAGATGATAAAGGATCAGATGGACAAAGTAGAAAGATTGATGATAGGCAATAAAGGGACAGTGGACAATGAAGATCGATGGTGGAACCCCGGGGGCAAATCAAATGATCGACCTTGCCTACGTGAAAGCGCAGGGGCAACATAGTTTCTACAGAAGGCCAAAGACAAGTGATGGATGAAAGACGATGAGATAACCCCAAATAAGGGGAATAAAATAATTGGACCGACACGATGGGACAAGATAGACCTACTGGATTGGATTGGAGGATAGTGACTAGACAAAGCTTAGGGATGGGATAGTTATCCAAATCATCAAAGATGAAGTGGGCGGATGACATGCCATATAGATGAATGATGAAGTGATAAGATAGATGATGTTGGACTGTATGAGGAGTAGCCAATGACAAGGGATTATGAGATGGGATGAGGGATAGAGATAAATGGACAGGAAGATAATGATGGGGAGATGGAAGGGATGCTATGATGGATGGGTAGGGGGATAAGGATAGGAAGGTTAAAAGGATTGTGGGGAGGGATTAGAAGATAAGGATGGGGAGATGGAAGGGATTGTTCTGATGGAATGAATGATGTCTCCAAGGACTGTATCACAAGGGAAGATAGATGCCCCCACTCTAGATATGTCATGTGCAAAGAGGCATGAAGGATGCAATAGAGAAGGATAGGAAAATAAAGGAGTGAGATGGATGAAGATAGGATGCATGGATAAGGAAGGGAGATTGAGGGGAGCATGATAGGTGGATCGGGAAGGTAGACGAGTGCGAATGACAGTTGGGATAGTGTGCAGATGAGGGAGATGTATGCTAAGAGGTGCCCAAAGCATGCTTATATGTTTTCCCCATTGTTATCAAGATCACAAGGAGGATGGAAGGATTCAGATGTGTAAGATTGATAGGATGGATGGAGGGGATGAATGAAAAGGATGTATAGGAGGAAGACGGGTGTATAGTTGGAAGCAAAGCGGATGGAGAGAGCGCAAATCAGGAAGTTGCCCCCAAGTGCAGATGGGGATTTACACATGACACCTGTTTGCCAGGTTTTCATCATGGTACTTATCCAAGGCGCTTGGTTGCCAAGTTTTCACCATTGGACAGATTATTTCTCTTTACTATTTTATTTTATTGTTTTATTTTTTATTTTTTTGGATTTTTGACTTTTTTGGATTTTTGGATTTTTTGTATAGTATACGAAAGGAGATGGATAAGGATAGGGAGGCGAATAAGTGGATTTAGAAGACATGTGATAAGGATATGGATGAAGGACTCAAGCATCAAGTTCTATATCAGGTATTAAGAGCTCATGTTCGAACCGACTGTTGGATGTTGGAACAACCTTATGAGGATAAATGGATTATGCAAGAGGATGAATTAGAGGGATTTGATGGGGGAGATACATGGGATAATGGGTGGGATGTTGGTGTAACGCTGAATAAAACCTTTGCACAATAGACACACCAGAATCAAGATTAGAAGCACACATTCAATACAAAACTAAATATAAAATGCAAATTCATACGTTAAGCAACAAAGAACATGGGAAAGTAAAAACGTAATTAAAACTAAAACAATATCACCAATTCCAAACGTATTTCCATGAATTATCTCGATTGCCCTTCTCCATTTTGCTTGTGTAGTATAATTGCCCTCATATTTTCAAGTTCGTGCAAGTATAGCCTAAGATAGTGATTAGCAAAATATCGAAGATTCAAGACAAAAGTGCTCTCCAAAGTTACAAAATTCGCGAGAGAGATTGGAATGAAGAATGACAAATCAATTTATAGAAAATTGATTATTCGAACGACAGGCCAAGATTGAAAGATTAACGGACGGTTGAGATTGACTGATTGGACATGCATTCAGATAACTGACAGTGATGACATGAGTGATTCAAATTAGAAATAGAATTAAAGATTAAATAAATAATTCAATCTTCAGTTCGGTATTCGAAAACATTAGAAATATCTTTGCATGAAAAAGATAAAGATTGATTAAAGCAACTCTCTGTTCGAATGCACGCACAACACCTAATTAATTAAATAAGAATATTTAATTAATCCGCATGTACACGCAATTGAGTTAGAAGTGGACGATTGCATGATTAGACGAAGAGATTACTCGAAGACGCCACTCAGACATTAAATCAATAGTTAACTGAACGATTAAAATAGATGTCGAGTTGAGTAAAAGTGAATACTTAGATAACTCACATAATTATCTAAAATATAGAAGAATGTGTTAAAATAGACTTAATGAATTAAATAATTCATTTAATTCAAGAGACTCAATATTCGAAGGATAATTAAATAAATAAGATTTATTTAATTAAGTGACGAAGGGGATTTTAAATGAATAATTAAATAAATAATTAATTTATTTAATTATAGTTGAAATATGATAAAGAATAAATTAAATAATGATTTATTTAATTTGACAAGACGGATAAGGTTAATTAGTAAGATAATTAAATAACAAGCGTTTATTTAATTAATCAGATAGAATAAAGAAAAGTGAATTAATTAAATAATTGAGATTATTTAATTAATAGAAGAAATAATAGAAGATGAATTAATGTTAAGATGAATAATTAAATAATTGACATTATTTAATCATGACCATGAATAATACGAATTATGAAGAATATAGAAGCCGCAGGCCTAGACCAAATTTCGGTGTCTACATTTGCCCCTCTTTGATACAATGTTGTTTCGGCGTTGTGTCAAAGAAAAATCAATGAAAATATGCCCCAGTCAAGCTCCGGATTAGAACAGGTGAAGGTATGCCCCCTCGGGAAAATTGACAAATTTTCGAAAGGTTCAGAAAAATTTGGAAATGCGCCCGATTAGCCCAGTAGATAGGCAAAAATGTAATGCAGTTGACGGAATTGGGTTTGGAAATGGGAGGGATGGGTACGGGATAATAGAAAATGGAAGTTTACATGGCCAGAAGGAAGGAAATGCCACCTAAGCCCTAGGTATATATTGGAATTGGGGTGAAAAACTATTCATTTGCACCCACCCAGCTTAGAGATTTGAAAAGTTTGCTCTGACTTTCAGCGAGGATGTCTCCAGTTCCAGCCACCCATCATCGTGCATACAGGATCAGGACGTTCCAGAGACCAGCCGGCGCGGACCCCCCGGTATGTACCTAAAACTTGTCTTTTGAAAAATTTTAAGTTTCGCGCATTTTAAGGTATTTATTGCATTTTTAGTTGTGCGTGTCATTTTAATTTGCACCGCATCTGTATGCGCGAACGACGCATCTGCTTGCGAAAAGCCGCATTTGCATTTTAACGCCGACCATTTAGGCTTAGTTTAGAAAATAACCGCATGTGTTTTTTGTGTTACGCATTTGATATTTATGATGCGCAATTGAAATTTAGCTACGCATGTGCATTTTATGATACGCATTTGTTTATTCTGATACGCATTTGAAGTTTTGAACCGCATTTGCATGTTTAGCGACGCATTAGAATATTTAGACACGCATTTGCCATTTTGAACCGCAAATGTCATTTTTAGCACGCATTTGATAATAATTAACCGCATTTGATTAATAATGACGCACTTGTAATTAGTGGACCGCATCTGTAGAAAAGCGACGCATGTGTTAAAAAAGTGACGCATCTGCAAAATAACGACGCATTTGCATTTTATGTCAAAACATTCATTTTTCACTAGGGTAGATGATTCAAGCTGACATGAGGCATGTTGTTGCAGGTTGTTCTTGACCCTATCTACACACGTGAGTTGAGACCCACGACGTTTTGATTCAGAGACAGCTTACGGCCGGCCGAGCGACGGACTTTATGGCATTTGGGTTTGTTGCACGTGACCGATATGCCCCAGATTAGGGAAAATCGGGGTTTACTGACAGCACTTTGCGAGCGGTGGCACTCGGAGACATCGTCGTTCCATCTTCCGACTGGAGAGGCTACAGTGACTTTGGAGGACGTGTATAGGATTCTGAGACTGCCTATTAGAGGCACACGGGTAGTCTATGATACCCAGAGGGGTATAGCCGAGATGTGCAGATACTACCCCCACGCTGACGTTAGACAGCTAGGGGTGGACGACTATGAGATCAGATGGCGGGTGTTGGCCCAGAGGTATAGACAGTTAGACTGTCTAGTGGCGACACTGATAGGTGGTATTGTACTGCCTGACCGCCGAGGTCATGGATTTCCTGTGGGATGGGGTGAGATGCTAGTGGGCATGCTAGAGCGCCGAGTTGTATATGCTTGGGGTTCGTGTGTGCTGGGGATGCTATACTTCCACCTTCATGACATTGCCTATAGAGAGGCGCAGTCGATGAGCTGCGGCACCACGCTCCTGATGGTATGGGCGTGGGAGCATATTGCTATCTTTAGACCACCGGTGACAGTAGATCTAGCTCGTGGAGCGCCATACGCCTTTCGGTATGCGGGAGCCACCACACAGCACCATATTGGAGACATGGGTTATTATAGACACGCTATAGACCTGATGCAAGAATTTACATGGAGACCGTACCTAGGCTGCGAGGTGTGGTCAGATGAGGGCGAGCATTTGCCATTTTGTCGACAAACACAGTATTTGGTGGGACGGACAGTGTCCCATATGCACATCATAGAGTGACAGTTGCCGGACCGGGTCCTGAGGCAGTTTGGAGATGTACAGGATGTACCTCGAGGGAGAGCTGAGTTTGCCAGGTCGTCACGAGAGGTCATATTATGGGGGCCAAAGATTCCAGTCGCCACTGCAGAGGTGGATATTGATGGATTACAGGCACATGCATGGGGATGGAGGGGTGGACCAGCAGATCCAGGGACGACTCCAGCATATGATCAGTGGTGGGCATTACACAGGCCGACTCCTTTGACAGATCCAGGGCAGCCAGCACTAGTAGAGCGGCGGGTTAAAGGTCCCAGAGGCAGACGGGGCAGAGGAGGTAGAGGAGGTCGAGGTGATGGTGGGGATGATGGCAGAGGTGGCCAACGCGGAGGCAGGAGAGGGAGGTGTGGTCGACGAGGACGAGGAGCAGCCTTGTCACCGATTCGTGAGGATAGGGGAGGAGAGGAGGATCTGGCCATGCTAGATGTGGCCAGAGGTGGCGAGGAGGAGCAGCCAGTTGAGGCAGTTATTCCAGACATCCTTGACATCCCAGCAGAGGCAGAGGTAGGTGCCGAGGAGGCAGTTGCAGAGGAGGCCGTTGGAGAGGAGGCAGTTAGAGAGGAGGCAGAGGTCGATGCCCTTGGATTGCTAGGTTCCTACCAGGAGGATGATCACGAGAGAGAGATCAGGGATCAGATCCTGGAGGAGATTGACGAGGAGGAGGATGGGCGAGATAGGGTCCGTGAGGATGAGACAGAGGCAGAGGTGCCCGACACTGATATATTACGAGCCCAAGTTGCCTCCTTGGAGGAGCAGATGAGAGTGTTGATGGCAGAGAGAGATGCCTACAGGGTGGAGAGAGACAGAGCCTTGTTGGAGAGGGATCAGGCTGTAGCCCGGCGGCAGGAGACTGAGCAGAGATTCACAGAGCTCAGGTCATTATGTACAGGACCATCAGCAGCATTTTCCAGAGAGTTGGTCAGAGCCGGCGAGAGGGAGAGATATTACCGAGACTTGTATGAGGCAGAGGTTCCCATAGAGAGACGGGCTCCTAGTTTTTCAGCAGCACAGAGCAGCAGGTCCCAGACCAGGACCCACACACGGACAGTGAGTACAGAGGGAGTGGACCAGCCACGCAGAGCAGGGCCCTACGACAGACCTCCCACAGCTCTGAGATCAGCAGGTTCGCAGCATCAGTCTCCCACACATTCCCGACATGATGGCAGTGGTAGTTCAGGATAGAGATACAGTTTTGAGGTCCATTTGAGACATTGTATTTTGATCCGATAGCCTGCGGGCTTCCATGTATTTATGATACATTATGACCTGTCATATAGACATATGGATTGACTCATGAATTTATCTGAGACAAACCTAAAGACTGACCTAATGCCTCGGGGGCACATCGGCAGATGGCCTTGCCTATGTCCAGTCACAGAGGCAACGTAGTTCGACATGACAAAAAAGACTGACAAGTGCGACCGACTGACTCTGTTTTTGGATTTTTTGAAGTTTTCCGATGTTTTTGTGTTTTCTCAGGTCATTTTGCGATGTTCGTGGATTTTCCATGGTTTTACGTCTTCAACACAACCAATGTAAGAACCAATATGACACATGTCAAGTGTTTGCCCCCAGTCGAGTATAAGACCAACTGACTATGAATAGGGTAAAACGGGGATATGAAATGCTCTCGATGTCAATCGTTCCAAGTTATGGAAAGGACTACCACTTATTAGGAATGATATATACAAGAGATGGACAAGGTAGTGGACTATGTACAGGATAGTGGACTATGTACAGGGTGTGGGCTATGTACAGGGTGGATTAGAATAATAGTAGACAAAGGAGCGGGGTTGAGTACACATGGCGCCTGTTTGCCAGGTTTTCACCATGGTACCTATCCAAGGCGCCACCGAAGTGGTTTTCACCGTTGGACGAATGATTTGTCTTTACTATTTTCCATATTAACTAATTTTTTTGGTGTTATCAAGACGCCTGTTTGCCAGGTTTTCACCTTGATAACTTGATTTTTGATTTTTTATTTTCTTTTTTTTGTATTTTTGCTAAATAAGACAAAGGCTCCCAGAAGCTATGCATAGAACTTCTTCAGATGCATACTATTGATTGGTGAGGACAATGGTTCGCCTTCAGGAGTAGAGAGTTGATACGCTCCTGATCCAAAAGCTTCCGTAACAACATAAGGTCCCAACCAATTAGGTTCAAACTTTCCTGGTTTATCTCTTTCTGCTTGATTCTTTGGGTTCTCCATTAAAACCAGGTCACCAATGTCAAAATTTTTGTTTAAAACCCTCCTGTTATAGCTACGACGAAGGCGGTTCTGATATGCTTGGAGATGGTCCAGTGCCTTCTGTCTACGCTCGTCCAGGAATTCTAACTCATGGAGTCTCGACACTCGGTACTCTTCATCGTCAATGTGGCCTTTCAGGGATACCCTTAGGGAAGGAATCTCAACCTCAATAGGCAAAATGGCTTGAGATCCAAAGACAAGTGAGTATGGGGTAGCACCAGTGGGAGTACGGATACTTGTACGATAAGCCCATAAGGCAGGGTTTAGCTGTAAATGCCAGTCACGACCAGCATCATTGACAGTCTTCTTGAGGATTCTAATGATGGTCTTGTTAGATACCTCTGCTTGGCCGTTACCTTGGGGGTAGTATGGAGTGGAGAAGTGATGTTGGATATGAAATTGATCACACAAATGGCGGACTTCTTGGTTCTTAAATGGACGGCCATTATCAGTGATTATGGACTGAGGGACACCATACCGACAAATGATATAGTTTAAGATAAATCTAGAAATCTGTGCGCCGGTAATGTATGTCATAGGAATGGCTTCTATCCACTTCGTAAAGTACTCAGTGGCAGTGATAATGAACTTGTGTCCATTAGATGAGGTGGGGTGGATCTTACCTATGAGGTCGAGTCCCTATTGGGCAAAAGGCCATGGTGACGTGATAGGACGGAGCTCCTGTGCTGGGGCATGTATCAAATCTCCATGAACTTGGCATTGACGACATTTTGTTACAAAGACATATGAGTCCTTTTCCATAGTAGGCCAATAATAACCCAGTCTCATAATCTTTTTGGCTAAGGTAGGACCGCTAGAATGGGAACCACATATACCCTCATGCACCCCACGCAAGGTTGCTTGTGCTTCAGTAGAATCAAGACATCTCAGTAAGGTATTGTCTAAAGCGCGTCTATATAGGGTGTCTCCGACGATGGTGTATTTGGCTGACTTGCGGAGGAATGTTCTACGTTGGTTGTTGGATAGGCCAATGGGTATGACTTCAGCATGAAGGTAATCATAAATTTCTTTGTACCAAGGGGAATCGGGACCAACGATGTCACACACCATCTCAGAATCTGGGATATCGTAGGCTGGGATCAAGAGTTGTTCTACCAAGAACTCAAACTTAGGCACGTTGTTAGGAATGTCAAGAAGTGATGCAATTGTAGCCATGGCGTCTGCTGCCCTATTTAAAACACGAGGTATTTGATGAAATTCGACTTTGTCAAAGTACTCTTTAAAACTATCTGCCATGTGCTTGTAGGGAGTAAGCTTCTCATCCTTAGTCTCATAATCATCATTTACCTGCCTGATTACTAGTTGAGAATCACCATGTACCTGTAAAACCTTAATTTTCCACTTGACTGCCATGTGTAACCCTATTACTAGAGCTTCATACTCTGCCATGTTGTTAGTGCATGGGAATGCAATCCTGAATGACTTAGGGATGGAATCACCTTGTGGTGTGATAAACAATATCCCAGCCCCTGAACCATGATTTGTATGTGAACCATCAAAGTACAGTTTCCATGTTATGTTTGTGTCAAATGTGAATATGAACTCATCAGGAAAGTCTACCACTAATGGGTGATCTGCCTGTATGGGTGCATCAGCTAACTGATCAGCGATGACCTGTCCTTTAATAGCCTTTCTCTCTACATACTGTATATCATACTCACTAAGTATCATGACCCACTTGGCCAGTCGTCCTGTTAATGCTGCCTTACTAAGAAGATATTTCAGAGGATCTATTTTAGCAATCAACATTGTTTGATGGTTTAGCATGTAGTGCCTTAGTTTTTGGGTAGCAAATACTACTGCAAGACAGGCACGTTCAATGTTACTATAGTTAAGCTCATAACCAACCAAAGTCCGACTGATATAATAGACTGCCCTTTCATGACCTTCATCATCATTCTGTGTAAGCAATGCTCTGAGTGATGAATGGGTTGCTGTGATATAAAGAATCAATGGCCTTCCTTCAACAGGTGGCATTAAGATAGGTGGTGTAATTAAATATTCTTTAATTAGTTGAAAAGCCTCTTCACACCTAGGTGTCCATGCAAAGGGTACTCCTTTCTTAAGTAGATGTTGAAAAGGATGTGTCTTGTCTGCTAGCTACACTATAAATCTTCTGATAGATTGCAACCTGCCCTGTAATGTCCTTAGTTGGTGAAGTTGTTTGAATTGGTGGCATGTCCATAGTGCTTTACATGCCATTTGGATCTGCTTCAATGCCTCATCTAGAAGTGATATAACCTAATAGCTTTCGACTTGACTCCAAACACACATTTCTTTGGATGAGGTCTCATTATGTCTTCTCTAGCCTCACAAAATGCAATGCAAAACACGTAAATGTTGCTGCCCTTGTCTTGGATTTTTCAATGAGGTCATCGACATAATCCTCCATAAGAGTATGTACTAGATCATGAAAGATAGTAGTCATGGCACGTTGATAGGTTGCTCTAGCATTCTTGAGTTCGAAGGGCATAACATTCCAGCAATATGTTCCCCAAGGACAAGTAGAGGCTGTCTTAGAGTTGATCTTAGTTGTGGAATGGTTTGTCATGGAATTCATTATAAGGGACAACATCTCATATCTAACATCATGTCAACTATCATGTCTATATTAGGCAAAGGGAAGTCATCCTTAGGACAAGCTTTGTTGATATCTCTAAAATCAGTGCAGATGTGAATGCCCCCAGCTGGTTTGGTAACTGGTACAAGATTGGAAATCCAATCTGCATAGTCAATAGGTCTGATGAAACCAACGTCTAAGAGTTTCTTGAGTTTCGCCTTGACTAATAAAGCAATTTAATGGATGCATTTTTCTCCTTACCTTTCTTGGTTTAATAAGTTTGTAAAGGCAAGTGATGTAGAACAAGTTCAGGATCCAACCCAGGCATGTCGGCATATGACCAAGCAAAATTAATCTGTCTTTGTTCAAAGAAGTTGTGGAACTCTGATTTCTCTTGTGTTGTCAGTGACACTGCCAAATAAATCAATCGAGGATTCTCTTTTGTGCCTATGTTGACTTCTACCGATTCTTCCACGAGCATGGGTGACTTTTCCTATGCAATGGGGAGAATGTTCAAACCTCCATCCTTAGGCACCTTAGAGAGGTTTTCACCTTCGGATGCGTCCTTTCTTTTTACTTTTTCATGGTCTAGAGGTGCCTTGCGGTTTTCACCTAGAGACTCGTCCTTTTTATCTTGTTTATTCTTTTTCTCATTTTTGGGACTGGAGGGTTGAACAAATTCCCCAAAATATGCTTTATTGTCCAAGTCAATGGTAAAACCAGCTTTATGATCCCCATTAGGTATGCCTTCACGTAATCCCAGGAACTCAGCAATTGCTTCGTCGTTCTCAAAAGTGTCTAAGATAGGTATATCTTGTTGATCCCAATCTATGAGTTGGGGATAAACTAAGGGCATGTCATCGTCGAAGTTATCAAAGTCTAATGGAGTCAAGGTAAAAATTGAATTATTCATGTGGTCACAAAAGTCTTGTACCAAGTCCTTTTTGCTCTTGGGTTTGGGTCTAGGTGGATGAATAGGTGGGCCTAATGCCAAGGTTTGACAATCAGAAAGAGGTGGCTCAGGTTGCCAAGAGGTGGGATCAAGTGATTCCCAATAGTAGTGTTTAAACCACTCCTCTTTTGTCATTTTCTTTGGTGGACAGGAATTTAAAGGATTTGGTGAGGAACTTAACAGCAAGTCAAGTTCTCCAAATAACTTGTCAAGGTCCATAGAAGAAGTAGAGGATAAGGAATCCCACTCATAATCATTAGAGTCAGGCGAGTTAGAATGATTTTGGTCTATTGGTTCATGAGATGTCTTAATGTCTTTTGAAGCACGTACTTCCTCAAGTAAGGGTAATGGAGTACTAGGAACGCCAATCTGAATCAGTTGAAACCCTAGCCCTACTCCTTTTGGCCACTGAGAAACAAATATTGGTTCAATTCTGCCATCTTGGTTTAAGCCTAAACCACTTTGTCCATCATATCCTTTGCTTTGCATGATTTTGAAACCCTTTCCATATAGTCTTGTAGGAATATGAGCACGTAAAAGGGGTTGTTGATTATCTTCCTTATACAGCCAGGAAGTAACATCTTCTGTATCTACAGCCTCTTTGCTTAATTCACCCCATTTAGTGAAAGTTGTTGTGGGGGGAACATGTATAGTGATTATAGGCTGTCCCCTACCTGTTGTAGGCAAACCATATGACTTAGGAGGGACCAAGTGGCTAACACAATAGGAAGTCTTCATATAATACTCTCCACAACCCTTGTCTTGGATCTCAACCCTAGGAGTAGTGGGAAGTGAAAGTGCAATAGATGTTCGAGTGAGCGTGGACGGGTCAACATAAGAAGATGGATTAGACGATGAGGCCTCTTGGTTGACTGGCACTTGACATTGAGGGATGTCCTTTAGGTTAGTGCAATACTGAAAAGGATCAGGATCACCATCGATAGTTATTTCGGTGCCATTGTAAGGGAATTTAAGGCACTGATGATATGTGGAAGGGACTGCCTTCATGGCATGAATCCATGGTCTACCTAGCAAAAGGTTATAAGGGAGGGTGAGATCCAAGACTTGGAACTTTGTCTCCATTACCGCAGGACCAATTCTGATAAGAAGTGTTACCACCCCCTTTGATTTTCTTTCTTCATCATCATAAGCCTTAATGACAATACTCTTGGTGATGTCCACGCATGCTTCTGAAATACCTAATGCCTTAATTAGTTTTAAAGTGCATAGATTTAACCCTGCTCCTTCGTCTACCAAAACTCGTCTAACTTTGGTGTTATCAACAAGGACTTCTAGATGTAAAGGGTCATTGTGGTTTGTCTTATCCGTGGCATAGTCTTGTTCAGAAAATGTGGCATGATGATTATTAGTCAAGAAGCCCACCATCTCCTGGAAATGATTGACATCAAGGTCATTAGGGACCGTGGTGTTCTGTAAAGCCTTATCGAGGATAGACCGATGCTTGGGGGAGATACGCAACAATTCCAAGATTGAAATTTGGGCTGGGGTCTTCCCCAACTGGTCAAGTAGGTTATATTGTAACTTGGAAGGTTGTGATGCTTGCTGTGATGGAGGACCTTGGATAACAAACTTAGTACGACGAGTACTGACCGCACATTCCGGATTAGCCTTGATAGTAATGGTATTGATGTTGTCATTGGCGGCGCGAAGGCAATGAATGATTTTGCCACTATCATAGTCATGTTTTATATTCGCATAATTGGTTGACATATTGGTCTTAGTACTCGAACTAGGGACAGTTCCTTTCCCATGGTCATGTAGTGGGTCTGAAAAGACTTGATGATCAGTGTTCGATGTCTTTTGTTTTTGTCCACTAACTTCAATGATTCTCTTGTCAACAAGATCCTGTATGATGTTCTTCAGTTGTCGACAGTTTTGTAGGTTATGTCCCTTAGTCCTATGATAATCACAAAAGCGTTGTCATCCCACCAAGTTGGTTTAAACTGTCCTGGATTGTATTGTCTTGGTTCCTGCAGTTGTATGAGGTTGTGTTGTAACAGTTGTTTGAACACCGACTCAATGGGTTCCCCTAAGGGAGTGAACTCACGTTTTTGGAATCTCCTTGGTGGTGGACGTTGAGTGTTTTGGACCATGTTGGGAGGTTGATTGACAGCATTAAGTGTGTTGGCAAAGTTATGAGGCCCTTTTAATGTGAGGAGGGGTCCTGTTTGTAATGTTTTAGCATCAACCACCCCATCATTGGTGACATTTTTGTTGCGAGACCAGAATCTGTTTCTGTCGGTGGGGGCATTTTGTACGACCATGTTTTGATTGGGTGTTGTCATCTTGAGTTCACCCTTTTCAATGAGATCCTTCTCTATTATCACCCCCTTTTCCACTAGTTCGAAAAAAGATATGCAGCAATGTACCCTTAAGTTACTCCTGAGTTTTGGATGAAGGTTTTCTTGAAACATTGTAACCTTTTGTTTTTTAGGTATCTCGACAGGACATCTACTAGCAATAGTTCTCCATCTCTAGAAGAAAGCAATGAATGTTTCACCTTCATCTTGTGTTGTGTGGCACAAGGTTGCTATATTTATCTCATGGTCAATGTGGAAGGAGAATTGCTCCACAAACTTCTCGACTAGTTCTCCCCATGATCTAATGCCAAAATCTAGACCCGAAAACCATTCTAGTGCAACCCCTACAAGACTTCGTGGAAATAGCCTCATAAGGTATGTGGGGTCGTAAGCGACATCAATGCATATGGTAGAAAATTCCCTGATATGTTCTACTGGATTGCGTTTGCCATTGTACTTAGGAAGATTTGGTATGACATATTCGTGAGGGAAAGGTGTCATGTACAATGATCTATCAAAAGGGAATGGACATATGTCCTTTGGTGAAAATGATTTCTTAGTTGACACTGACATGTTATCCATTTGCGTTTGTAATGCCTGCATTTGTGTTTGTAGGACGTCAACTTGAGTCAAAGATGTGCTAGAAGGATTATGCGGATCCATATATGTATTCTGAAATCCAAAGTCTCGTGATGGGTTTTGATTGAACGTTGGCCTCTAAGGTGGATTTGGATTCAGAATGTTGGTAAATGTATTCTGGTTTGGAATCGGCATAGATTGATGTTGTCCTGGATTCTGTGTAAATGGATTCTGAGTACCACTCTGTACAAAGGGATTCTGATTCAGAACTGATGTGAAATAGTTTTGGCCTAGAATCTAGGTAGACAGATTCTGACTACCAATCTGTGAAAAGGGATTCTGATTCGGAACCGATGTAAATTGGTTTTGACTGCTAGTCTGGAGAAGTGGATTTTGATTGCCATATTGGAAGGAGGGAATGCCCCCTGTTTGTGTAATCCTTGGTATAGTACTAGTGACCTAAGCACTAGGTATGGCCATTGACTGTGGCAAGGTACCCATAATGCTAGCAGTAGGTGTGGTTGTTGATTGCGCACTAGTGATACTGACATAAGATGTATGGGCTGATGTTTTAGGTCTTTTACTCCCAATAAGAGGACCAGTGGGAGTGGATGAGGATGTCCCTGTAGTGAAATTAAATCCTGATGTCATGCTAGGTATACCAAATGGGGACGTATGGACTGTTGTACTCTGTGTAGACGTGCTAGATGGCATAGTCGTGCTGACTTGAGGTATAGTAGTACTAGCAGTCGTGGTATGTGTCCCTTGTGTAGGTTGAGTTTGTAAGGTGCTAATGTCAAATCCTAGAGGTAAGGTAGCACCTTCAGCTAGCAATTTTCCTAAGAACCGTTGACGATCGTTTGCTAGGTACTCATCTACAAAAGAGGCAAACTCAGGGTCTTGTGCGGCAGCCTCTATGTCTTTTGTTGTAACATGTCCTTGAGTGTTTCTAGTGGTAAATTTGTCTAATAGAGTCTTATGAGGTCTTGAAGAAAATGGGTTGATGAACTCGCCTGGGTTCGACATGTTTTCTCTCTCTCTTCTCTTAGACCTAGTTTCAACCATGTAAGACAAGCTCAATATGTAGGAAATGCAGAACTATATCTAGAAACTGTATGACTCTATTCTATGTTTTTGGGGTTTTCTTATGCAAAATAAGGGACGTCCTATGATGATACTAGTCTAGACCCTAAAGGTGCAAGAAGTCTAAGTGAGACCCTAAAATGATCAATTCTATAAACCCAAGGTGAAGGGACCAACTACCTAAAGTCAAACCAAAGTGTCAATTTAGATAAGTCAAGGAACCAATGTAGGACAAAGATCAGAGACACGTTGAGTTTCCTAACTAGACTGATGAGGTAGGACAACTCTCTGTGGGACAAAGTATATGATGATAAGACTAGGTTCAATGACAGATTTCATTGACACTATGACCTTTCTAGAGTATAGATGGTGGACTACTCCTAAAGTTTGTAAATGTGACCTCTCTAAAAGTCTAATTCAAAGTAATATGATCCCTAAGATGAAGGTAAACTCTAACTGCAAACAACTATGGTAATGACTAAATGAACCTAAAGGATGCAAAATTGAGCAAATCGTTTCAGGTTTCTGTTTTCGAAGACTGTTTGTATGAAGACCACTGAAACTGGAATAACCCTGATAACTAGATAGTGATAGTGAATTTTGGTTTTTCTGGTAATCAGACAGATGCGTTTCAATTTTAACAGTTGTGGTTCAAACTAACGGATGCGACTCAGAATTATCAGATGCGACTCAAGATGACAGATGCGACTCAGAATATAACGCATGTGGTGTTTCTAAAGCAGATGCGAATCACACTGACAGATGCGACTTAGAAATTACAGATGCAACTCATAACAACCAGATGCGACCTATATAAATCAGATGCGAGCCACACTAACAGATGCGACTCAGAAATTACAGATGCGACTCAGATTTAACAGATGCGACTCAAAATTAACAGATGCGTGTTTCTGGTGAACAATTGTGATTCTCTGTGATTTTTCAGTGACATGAAATTTAAACTGACTCCGTTTTCCGTGATCAAATTCTGACAATCAAAGACAATCGTAAGACAAAGTGTTTTCAGTTTCAATTTTGGACTCAAAGAACATTTAAAGTGATATGAGACAAGCATCCTAATGAGCCAAAGGCCTAGGGTTTTATATACTTGGTATAGCCCACCTAATTATACCGGATTGGTGATGAACACCTTTCCTTCTCGAGAGCGAATAGCTTAGAAATTTGGTGGCATTGGCTCCCCTCCACGGCTCATTAACGTCTTTTGAGCACACCAATTTCGAATTCTTTGGGCAATGACCTCCCAAGAACTACTATCTCTACTCAAGGGGATCAGTAGTGAGTATCTTCGGGCATGATACTGTACCCTGCACTAATACCAAACAACGGCCACAAATAGGTTAGTCTCTACAACAAAGGGTATTTAATTCGGGCATTCTATTCGTGGGGTGTGATCCACCGTAGAGTCGCGGATATCTCGTGGAACCACTCGTGGTCTTAGGGTTTCCCCAGAACCCACTTTGTATATCATTTTGGAAGTCCCTCGGGTTCATGGTGCTACCGGTCTGAGTCGTTCTGGGGTGAGTACTTTTTCCCACTAGAACAGGCCCAAGTTCTAGAGTTGGTAATCGTTTCTCTTACACCCAAGATCGCAGGGATGCGCAATGGGAGAGGATACTTCGGTGTACCAAATCGTAAGGGTGACCAAACTTGTGCTTTCGCACCAAACACAATAGACACTTGTTAATTTTAATCCAAACGAAAGATTTTCTACGCTACCAAACAATCTGTTTCAAAATTTAACTAGGGTCTTCGACAAATGTCCTGCAGAAGATATCATTAGTAATTTTCAATATTGTCTTCGTCAATCGTCCTGCAAAAGGTTGTTAACTCCAAATGGCCACAAGCTGAAAATCAAATATCAGTAACACAAAAATCAATTGAAAATTCCAGATTGCCGAATAGCAGAAATAAAAATTTTACCAGTCAATTGCGTCGTTTTGTTACCAGTCAGATGCGTCGTTTCCTTTCAGTTGCGGCTCGGGATATCACTTGCGATTCAAGAATTTCCAGATGCATCGTTTCTCTGTCAGATGCGGTTCATAAATTCAATTGCGATTCAAAAACTTCACATGCGATTCCGGGAAATCAATTGCGGTGCAGAAACTTCACATGCGGTTCCGAGAAATCAATTGCGGTGCATAAACTTCACATGCGTCGTTCCGTACGAAAAATCTGCAAAATCGAAAATTAAAAGATCTACGGATTCGCGAAGATGGTGTCTTCACGTCGGGTTCACCAAAATGTAACGCTGAATAAAAGCTTTGCACAATAGACACACCAGAATCAAGATTAGAAGCACACATTCAATACAAAACTAAATCTAAAATGCAAATTCATACGTTAAGCAACAAAGAACATGGGAAAGTAAAAACGTAATTAAAACTGAAACAATCTCACCAATTCCAAACGTATTTCCATGAATTATCTCGATTGCCCTTCTCCATTTTGCTTGTGTAGTATAATTGCCCTCGGATTTTCAAGTTCATGCAAGTATAGCCTAAGATAGTGATTAGCAAAATATCGAAGATTCAAGACAAAGTTGCTCTCAAAAGTCATAAGATTTCGCGAGAGAGATTGGAATG
>VDFB02000017.1:254280014-254314348 GCA_007258455.2 Sequoia sempervirens
TTTGTAACTTTTAGCCTATTCATCCAAATTCATTGAAATCTTGATCATAGATGTATTTAGTAGTCCTAACTAGCATACTATAACCTCATAAGCTGATATTATAACACACGAAATTTGGGACCAACTTACTGGATCAAGGTGTCACCAAAACTATTTATCGGATTAGACAAAACTATCAACAAAACAATGTTGGCATCAATGACAACACATCAAAGGGTTTCTTCTTCATTATTCCAACAAGTATGAAGTGGAATCTTCATTGAATCTTACTAATAAATATGAATCTATACCACATCACAATTATCAACCATTCAAAAAGCAAAACAAGAACTTTATCAAGATAAACACACCTCAAAAAACCAACCACATTGACCCACAAGTTTCTACCATAAGTTCAACTCCATATAAATTTAGAGAAAGAGATAGAAAATTCACATAATTACCTAATTCCCTTCATTCAATCATGTTGCAACTCTTGAGCAAGAACTTAATAAAATTTCCTCCAATTAGATCCATGAACACAACCAAACCTGTATCACCAAGCTTTAACCCAAAGCCTTTTATCAATATCATTACACACATGGACACGATATGGAGCATTGCATATGTCTTAGTATTAAATTCAAGACCTCATAGACTCTAATCACATCTTGTTGGGTGATGTTAATGATAAAGGAAACAATTTTTTTTCCCCACTAAATCAAAACTTGCAAATTTTAACCAATCCTATACCAAATCACACATCCAACTTTGTGTAAGCTTGTGATGATATGAATGATTATGAGAAGGAAGCAGATAGCATGTTTTCTTTAATATATGTTCAACCTCGTAAGGGCCAAACCACTTTGTTACCCGACATTGCTTTCACCCATATTGACCTTTATTTTTCTATATATCGTAAACCTTGTTATTTTTTGTCTAGTGTTTCCTATTTGGGGATGATGCAAGGCATTGATAAATTTAGGTCTCTTCCATGTTAACCCAAAATTTTGTTTATTTTCTCCCCATGTGTCATTCCTCCATTGCCTTTGTTTTTCCATGAGTATTTGGGGAATGATGTTAGTTTAGAGCTCTATTTCATTGTAACAAAGATGTATACTAACCTTAGATTCGTGGATCCCTTATGTGTTCATCCTTTGTGTTTCTTATTATATTAAATTTGGGGAAATCCCCTTACCATGATGCAACTTTATTTGGAAATATATCATTGGCATAGGGCTTTCCAAGTAAGCTCTCATGACCTAGTATCGCATGATATTTATCAGTTTTATACCTTAAAGTAATTTCTCACAACATGGTGTTTTACATTTTCCTTAAGGTGGGGGTATTTATTGGCATTATTTTATTCACTTTTTTCACATGTGTTGGACTTAGTGGTGCCTTGGCACTAGAATTTTCGCTTCACATTGTTCACATGTGTTGAACTTAGTGATTCATTATCATAACATATTGAGCATTTTTGTAGCACCTTATCAAAATTATCAAGGAGCATAGTTCTTAGTGTGGTTATGGGTACACATCTAGTGAATATCGAACTTCACTAGACCTTGTGTGTTTCTCATTTTGCTACTTTGTCTTGGGGGCTTACCTAGTGAATATCATACTTCACTAGTTTGTGTTTCCTTCTATTTGTGATTCACCTAGAAAATATCATACTTTACTAGTTAGTGAGTCACGAACACCTATGGGTGTGGATCCTAGCATAACACAACTTGCTAGCCCATGATTATTCGTACCATCCTTTCACATTTAATTTTGACATTATGTATGTTTGTGTATGTTATCTTGCTACATTTCATATACATGTGTGTGTTCCTTTATGCTTATGTTTTCTTGCCATGGGATCTTGGACCTTGGGGGCTTGCACACTCACCCTAGATCCTTAGTCATCCTATATCTTCAACATTTGTACATTTAGATCCCTCTTAACACATATTCTCTACTTTAGTGTGATTATGAGCATAAGTTCATACTCTCACTAAAGTGGAGGCTAAATATAGTGTCATAAATTGTCACCCTTGACAATTTCACACTATGTTTTTCTCCCCCTTAAGATACTAGACCTACTTAAGAACTTAATTTCCTAAATTATGCATTCCACAACTTATTTTAAATATTTTTTTGATAATTTTCAAGCATAAAACAAATTCTCTCATTTAATACTTTTCCCTCGACTCCTAAAACTTTGGAAAATAGGCCTAGGACACTAGCGCCTAGGGCACCCATGTCCCCAATTTTGTCTCCAAATTCAAATATGTCTCTATTAGAATTTTATTATTTGAAACTCAAATATCTAAAGTCAGATGCCAAGATTTAGTTTTTGAGAAATTATAATAATAGCATATAAATACCTAGTTATTGCATCATTTCAAATCTATCTGGCAAGAAGTAAAGATTATTGGATAAATTATTGACAAGAGCATTATCAAGCAAGTCAAGAGCAGTATTTTTAAAGATTTGTTGCAGCAATTCAAGATCCAAAAATCATGTCAAAATGTATGTGTGTTCATGTTTATGTTTTCATATTGTTGTGAAGACTAATCCTTGTAGGTCTCCAAGAAATACAAGAACTTCAAGAAAATAAAGCAAGCAAGATCCAAGCCTTGAGGAGATGTGGATGACTTTAGTCCTTCAAGGAAGCCATTAAAGGGTGTTGAGTTTCAACACTTTGTCGATTCATCATTCCTTCCTATCATTTATCCATTTATCATTGACATTTCCATGGTGGAAGTGGAAACACTAACATGGGGTTTGACCAAGGAAAGCCACTAAATGTCACGATTGCAAGTATGAAGGTGTTTTCACTAATTTCAACTGGTTGTTGTTGTCATTGATGCCATGGAAGTTGGTTTTTGGCTGTATATATCAAGGATATTGAGAAAATTATAATATTACAAGTATTTAGTGTTTTTCTCTAGGATGTGTTGCTATGCTAGTGAGGATTTGTGGTGTCATTCATGACTATTGGTAGTTGTTGTATCTAGAATTTGGGCTTCTGGATCATTGTACAATGTAAGATATTTTCACCAATATGTGTGCTATGCTTTTCAGTATGTCTTTGAATTCTAGTTTCAGGACTTGTGGTTCTAAGAATAAGCTGATAAGATCATGTTCAAGTGAAGTTTGTTATCCAGAGAGTTTGGATTGTGTTAAGGATGTGTGTGCTTAATTGTTTTATGTGTTTTACACTGGTGTTGGCCAACCTTGTGTTAAACACTACTTGTGAAGCGTGTTGGGACTTATTTAGGTCCTCATTAAGTATGTGGTTGGGTCACCCTCATTCTAATTCTACCATAGAATGTTTTGGCATTGACCTAATTTGAATTTGTAAATAAAAATTGTGTGTGGCCGACCTTGGATGGGTTTCAAGGTGGAAGATGGTATAAGTACAAGTTGAGATGTTGATGAAAGGACAGATAGATGAAATACATATGTGAGATAGATGTGAGATAGTGTGTGTGATGCGAGTTTGAGAAGATAAGTGTGAATTTCATGTTAGGGTTTTGAAGGTAGTGAGTTGAAGGCATCTGACATTTTTTCATGTGATTCTGCAAGTGTGTGAGTGAATTGTGGTGGAAATCTCTATTGCATTGAGATAGTTTTCTATCTATAACAATTCTCTTCTATCTTCTTTGTAATTTAGTGGCAGTGAGCCCTTTGGGCATGAGCCCTTATTGGACAGTGAGCCCTCCAAGCAGTGAGTCCTATTTTGGACAAGTATGTCCTATCTTGGCAGTCAGTCTATCCGGTAGTGATCCATTGTATTCAGTTTTGGAATTCTGTATATTGTGAGCTAATCCTCACTGTGGTTTTCCCCTCATTGGTTTTTCCATGTAAATATGGTGTTATTGTGTGTATGGTTTTTCTTCTTTTAGTTTATGCTTTTGCACTTAATAATTAATCACATTAGTAGAGTAAAATATTTGTGAATGGTTATTGATCTAACATCTAGTGAAAGTTTTAAAGGTTAAAATCGCTACAACTAATTCACCCCCCTCTCATTTGTCTTGCTCAATAGTCACAACTTTTCTTCTCTCTTTGAATGTACAAGTTTCAGGTCTGAAGAGGGTTGAAGGAAGTTTGAAGGTCAGTTGTTTGTTGTTGGTATTAAAACCCTACATCTTGATAACTCACGAAAACTCGGTTTCAAAATTATCCAATTACAATCCGATAGTGCGACAAGTGGGAAATAGAAGCTTAGATCCAACATTAGAGGATTGTGAAAATAAATCTAAATTTTCCCTACAAGGATAGTAGCACTTGGGGTGCCTATGTCCTACCTTTTCATCTCTAGACTTGAATCACAGGTGCATAGTGTCATGCTCAATCTATTTCTATAGTCTATTTATGTTTGTGATTTCTAAGATCTTTTGTACTTGCATCAAAATAGTAATTTACCTCATTAGGTTAATTGGACCATTTCTAGATTTGGTTAAGGTTTGGTTGAATCACCTATCAAGTTATAAGTCAATCATATACCTTGTCCAAATCCATCAAACCCCCATCCATTCTATCACATCCACATTTCATCCCCCCACCATCATCATATTCTAATAAAATTAGGAAAATATGTTCAAACCCTAAGGTGAAAGCTACAAGGTTTCCCTTTCCTTACGTTTCAACATGATGTTGAGATCTTGAATTGTTGCAATAAATCCTCTAATGGCTGATCTTGACTTGCTTGATAAAGCTCTTGATAATTGCTTGATCATAAATTTTCCAACTTGCTAGATAGATTTGAAATAATGCAATAACTAGGCATTCATATACAATCATTGTAATTTCTTGATAATTAAATCTCGATAGCTGATTTTAGATATTTGAATTTTAAATAATTAAATGTTGACATCGACATATTTGAATTTGGAGCCAAAATAGGGGACATAGGCACCCTAGGTGCCAGTGTCCCATATTTTCTAGAACTTAAGGAGTCAAGGGAAAATTATTAAATAAGAGCATTTGTTTTATGTTTGCAAATTGTTAATTAATGTTTAAAATGGTTTGTGGAATGCATAATTTAGGAAATTGTGTGTTCAATTAGGTCAAATAACTTAAAGGGGAGAAAAACATAGTGTGATATTGTCAAGGGTGATAATTTACGATGCTACATTTAGCCCCAACTTTAGTGAGATTATGAACTTATGCTCAAACTCACACTAAAGTAGAAAAATATATGTCAAGAGGGGTTCAAATATACAAATTTTGGAGAGATGGGATGACAAAGGATCGATGGGTTAGTGCACAAGGCTTTAGGATCCAAGATCCCATGGAAAAACAATATAAGCACAAAGGAACACACACATGTATGTAATGCAACAAGACAACATACAAAAACATACATGTCAAAAAACATGAAGCATACAAGATGAAAACACATTACATAACATAACATATATAGATGACAAAAAATGAACATAAACACAATGCAAACACACAAAACACACACACCAAAGCATAAGGCTAGTACTAAAAGATTTGAGTTAGATGTCTCAAATACCAAATGTCATCCATCAAATAAATGTTAGTAAAAGGAATGCTACTATGAAAACTAACAAGCTACATTATGCCAAATCACTCATGAGCCACATGGATCCATTAACTAGCAAGTTGTGTTATGCTAGGTGTCCATGCAATATGATGGGTTCCACAAGGCTAGAAAGTTGTGTTATGCTAGACACACATGAAACCCATAGCTCTACTATCAAGAAAGTTGTGTTATGATTGATGTCCATGTTAAAGGGGTGCTCAAGTTCATGACCCAAGAAGCCTTGTTATACTGAATCTATGAATTATCTTGTCAAAACCTCACCTAAGAGGGTTTATAAAATTTCCTATGAAGGAACATAAATGAAAAAATCACCTATCAATGCACATAAATAAAAAAAAACCTATGAAGGTGCATAAAGTCACCCAAGAAGGCATATAAGACAAGGCCAAAACCTCAAGGGGTGTTATAAACAACACCACCACAAAAAATGATTTTAAAAAATTACAAAGGGGCATTGCTCAATACATGAAGGGTCACACCTTAGGGAATATCACACATGGCATCACCACTAAGAGAGGAAAAGTTAGGGAATAAAAGCTCACACCTTAGGGAATACTAGATATAATATTATTGAAAAATGGGAACAAAATATGCCAAGAAAATTCACACACTTAGAGAACATCAAGCCCAATATCACCACAAAGGAGACAAAACATATATTTTGAAGGCCACACTTCCATTGATGAAATCACACTTTCTAAGATATGTGTACAATCGTCACTGAAAGGGGACCACTTCAAATACAAATATTAGCAAGGGACTATATGCCCCCTTAAAATGTTAGTGCACTTGCTACACTATTTTTTTAAGGATATACAAAGGGATCTCTTGCTAGAAGGAATGTACCTAACACAAGGCTACCTAACTCCTTGCTTCCGAAGTGTAGGGATAAAGATGAGCCAATATGGATGATGATGTGTTGCTCCTTGTGAGATGAAATATGATTGCATAAAGCCTACTTTGTACTCCCATGCATGGTAGTGAAAATGTTATGATACTACAACTACCACATGGAAAGGAGAAAAGCACATGAATGTTAATCTATCATCCATTCAATTTGATCCTCATCGGGATCAAATTATTTCAATTTATTATTTAAAACACCACATTCATTAGTAGTATGTCCAAATAGTCTATGATATGCACAATAATATGTATTTTTATTCTTTTGCTTATTACCTTTTCATTCATGCATGGGTGGCAATGTAATGTATCCCAAGTTTAGAAGTGTAGCTAAGCTACACTCAATCTCTAATAAAGGATGTAGAGTAGGTAACACACCTTTCTTAATAGGACCATGTGTAACTAAGGGTTATTTTTCAGGTTTGATTGATTAAGTTAGAAAATCAATATAAATCACAATAAAACCCAAAGTGATTACAAAATACAATGGAAGTTAAACAAAGAATGATTATACCTATAAACCGCTGAGGCTTCCATGATTCACCTTTGTAACACCTTCTAGCTTGCTGGTTGATTTTTTTCCCTCAGATTCGTCGTGTGAGCAATATGAAAATACTAGTCTAAGTCCTACACCAAGCTTTGAAGGATTTGAGAAAATTTCTATGCCTAATGCCTATGACTATGATTGAAAATGTCTAAAATGTCTATGTCTAAATATCTCAAAACTAAATGAAATATGACATTAAATGCAACAATCTAAGTATGCTAGTGCTTTAGCGCATCTGTGTGTAATATCTCTGTGTCTAATGCATCTAATATGTAATCTAAAAATGAGAGGAAAATGGCATTTTATAGAAAATGACATTTTGAATGGACGGACGAGATTGACTGATTGAGAAAATGCCCTAGAATCAATGGTTAAGATTCAAAATGGCAACTCTCAATTAGGGTTAGGGTAAACTACCCAAATGTTTGTGTGATAGGTCGCATGTGAGCGTTAGAAAATGAGCAGCAAGTAAAAGAGTACAAATAAACACTAAAACAACCTACACCTCAAGATTAGCCTAAGTTGGAAACAACACAAGATAAAAGCAACAAAATGGAACTTTATACCTTGCGTCGAATCGATCCTTTGGTTGGCCCTTCGATCTTTGATGTGTATGCTCCTTGGATGGCAAGTAGATGCAAGATAAATGAAGTTGTGAGGATGAGTGCAAGTGGATGAAAACAAGAAAATGGCTAAGTATAAGTTGAGAAACAAAATTGTAAGAGTTTGGCTAGCAAAATGATCTCTTCCAAAATGAGAGAAAAGAGGGGGTATTTATAGGATTTTTGAGAATTCCTAGAAGAAATGGAGGGTCAAGATTGAGCCACCAAATATCAAAATGTAGGGCTAAGGTGAGTTGAGAACTCACAAGCCCTCACATCTTGACATGTGGCGTGTGATATAGCCCTAAAAGGTGAAGTGGACATGAGGTGGAAGGAGAAGTACATGACATGGAGAGGGGTACAAAGTACCTTGGGATTGGACAAGATCTCCTCATAAAGGAGGTCTTTGTCTCCATGTGGGTGAGAGGACATGTGAGGAATTAAAAATTCCTCAAATATTCTCATGGGGAGATGGGAAAGAATAAAGAATAGGTGAAGGACATGTGGGGAGAAGTGAAGGAATTAAAAACTCCTTTTGGGTTCCTTGGGGGATTAAAAGGTGAATTAAAAATTCACATAGGGAAGTGGAGAGCCTTGTCCAAGAGGAGAAAGCCTTTAATAGGGTTGACTAAGGACACATTTCATAAAGGACATGGGGAAGAGAAAAGGAATTTAATATTCCTTGGAAGGATAAAAGGAATTAAAAAATTCCTTGAGAGGTTGATTAGGCTAGTTAGTGAAGGATTAGAGGATGGTTAGGTGGCTAAGAGAGATTAGAGGCCAACTTGCAAAAGTTGGAGGATGTGACACCTCCTAATCAAGGATTAGGCATGTGCACATCCTAATGATGAGATTAGAAGATGGATTAGGATAAGATAAAAAATGATGGGGATGTGATGAAGGGAATTAAATAAATGTGATATTTATTTAATTCATTTGATGAAAGGGGATTAAAGAGATAAGGTATTATTGATTAAATACCTTAGGATTTGGCAATTAAAGATATTAATTAAATACAAGCAGATACTTAATTAACGAAAATAAGATGAAAGAGGATGAATTTGGATAAATTAAGTGTCCAAATTTAGACATCTACATTTTGCCCCTCTTTGAGATGGTGTTACGAAGTAGCATCATTTCAAAGAATATTAAAACATAGAACCTAGAAGAAGATGGTTAGATTGGAAAAGATGCCCTAGTCATTCCTTTGAATGATTAGGAAGGGAAAAAGATGATGAAAATTAGGGATGAAGGATGCCCCCTCAAGAGGACATGCGGGTTCAAGAGAACACGGGTGGGCTCTCGAAATGGATGAGATGATGCAAGGGGAGTTGAAGAAGATGATGCAATGGGAGAGTGATGAAGGAGAAGAGGAAGATGATGCAAAATGAAGATGATGAAGCAAAAATGGATGACAAAAGGTGATGTTGCCCCAGTCAAGGTACAAGCCAAAAGGGGGTTGATGAGGGATGGAGTGTTGTCAAAAAGGGAGCTCAAAACAACACAAGGATAGGGAAGGATACATCCCATTGAGTGGTATTGATGAGGGAAGGATACATCCCAAAACACCACTAAAGGATAGGGAAGAGTATCTCCCGATGATGATGAGGTACGTGTTGTTGACGAGGGAAGGATACATCCCAAACAACACCGAAGGGATATGGAAGAATAAAATGGGATGATGATGATGATGAGGATGATTAGATCTAGGCTTGTAACAAGACTAAGAACAAGACCAAGGATATGATTAGATGATTCAGGCTAAATGGAATGGATGGGGATTGGATAGAGATGTGAGATAAGGATGAAGGATGAATGGATGGGGGGATACATGCAAGGCGATAGAATGGGAAATGAAATGAAATCCTAATGCAATTTGCCATCTTCGGAGCACTGATTTTTGCTATAGCATAAGACACAAGACGCCAAGGTATGAAGAACCAAGGCGGGTTAGTGTCTAATGCATAAAACAAACATAACAAACAAGAATGCTATCCCAACACCCCAAAGTCACGATGACCTTGGTCGGGCCAGGTATTGGGATAACCACAAGCACACAAGGATGCCCCAGCGTAACACAAGACCTCAGGGATCTTGGTGGGTACTACGTGGGACAACCGAGAAGACAAACAAAAGATCAAGATACACCCCTATGTTGACTAGTCAAAGCACACCATGATATGATGGATCAAGGCGCTGATGACAAGTGATGATAGGGAGCTTAAATGATAAACAAAATCCAAAAGCATCAAAAGATCACAATGAAATTCAAACATCCTTTGCCATAGGATCAATCAAGGGGATGGATGGGATTGATGAGGTCTATTAGGAAGGATGCATCCTGTTGAGACCGATGATGGATACTAAATTAAAAGATTGATATGACGTAGGATATTCAGAACTGATTGGATTTGATGATACAAGTGAATCTCATTTGTTAAGATCCAGCTAGATAAGGGCATAGCTTGATGACGAAGCACAAAAGACATGACACAAGACTAACACAAGATAGGAGACCTCGATGGATGATAAAGACGGGACAGACAAATAGGAACAAGATAAGAAGATTGATGATAGATGATAAAGGATCAGATGGAAAAAGTAGAAAGATTGATGATAGGCGATAAAGGGATAGTGGACAATGAAGATCGATGGTGGAACCCCGGGGGCAGATCAAATAATCAACCTTGCCTACGTGAAAGCGCAGGGGCAACGTAGTTCGACAGAAGGCCAAAGATGATGAGATAACCCCAAATAAGGGGAATAAAATGATTGGACCGACACGATGGGACAAGATAGACCTACTGGATTGGATTGGAGGATAGTGACTAGACAAAGCTTAGGGATGGGATAGTTATCCAAATCATCAAAGATGAAGTGGGCGGATGACATGCCATATAGATGAATGATGAAGTGATAAGATAGATGATGTTGGACTGTATGAGGAGTAGCCAATGACAAGGGATTATGAGATGGGATGAGGGATAGAGATAAATGGACAGGAAGATAATGATGGGGAGATGGAAGGGATGCTATGATGGATGGGTAGGGGGATAAGGATAGGAAGGTTAAAAGGATTGTGGGGAGGGATTAGAAGATAAGGATGGGGAGATGGAAGGGATTGTTCTGATGGAATGAATGATGTCTCCAAGGACTGTATCACAAGGGAAGATAGATGCTCCCACTCTAGATATGTCATGTGCGAAGAGGCATGAAGGATGCAATAGAGAAGGATAGGAAAATAAAGGAGTGAGATGGATGAAGATAGGATGCATGGATAAGGAAGGGAGATTGAGGGGAGCATGATAGGTGGATCAGGAAGGTAGACGAGTGCGAATGACAGTTGGGATGGTGTACAGATGAGGGAGATGTATGCTAAGAGGTGCCCAAAGCATGCTTATATGTTTTCCCCATTGTTATCAAGATCACAAGGAGGATGGAAGGATTCAGATGTGTAAGATTGATAGGATGGATGGAGGGGATGAATGAAAAGGATGTATAGGAGGAAGACGGGTGTATAGTTGGAAGCAAAGCGGATGGAGAGAACGCAAATCAGGAAGTTGCCCCCAAGTGTAGATGGGGATTTACACATGACACCTGTTTGCCAGGTTTTCATCATGGTACTTATCCAAGGCGCTTGGTTGCCAAGTTTTCACCATTGGATGGATTATTTCTCTTTACTATTTTATTTTATTGTTTTATTTTTTATTTTTTTGGATTTTTGACTTTTTTGGATTTTTGGATTTTTTGTATAGTATACGAAAGGAGATGGATAAGGATAGGGAGGCGAATAAGTGGATTTAGAAGACATGTGATAAGGATATGGATGAAGGACTCAAGCATCAAGTTCTATATCAGGTATTAAGAGCTCATGTTCGAACCGACTGTTGGATGTTGGAACAACCTTATGAGGATAAATGGATTATGCAAGAGGATGAATTAGAGGGATTTGATGGGGGAGATACATGGGATAATGGGTGGGATGTTGGAAATGGTATGGATAGAATGATGGGGTGGATACGTGATGGGGAGATGAGTTCAGGACCAACATTGGCACATGTGGTGATGGATGTGAAAAGATAAGGGGACTAATGGATGGAGAATGTGGGGATAATGGAGGAGATGGAATAGTGAATTTCGGGACATAGGGACCCAAAACAGACTTACGAGATGAAAGGGGGGTACGATTAGCTTTTGGATTAGCAACTTTGGATGTTTTTACAGATTTTTCATTTGATAGCATTGCATCTTTTTTCTTTGGGATCCACATGGTTTTGATCTTTGCTTTGCTGGCTCTTTTCGAGCTATAGATTTGATTTTGATTCGGGATTTTGTTTTTCTTTTCTTTACCATGTCTTTTAGAGGGGACATGGGAAGCGTTGGATTCATGTGGGTGTTTAGATTGATGCATTTTTCCTCTGGCATCCAAAGTGCTCGTACTAGAAATGGGATGGGTGTGAGAAGATGGATGATGTGGAGCAATGGAGGTAGGAGTATGGGGATTATGTGTAGATGGGGGAGGTTTAGGTACATGCCTTTGTTGATCCTGATTATGGGATATGCGAGAGGCATGTTTATGATGGATGACATATATAGGTGTTGGATGAATGAGTGAATGAGATGGAGGAGGTGATCTTGGGATATACGGACTCAAGATGGATAGAGTGGGTGGAGGGACATAAGAACCCAAGATGGATGCAGTAGATGAAGGATGGGCGATTGTGGATGGAGGGATGTAAGGACCCAAAATGGATGGAGCAGATGGAGGAATATGGACAGTTGTTTTGAGGTGATATGATAGAGGAGGAGGGATGGCAGCATATGATCTGGCGGAGTGATGGGCAGAGCCAAAAGTTCTTTTGGAGAAGGCTCATTGAGGACGTCTAGAAGTTGTACCAACATCTTTAGATTGTGAGTCTTGGGAAATAGATCCAAGACCTTACATGCAGATTTGTTCTTTGACTTGGATGGGCTCTAAAATACCTTGCTCGTGAAGGCCTAGACCTTTTCCTTGATAGTTCATGTTCTTGAGCATGCGATCCATTGTGGGATTTTTGTTATTCTGAAAACATGATGCGAGTCCATTATTAGGTGGGGGATGATGGGTGGTATATACATTGTGTTTTTCTTCTGCAAGGAGGCCACCATGGAAGAATGTGAGAGTACCAAGGGGATATGCAAGTGGTGTGGGGAATCCTGAGAAGGAGATGATGGAATAGCAACATTTGGATTGGTGGTATCTGGAGAGGGAGTAGGGGATATGATAGGAGCTGATTTTGTGGTAGCAGGCTCATGCAATGGAGATGGAGATGGAGCGGTAGAATCTTGAATGTCAAGAGGATCACGGGATGGAATGGATGGGGGACTGTGATCTTGTGGTAGACTAGATGGGATGGTAGGACCTTGATCTGGAGGAGGGGATATGTTGGCATGCTTTGGATCAGGCTCTTGGCATGACTCATCGTGTGCGGGAGGCATGATAATGGAGTCATGGGGGGACTCTTCAAGTGGGGAAGATGGAAGGATGGAGGATTCAAAAATATTCCTGGGATGGATACTAGGAGTGGAAGAAGTGGATTGGATTTGGGTGTCACGATAGGTTCGACGGCTCTCAGAGTAGGGGTGGGTGTTCAATGGATTTGGTAGATGTGATGGTAGGAGATGGGGACTTAGTGGATCTCAGAGGATGTGATGGTAGGAGATGGGGACTCGGGTGGATTCAGAGGATGTGATGGTAGGAGATGGGGACTCGGGATTCAGAGGATGTGATGGTATCATCAATGATAGGTGTTGGATGGAGAAGGGTCTCACACTAACGACCATGGATGATGGGTTGGGATGGCATGGTTCCATGACTCCAATGTGTGGAGTGGGGGATGTTTCCTTTGTTATAAGTCCTTGGAGAAACTTGAATGCTAGGTTGAGATGGCGAGGTGGGAGTGGATGAAGGTTTATGGATTAGTGGACTAGGATTAGATGGAAGATTAAGACTGGATGGAGGATTAAGGTAAGGATATGGGCATGGGGAATTAGGATAGGATGACATGGATGGTGGATCATTGGTAGAAGATATGGGTGGCGTGTTGTAATAAAGGTATTGGGATGGTGGATGAGGATGGGAAGATTGAGGTGTTGGATTAATATAGGGAGATGCGGGTGTTGGATTAGGGTAAGTTGATGGGTGTGTTTGACTAGGATAAGAAGGTGTGAATGTAGGATTAGGCTGAGCGGATTGGTATGGGAGATTAGGGTAGTGGGTGTATGCGGATGAAGGATTTAGATAGGAGGATGTGGATGGGGGATCAAGATAGGGGATTGTGACAGAAAACTAGGATAAGGGGATGATGTAGATGAAGGATATGATGGATATGGTGGACATCCCTTGTCAAAGGTAGCATAAGGAGTGTGATTAGGCATGGATGAAGACATGATGGGATAACGTAATGGGGTGATTGGATTTTGGAATGCGGGTGGAGAAAGCTTACTAGCAATGATAGTGTCAAGGGGATCTATGTCGTATACCTCTTGATCAACAAGACTTTCATTATCATTGTTGACGTAATTAGGGTTTCCCTGGACCACTATTGATGGAGGATAAGAATTCATGATGATGAAAGGGTAAAGATGATGGATAAAGATTTTGGATGGAAATGGACAAAAGCCCAAATCGGGATTCAAGACAAGCTTAGATCGGGATTGGATTAAAGCTCAGATTAGGATGATTGGATGATACGATGGGATTGATTTTGATGATCGGATTGGATTGGATAAGATCGATCGATGATTGATTGATAAGATCAACCGATGGATCAGATAGGATGACGAAAGGGACTTTAAACGCCGTTCAGAGATTACCCTAAGTGACTTAGGATGCTGATTGATCGGATTAAATGACAAAGAGATGATTGGGGCACCGAATCCACTTTGAGATTGAAAATGGATTGATTGGGCCAATGATGATGATTAACTTAGGATGGATGACAACCCTAAGAGGATGTTAATGATGATGATCAGATCAGACACTTCAGTCAATTTGGATAATAACCCGAGATGAAGTTCAGGGAATTTGGATGATTTGATTGGAGGAATGGATGATAGAAATGGATGAACATCTGCTCGGAACGAGCAAACAAATGATTAGAATGATAGGATGAGAGTTCAAAATGATGAAAGGAGGTGTGAAATGGATGATCGAAATGACAGAACGAGAGTTCGGAATGATAAAGGGATATGTTAAATGGATGAACGTTTACTCAGAATGAGTAAACGGATGATTGGAATGATAGAATGAGAGTTCGGAATGATGAAAGGATGTGTTAAATGGATGAACGTTTACTCGGAATGAGTAAACGGATGAGAATGGTAGGGTATACCCCCCTTGAGGAGGCAGATGGTGAAGAAAAAGGGTGCCTCGGCCAACTTCTCAAAAGTATAAAGTGGTACATATCATCGGAAAGAGCACGAAAAAATGAGAAGAATTGCCTTTGAACGGAGTCAATCAGATAAACAATGTGGAAATGGTGGTCTTGGGAAAAAAGAGCAGAAGGTCAAATCCGCCACTGCATAAGGACAGGTCCGCCACTCTGCAGGGACAGGTCCGCCACAGTAGGACAGGTCCATCACCGGAGGGTCAGGTCCGCCACTGGAAGGACAGGTCCGCCAGAGGATAAGTTTAAGCTTGATTTTTTGATGGATGGGTAAGGCAAAGGACCCAAAATATAGCAAACACTGACAATGACTGGTTTTGCACGAGAAACACAATTCAGACAACACAACCCTAAGATTTAGTAGAAGTGGGTATGGCCAACAAAGTCTTCTAATCTAGGATGAACATGGTTGCTAAGGAGTCCTCGATATACACACGGTACGTGAGGCCCAAACCGTGAACACCAACCCGTTACAAGCATGAGTCGGGAACCTTAGCGAGATACTAAAGGCTCAGACCAACTCTTCACATCATCCCGACGCTTCGCCAATTACAACGTGGTTGGATTGAGGTATAGCTTTCACTCTCCCCCCTTTATATACCCCGCCGGTATGCGTGGTTGGAATCGTCCCTTGGGGTGATGAAATCCCCAAGCAGGTCCCACTAAGAAAATGAAAAAGGGGTGACTCAAAGGACTTGGAAAGCTACGATTTCTCGTCACCCAGGATCACCAATTGGCGCAAGGGGATTGGATACGTCAAATAGCCTTCCACAAGCACGCCAAACAAGGTTTATTGACCCCTTTAATTAAACTATGTGCCTAATTTACCAAAAGACAATCAGCAAAAACTTGAAATTTTTACCTTCGGGAGGACAGGTCCGCCACTCTGTAAGGATAGGTCCGCCACTGCATTAGGACAGGTCCGCCACTGTATTAGGACAGGTCTGCCACTACAGGACAGGTCTGCCACTGCATTAGGACAGGTCCGCCACTGCATTAGGACAAGTCCGCCACTGCACTAGGATAGGTCCGCCACTGCAGGATAGGTCCGCCACCAGAGAAGAAAAAGGTGCCCCAGCCAACTTCTCAAAAGTATCAAGTGTTATATATCGTTGGAAAGAGCACAGAAAAATAAGAACTACCTTTGAACGGAGTCAATCGGATAAACGGTGTGGAAATGGCGGCCCTGGGAAGAAAGAGTAGAAGGTCAAATCCGCCACTGCATAAAGACTGGTCCGCCACTCTGTAGGGACAAATCCGCCACTCTGTTAGGACAGGTCCGCCACTCTGCAACCTGGACCTTGAAAAATGCAAAAAACATCAAACATGAAAGAAATAGACCCGTTTGTGGGTCCCACCGGGCATGCCAGAAATGTGATAGGTTGAATGTGAGCGTTAGAAAATGAGCAGCAAGTAAAAGAGTGCAAATAAACACTAAAACAACCTATACCTCAAGATTAGCCTAAGTTGGAAACAACCCAAGATAAAAGCAACAAAATGGAACTTTATACCTTGCGTCGAATCGATCCTTTGGTTGGCCCTTCGATCTTTGTTGTGTATACTCCTTGGATGGCAAGTAGATGCAAGCTAAATGAAGTTGTGAGGATGAGTGCAAGTGGATGAAAACAAGAAAATGGCTAAGTATAAGTTGAGAAACAAAATTGCAAGAGTTTGGCTAGCAAAATGATCTCTTCCAAAATGAGAGAAAAGAGGGGGTATTTATAAGATTTTTGAGAATTCCTAGAAGAAATGGAGGGTCAAGATTGAGCCACCAAATATTAAAATGTAGGGCTAAGGTGAGTTGAGAACTCACAAGCCCTCACATTTTGACATGTGGCGTGTGATATAGCCCTAAAAGGTGAAGTGGACATGAGGTGGAAGGAGAAGTACATGACATGGAGAGGGGTACAAAGTACCTTGGGATTGGACAAGATCTCCTCATAAAGGAGGTCCTTGTCTCCATGTGGGTGAGAGGACATGTGAAGATTTAAAAATTCCTCAAATATTCTCATGGGGAGATGGGAAAGAATAAAGAATAGGTGAAGGACATGTGGGGAGAAGTGAAGGAATTAAAAATTCCTTTTGGGTGCCTTGGGGGATTAAAAGGTGAATTAAAAATTCACATAGGGAAGTGGAGAGCCTTGTCCAAGAGGAGAAAGCCTTTAATAGGGTTGACTAAGGACACATGTCATAAAGGACATGGGCAAGAGAAAAGGAATTTAATATTCCTTAGAAGGATAAAAGGAATTAAAAATTCCTTGAGAGGTTGATTAGGCTAGTTAGTGAAGGATTAGAGGATGGTTAGGTGGCTAAGAGAGATTAGAGGCCAACTTGCAAAAGTTGGAGGATGTGACACCTCCTAATCAAGGATTAGGCATGTGCACATCCTAATGATGAGATTAGAAGATGGATTAGGATAAGATAAAAATGATGGGGGATGTGACATGAAGGGAATTAAATAAATGTGATATTTATTTAATTCATTTGATGAAAGGGGGATTAAAGAGATAAGGTATTATTGATTAAATACCTTAGGGATTTGGCAGAATTAAAGATATTAATTAAATAATAGCAGTATTACTTAATTAACGAAAATAAGATGAAAGAGGATGAATTTGGATAAATTAAGTGTTCAAATTTAGACATCTACAGTGTGAGTAAGATTTAATTAAATAAATTAAATCAAAGATAAATGTGACAGTTGAGATGAAATTAGCAAAAGAAGATGGGATTTTAGAAAATCAGTAATTTTAGAAATTACTTGATTTGTAGAAGAATATTTCTATTTTGAATTAAATTAATTCAAAATATGGATTTTGTGAGATAATAAGTAATTGATTTTTGAAATTAATTACTAAAAGAAGAATCAGTTAACTATGTGAGACATTTTTAAATAAATTGTTTTATTTAAAAATAAAGAAGTGTCACATACAATAATTAAATAATTAAAAATAATTATTTAATTTAGAAGAAGTGGTTAATTAATTAAATAAATTAGCAAATCTATTTAATTAAAAGAGAGGATTTATGAATTAGTGACATATTGAATAAATATATTAAAATATATTTATTTGATAATCAAGAGGACATTAATGACAAAGATTAATTAAATAAAATGAGAACTTTATTTAATTATGAGTTGACTTTAGATAATTAGTGACACATTAAATAAATATGATTTATTTATTTAATAATCAGGAAGAATAGAAGACCTGAATTAATTAAATAATTGTGAATTATTTAATTAATAGTTGAAGATGGGTTAGGAACATAATTAAAGTGTCATAATTATGCTAGGACGAAAAGTGGTAAAATGAAGCTTGCAGGCCTAGGTCATTTTTAGGTGTCTACATTTTGCCCCTCTTTTCATAATGTAGCATGTCGCATTGTGACAAAGAAAATAATCAAAAATATGCCCCAGTGCAAAATAAGATGAGAAAGAATGACGAGGAGGGTTACGGTATGCCCCCTCGAGAGGAAAGACGGGTTCCAAGAACATGGGTGTGCTCTCGAAATTAATGAGAAGACTAGAATATGAAGAGACAAAGAAATGTTAGTGCAAAAGATATGGATGATGATATGGATGCAATTCCTATATGAGATGGGTGAGAGAAGATGACATGACCAAAAGAGATGCATGTTAGTTCCTAGACCAAATCCTTCAAAACATTCCCATAGGAATTTAATATTTATTGCTCTTAATCATCATTGGGGGGTAAAAATGACACAAATGGACAACAAACACCATGATATGATGTAGACTAAGGTGTGCAAGGTCATCCACTTGAAAAACAGACAGTCACAGAAAAGGAATGTCCTAACTCATACTAAGGGCAAAGTTGCCCTAGTCTTTTTGTCAACACCATCAACAGACAACAGTCAAAGAAAATAAAATAGGCCAGGAGACATCATCGCACCTCTAAATCCTTTATGGGACATCCTTGAGGTAGCTAGTACCATGACCAAAAAGACAAGATAGTAAAAATATAAGACAAAATAGCCAAGATAGTCAAAAGATAAGACAAGATAGACCAGAAAGATTAACAACCATTTTATTCTGTTTACCAATGTTTGTTTGCCAAAGATTGATTTCTTGTCGGTTTGACAGTTTTGACAGTTTAAGAGTTTTGTCAATTTGACGGTGTTGACAGTTTGGCGGGGCCTATTGTCAGGAAGGACACATCCTGAAAAAGGAAAAGGACATTTTGACGAGGTCCAAATCCGAGGACACATCTTGAAGAGGACCAAAGAGTGACGAGACTGACATTGCTTTGACTAATATGTTTTGGCAAGTTGATTGATGTTGACTGTATGATTGATTGGACTATGCTGTCTGATTTTGACCAATTTTGACATTGACATTTTGAATGACTGTCTTGTGTCTGAGTTTGATGATGTCTGACTTATTTGACGGATGTGATGATTGTGACAAATGCCATGATTTTATTTGGACCAACCTAAAAGGACTGACCTAATGTCTCGGGGACTCATCGACTGATGGTCTTGCCTACGTAGCAAATGCACAGAGACAACGTAGTTCGACACGACCAATGACTTTGTATTGATGACCAAAGATTGTGCCATGATTTTATTTTGACAAACCTAAAAGGACTGACCTAATGTCTTGGGGACTCAAAAATGAGTCTTTCCTACGTAGCAAATGCGCAGAGACAACGTAGTTCGACAATGACATGGACTGATTGACATGACTGACTTTGACTCCATTTTTAGGATTTTGACGTTGATTTGGATTTTTTGTATTTTTCTTCAGGACGTTTTATGATTTTTAGGTCTTTCTTCAAGACATTTTATGATGTTTTTGGTATTTCTTCAGGACATTTTATGATGTTTTTGTCTTTTTGTCATTTTATGATTTTTTTGGATTTTGACGTTTAAGAGGATCGTCACAAATGCATATGACTGATGCCTACACATGAGAATCCAAGGACAAACATGATTGTGCCCCTAGTCAAGATAAATACCAATTGACAGGTGATGACAACATTGTTTGACGTGGGAAGGACGCATCTCGAAACAACGTGAGTATGATGACGATAATGTGACGAAAGTATGGAGGTCTACAGCCAGGCCAGGAATGCAGTCAAGTAAAATTTTGGATAATGTGTTTGTATTCAAATTAGACTCATTGCATTTGGAATGACTTGGTTAGGACTAGATGGGATGATGACTATCCTTAGACCGTTTAACAAGGGAAAGCCAAGATAGGTGACAGGCATGAAAGGATAGGGGGTGGCCTTGGTAAAAGACGGGAGACATGAGACTAATGGAATTGTTATATGATTTTCAAGGACTATGTCGTACAAGGACAATAAGACTATGAAAGTAATGACATGACATTTCACGGATAATGTATGACCAAAGGATAGGCATGTCAAAATTTTTCCCAAAGCATGATTTATGTGTGCCTATTTTATGTCAAGACCAAGGTAGGTGGGAATGATATGGATTAAATGGTCAGATTCCAATGTCAAGAGGAATGTCTAGGATATGAGACGACTTGCCCCCAAGTGTAAGAGTCCACATAGATGATTTATTTTACACATGATGCCTATTTTCCAAGTTTTCATCATGGTACTTATCCAGGGCGCCTGTTTGCCAGGTTTTCACCATTGGATGAAATTTTTCTCTTTACTATTTTCTTGAATTTTTTATTTTTTTGGTGTCACTAAGACGCCTGTTTGCTAGGTTTTCATTAGGGTGACGATGTTTTAATTTTTCAATTTTTATTTTTATTTTTTTGTTTTTGTGGATAGCCTGGATGCTTTAGATAACCACTGACTATTCTGAATCCACTGACGGTGCCGATGTAGAGACTGGTGCCATGATATGCCAATAATGACCTTGCTGAAGGAGTTGTCTTGTCAGGATCGTAGCACTTGTATGCAACTGATTGATGTCATTGTGGTCCTTTCTGATACTAGAGTTGGCCTTATCAAAATGCGCACATCGCAATAGAGTGCTATGAGAGTCCTTGCAGTAAAGAGTTGCTGCCAAGATGTGATGAATTTGTGACATGGGATCATTGGACTTTAGACGAGATGTAGGGTTATGATGAATGATGGTAGATGTGGAAAGGTTTTTTGGACATTTGGATGAATCAATTTTTATTTTCCAAACTTGGGATGGTGGATGAAAGATTTTGGAGGGATAGCATTTGGAACCAACACCTTTAGATGCCTTGTTTGATGACCATTTTGAAGGAGGTGGACATTTGTTGTATGTGGGAGTTCTCTTGTCTTGTGGCTCCACATTGTGATTGAATTTTGTATTTGACTTGGTGTCTTTGTTTGATCCATCTTTCTTTGGGATCCATTTTAATTTCATTTGTCCACTTGTCCTTTTGTTTGATTCAATGGCCTTTGACATTTTATTTTGATCTTTTGATTTGTAAGAGTTTTGCTTTTGTTGGTTCCAAAGGGAAGGTTTATTTATGATGGAATGACCGTTCATGGTGTGGGTGGAGGGGGTGTTGGCAGCAATCTTATGACAAGGATTTCTCATGGACTCCATTTTGACATTTGTATCTGAAAAAGTTTCCCCCAGTATCAAGGAGGTACCACTAACATCGTTTAATTTACTAACTGAGGAATAGCCAAGACCTTGATGTTTGTAATTTTCCTGAACCTGTATTGGTTCTAGAATTCCTTGCTCATGTATGCCTAGTCCTTTGCCTTGATATTGCATGCTTTGACAGATTCTATTTGCGATGGGGTATTTGTTGTTTTGAAAGCAAGATGCTAACCCATCATTAGGTATGTGGATACTGTCACTTGTAATATTTCCGTCTGTAAGAAAGCCTGCTCTGACAAAGATAGATGACCCTAGTTGATAAAGTGTCTTAGCTTCGTTGTCATGTTGGACATATTCCTGACTGATATCTTTGGTCTGATCGTGTGACATGTCAGGTTCAGATGATTTTGTTGGTGCTTCCAAGGAAATGTCGAAGCCATCATTATGTTTAGTGTCATAGAGTCCAATGATTTCAGCTATAACTTGATCATATGAAAGCATGTCCCTAGTGGAAGATTCTTGTTCTGGAGGAATATCATCTATATTTCCCATGGAGGCAAGTGTCTCATTGTGGGAAGTGTCAATAGTCGAGGCCTTTATAAGGTCGTAAAATGTTTGATCATGAATGGCATAAAGGTTAAGGATTAGATCGTTTTGGACTTCTTGGTCAATGGTAGGGTCTTGGTTGAAGATGGGGTTGTCATGGATTTGGACTTCTTGTCAATGGTATGGTCTTGCTCAAAGATGGGGTTGTCGTGGATGATACAATTAGAAATAGGGTCATGGGATGGACTACCTTGTTCTTGACATGAGGGTGACATTATAATGTCATGCTTTGGGCTTTCATTTTGACATGTATCCTCAAGTTTATTAAATGGGATTTGACTTTGAGTAATGACATAATTTTAATGACTAGATGTAGCTTGTGAGGGGGTGATTTGAAAAGGATTAGGAGGACACGTGGGGACTTGCACGGGACTAGTATGCGAAGGACTAGGATATGACATGGGTTCTTGGACTGGATATGTCATGGAGTCTTCGACTGGATTAATATGGTATGATGTGAGGACTTGACATGAGTTGTTAGATGGTTGATAAGGGGTGTAGACTTGGATGGGATTAATAGGTGAAGGACTAGTATATGACATGGAGACATGGAATGGACTAGTGGACAATTGGTTTCCCTTGTCAAGGTTAGGATAAGGGTAATAACTGGACGTTTGTTGGGAATTCATGGCAGGATTTGTGTTAAGTGATTGTTGATGGTGAGGATAGATGGATGGAGGTCTCATAGTATTTATGTGAAAGCCGTGTGGTAACTTAGCCCCTTGGTCCAAAAGTATAGCTAAATATCTTCGAGGGTCTTGTAAGACTGAGTTCTCTACAAAGGAGGCTATATCATGGTTTTACGCTATAGCTTCTAAGTCTTCTACATATACTCGTCCATTCTGGTCTCTTTTTATTAATGGGTCAAAAATGTTTTGTGATGAAGATGGCATGTTCATGGAAGATTGCATGTTCATATTGTGAAATGGGTTAGAAAAGGTTCAACGTTTGACTTGGTTGTTTCTAGATGTTTGACCGTTGTTTGGTTTGTTTCATTATCCAGAAAACACTTGCAAGCACGATACTTTGACTGTAAGCAAGCACACATGATACAAGTACAATCATATGGTTAGGCCAGGACAATATTCGCTAAATTCCACGTGGGTTTCCCCAACCGCATATCTGTAGCATGTGAATTCAGATGCTTGGCTGCACGGGCTCCCCCTTACAGTGCACTCTTCTTAGGCCAACCAAGCTTCCAACCCCCATGAAACTCCCATGGTAGATTGATCACCTCTACTAAAAACTGTGAAAGTGTGGATGCCTTCACACCGACCGGTGCTGCGCTAGCAAATAGAAGGTTTTTGGCTTACTACACAAAGGTGTTTAATTTGGGACCCCCGTTCGAGTGGCCATACATGGGGCAAGAGATTAATCACCAATTAGGTGGCACTCCACCCTAAAGAGGTTAAGCTCAATAGGGTTTAAGGGAGTACTTATCTATCCATATGACACATCCACACTCGTAATCTTAGGTTTTCCCTTAAGATTCACATTTATATACCGGTCGGGGGTAGCTTGGCCTTAGCTCTGTTACCAGTTTGAGTCGTGTTGGGGTGATGAAATCCATAGGTAGGCCCAATTTCTAGAGTTAGTAACTATTTCTCTTACACCCAAGATCGCTCGAAAGCACAAGGGGAGAGGATACTCTGATATACTAAGTCGTGGGGTTAAAAACAGATAAAAATGGGTCTGGTTTTCTGATCACTGAGTTTTCACAAGGTGAGAGCATACTCACCTACCATTTTTCAAACACACTTAGACATAGTAGAAAGACAATTTCATTTTAATTGCACCAAAGGAAATGTGTATTATACTAAAAAAGACAAACACGTTGTTTTGATGTTTAGTCTTTGATGTTTGAACCTGCAAGACCACACATTAGTAGTTTGATAATGATCTTCGACTATCGATCTGCAAAAATAGTTAGATGTTTCATTTTGTTCCACTTGATCCAATGTGTCCTTTGAAGTGTTTATTTTCTGCACATGCACAAAACCAGCAACAAACCCTAACAAGATACTTGATCACTACTATTAGAGGGTTAGCTAGTCAAGACAAATCTGATTTTTAGAAAAAAATTTGAAAGTAAAATTAAAAATACAGAGAATAAAGCCTATCTAAAATCTCAAGAGGTTTCCAAAAATGTAAGTAAATCAGAAAAAATGTTGTTTTGCACCTGAAATTATTTTTTTATGAAAAATCATAAAAAAATTATAAAAAATACAAAACAGCTCTAAAAATTCTAATTTTTGGACTGGAGTCGTTTGATGACATCCCAAATCTGCAAAAAACAATTTGTGATCAAATCTGCAACTGTGGGTGAGATATAATGAAATCATTTTTAAACCCCAATTTTAAAAAATCTATTGTTTGACTAATAATTTCACATCCAAATTTAAAAGATAAAGAAAAGACCCCTATTAAAATTTAGAGAGCTTTCCATAAATGTAAACATATCTGAAAAATTTGGTTATTTTCTCTCAAAATTAATTTTTCATAAAAAACAGTAAAACAATTATACAAAATTAAAAATAGATCCCAAAAATCTGATTTTTGGAATGAAAGCGCGTGATGTTGTCCCCAAGCTGTAAAAACAATTTTATGAGAAAATACAAATCCATTTGAAAGTTATGATCAAATATTTGGAAACTAGGGCTTTATCCACAATGATGCCAAACCTGGAACAAAAAGCAAACAAGACCTACAACAAGAAGAAACCAACTCCAATAATTGCTCTTTATTTGTCCAAATATGTCAGGTTCACCAATGTAACTGAGGGTTTTTTCATTAGGTTAGATTAAATGTTAACAAATCAATGAAGACAATAAAACCCAAAGAGATTACAAAACACAATGGAAGCTAAACAAAAGAACAAGTATACTTGTCAATCATCGAGACCTACATGATTCATTTTTGTAACACCTTCTAGCTTGTTGGATGATGTGTTGCCCTCATATTTGACATGCAAGCAATCTATTAATGCAAGTCTAAGTCCTACACCAAGCTTTGAAGGATTTACACAAATGTCTATGCCTATGACTATGATTGAAAATGCCTATGCCTAAATAATGCTAAGACTTAATAAAATAAAGACAAATAAGTGCTACAATTACTATGAATAAACCTAAGTATGTCAGTGCATAAGTATATCATGTGCCTATGTAATCCAAAAATGAGAGAAAAATGGCATTTTATAGAAAATGCCATTTTGAATGGACGGATGAGATGGGAGATTGAGAAAATTCCCTAGAATCAATGGTTAAGATTCAAAATGGCAACTCTCAATTAGAGTTAGGGCAAAATGCCCAAATGTGTGAATAAGATTTAATTAAATAAATTAAATCAAGAATAAATGTGACAGTTGAGATGAAATTAGCAAAAATCAGAAGATAAGATGGGATTTTAGAAAATCAGTAATTTTAGAAATTACTTGATTTGTAGAAGAATATTTCCATTTTGAATTAAAATAATTCAAAATATGGATTTTGTGAGATAATGAGTAATTGATTTTTGATTTTAAATACTAAAAGAACAATCAGTTAACTATGTGAGACATTTTGAAATAAATTGCTTTATTTAAAAATAAAGAAGTGTCACATACAACAATTAAATAATTAAAATAATTATTTAATTTAGAAGAAGTGGTTAATTAATTAAATAAATTAGCAAATCTATTTAATTAAAAGAGAGGATTTAGGAATTAGTGACATATTGAATAAATATATTAAAAAATGTATTTATTTGATAATCAGGAGGACATTAATGACAAAGATTAATTAAATAAAATGAGAACTTTATTTAATTATGAGTTGACTTTAGATAATTAGTGACGCATTAAATAAATATGATTTATTTATTTAATAATTAGGAAGAATAGAAGACCCTGAATTAATTAAATAATTGTGAATTATTTAATTAATAGTTGAAGATGGGTTAGGAACATAATTAAAGTGTCATAATTATGCTAGGATGAAAAGTGGTAAAATAGTGCTCGCAGGCCTAGGTCATTTTTAGGTGTCTACAATTTGAAACACCCATCTTTGAACAATCGACCCAAAAATGACTTATTGTCCTCACCTGACCTTAAAAAATATTCATTCTTCATGCAACTCATCCCTTTTGCAAATCTCCAAGCATTCACTTCATCTCTTTGGTATCAGTTCTTGCAATCTTTTCACTTCCTTCACTTCAAGCAACACTTGGCACCTCATATCAGCAACAAAAACACTCCATCAACTTCATAAAGAATTTTTTGAACAAGCCATTATATCATGGGCTTTAGGTTTTGCAACACCTCCCTTGATCACAATTGAGGTTGTCGTGATTGTTCAAGAATTCTTTCTCCATCATTGGCTAGTGAACTCTTGGTGTAGGTGGTAATGTTTCACTCCTCTCCTTTATGATTTGGTTGAGTAGCTTTATATTGTTTTGTAATGTTATTCATGTACTTTCTTTCTTTACTTCCTTATCATACATTTCTCTATCATTGATATCTTGGCTATCCATGGAGGTGGAAACACTGAAATGGGGGTCCAACTGAGGCAGATCCCTATACAGCCCCCAACAATTTTCCCTCTTTCCTATGTGTAGGTGGATGTGCATTTGGAGCTAGCTAGCGAGTGAGCATCTTTGTGAGATTATCTTCATCACCTTAGTATTCATATATTTACTTTATCATAGTTGTTTGTATCTTTCTCACTTCATAGTATTTTTTTCCCTTAGAAGTGACTAGCTAGGTTGTCCACTTGTTTTCTGGTGGTTCATACTATTTTTTGGTCCTCTGGTCATATGGATGCTAATGCACTTGAGAGACACTAGTGCATCACATTTTCATTCTTGAACCACACTTCCATCATCAAGCAGAGAGCTACCTAAAGTATAGTGTTGAACTAGAAAACTAGCCCACCTAGCCCCAATTTAGATTTTAGGTCTAAAGAGTGGTTGCACGGCCTTATAGACCTCATCATTCTCATCCCTCATTCGAAACATTCCTTTAGAGTGAGGTAAGTTAAGGTAGCCTTCCACTCTTGGCCCTCCATGACCTAGAGCCTTGATGTGGTCGGTCCCCCTCTCAAGTTGTAAGTTAATCTATCCCAATGTTTTGTCATTCTTCATGATTAAAATGTTCTCCTGGACAAAAATTTATAGCTTTTTCATTCTTTACTTGACTTATATTAATTTTTGCATGATGATTAAACCACATGTAGAGCAATTATATGAAAGTAGAACAAAAATAAAAAGGCCATGTCAATAGAGCTCTCTGCAAAGTTCTACAACTTCATGTCAATGTTGATAGTGATTATGATGATGAACTTGATGAGCATGTGCATGATATTCATAGTAGTAGTCATTCTGAACTCGAGGTGATTGCTATGAAACCACATGCAAGTAAGTACTATTCAAGTAAGTAATGGTTGTTTTATTATGTAAATAAGGATAATCATTACCTATTTGATAGAAGTTGGTTAGAATAGCAGTGAAGAGTAATTAGCTAGTATACATAGATTATGGAAATAAGGGAGAACATATAACTTACATATGGAAGCTTAGAGCTTAGTTGTAATAGAGTGCATACATAGATTTTGACAATGCATTAGTGTATTATGTTTGAGGATGTCCCAAAGCTGGGGAGATCCGAGACATAACACATTACATACAGTTGTCAAAAAAATATATAATGTGTGTTTTATATCGCAATATAATGTGTATTTTTTTTGTTTTGGTAGAAATTTATTGATAAACTCTAAGAAGGGGATAAAGTTGGGGTGTTTGATCAATTTGATGGTGTTGTTGTGGGCATTGGGTGGATTCACTCACTATCTACTATACATGGAATCAAATTGAAAGGAACAGGAGATGTAAATATAAATATTTTAAAGGTCACAAGTACCATACCCCTTGCTCATGAAGATAAAATAGATGGAGCTATCTATCTAAAAGGGAAAGAAGGGACCTTCACATAGTGGCCACTAAAATATTTGAAAAAAATGGCATAGTTGAATGTTTATCATGTATTAGCTATTAGACAACTTGGCCCACTGCTTCATGCAATAGTTTGAATGTGTTTTCCAAGGATCTTAGTGTTTTTTTTTCTATTTTGGAGCTATATAAGAAAAAAAAAGGCATTGTAACTCAGTTTTCTTGGTCACAGCACTAAGAAACACACTTTGTAACACATTTTTCAAAGCAAATTAACATATTTTTGTCCTGTATCTGATGTAAGAACACATTTTCTCAATAAAATTTTAGTATTTTTCCTTCTTAATAGTTATTTCATTATGTCCAAATGAATGATTGATTTTTTTTTCTATGTTTTATGTTTAAACCTCAAAAGCATTGTCTCATTTCCAACACTTTTAGGCAAAAATCAGTGAATAAATATGACTAAATATACTGATTATGCAATTAATAAACAATATATCAATATACTACCAGTTGACAAAAATTAGTGAACAAAAACAATTAAATAAACTACCAAATTGATCAAAATGATGATTAAAATTAATGACTAAATACACTACCAATGGACAAAAATCAATGAATAAATAAGACTAAATAAGTGACCAATTAAAAACAATCAATGATTAAAATAACAACTAAATATATCAGTGAATAAAAAATGACTAAATAAGTGACCAGTTTAAAGCAATCAATAATTGAATTAACGAATAAATATACTACCAAATCGATCAATCAAAACAACCAATAAATGACTAAAAAATGTTTAGTGATCAATTCGGTCGCATTATAAATGACTGGAAATAAACTACTAATGGTCACGTGACCATGTTTAGTCATTTACATGCAATTTTTAGTATTTTTTTAATCATTTATTGTTGTTTCTGTACTAGTACCTCAAGATGTCCAATTAGAAATCACCGACACCTAGTGGTATGTTCTGATGCTAGGAGTGTTCATGCATATGTTAGACGCTAGTTGTTTTGTTTCCTCTATTACCACTGTTGATAATACAAACACAATGCTCCAAGATGGTCTTAGGATCAGAGTGAATCACATCCCTTTGGGATTCAAATTCCCTGCATCTAGAACCCAAACCACCACCACCTCAACTACTCAAGCTCTCTCAATCGATCTTGTCCTTATGATTTGTTAAAAAATGGGATGGATGCAATTATAGTTTTCCAACTTGACTAGATCCACCTCTCAACTTACATTATAATCATATTATCATTGTAGTCATCTAGCCCTTTCTATTTTGAATGTTCCTATACCCTAAGAGGTATAAATTCCTAAATTTGATAAGTATAGAGGTAGGGGAGACCTACACACACATGTCTAATCCTTCACTACCATGTCTACTAATTTATTTTATCATGATTCTTTTTTATCAAAGCTATTCCCATGGTCCCTCAAGGATGGTACATTGGAATGGTTATGCTTGCTTCCTAATAACTCCATCTTTTCCTTTGATCAATTGGACAATCAGTTCTTACAATAGTTGTAGGCAAACATTAGGCCAAATATCACCTTCACCAATCTAATTTGTTGCAAGCAAGGAACTCATGAAAAATTAATTGATGTCAATTCTCAATACCAATCCATATTCTCCCAAATATCCTATTCCTTGCTGGATTTTGATGTATATCATGAGTTTTTCAGGAATCTAATGATAGCAATAAGGAAAAAATTCCTCTTGATGAAGTACCCTTCCTTTTCTCATCTATATTCTACATTGAGATAATACTAGTAGACTATGATGTAGTATGAGGACTCCTCATCCTCCCATCTGGATAATCTGTTACTCATTTTTTTTTCTAGGGAATCAAAAAATGATAAAGTGGTACTGAATGTGGGATTTGTTCCTACTAAAAATATCTCTACAATATGTAATATAATTTTCACAAAATTATTTGATTCATACACTAATGTTATTCAAAAATTGTTAAAACGTGGTTTAATTTCCCTCCTAGAAATAAGACTATTTTTTTAGCCTTATCCTAACTAGTATGATCCACATAAATTTTTTCAATACCCATCGCGTCTTTGGTCATGATATTGAATGCTATTTTCATCTTAGGCACATTATCCAAGACCACATGGACAATGTTACCATCTGACTAAAAGGTAAGAAACAAAATTTGAAAAAATTTGTTGCCAAGCCTAATAACTGGCTGTAGATATACATAAATCCTTCCCCTTCTCATTCTACTAATTTGATAACATCTACTTCTTCATTTGGTGATCTTAACCATTTTGAGTATGTGAACAAGGTCTCATTCACTTATATTCCTCTTTTAGTCCATGTGGATAAAACACTAGACATGACATTCACACCACATGACTTGCCCCTCGGCAAGGAACCTTCTCCATTATACATCTCAACTAATGTCGATAATAACATCACACAAATGGTGTTATAGTTGACCCCACTAGTCAATTCAATTTCATTATGGAAGAGACCCTCGTTATAAACAATTTACATAAGGAGAATTATGATGATTCGAATACCATGCTTTGCACCCATGATGACCTTTATGTCTAGACTATTTTCTCTATCTCTTTATCAGTCCTTGTTGGGCCTAAATCTCTTGATGTACCATTTTTTTTATACCTGAATCTGACCTATTCAAGGTTAAACTATGAATTTTATTATTGGTCTCCATGAATGCGGTCACCTCAATTGTCCACAAGTGTTTAAAATTTCCCCATGATGACACTATGCATACTATTCAAGATACTAGATATAAACCACTTGTGTCATGTGGGAACTTCTCTCTAGATAATTTTTGACCTACTACAATTGGACCCTTACTGCCTTAAGGGGACTTGTTCTACAAGGTCAACTTTAGGTACAACACTGGAGGCTCAACCCATAATATTGTGTTTCAACCTTCCTCTCATCTAATTTCTATGAAGGCCCCCATGTGCACACAACAACATACCTTTTCCTTTGTACCTTTGAAGTATAAGGACAAGTAATCTCTCACCCATAGGCCTTCTCTTGCACCTTCTTCTTCTAATATTTCACAACATTTAGTCATGTCCTCTATTCCTCCTTGATGAGTGCTACAATCCAAGACTCAAAAAAGCACACAATAGAGGCAATAATAAAATTATTATTTATTTATTGGCAATATGTTCTCGTTACAGATAAATTACATTTCAGAGGATCAAATCCTTAGGCTACAATACATGCAACTTTTACTGTTACTAAAAAGAAATTCCACCTTTCCCAATACAATTTTCTCTTCCCCCTAATCTCCCTCCAAATTTCTAAAATGAGTCCTAAATATCCTTTTTCTAGCTTGGATCCAAAAATACAATTTTAATTTTTAATGTAGGTGGTTACGCACCAAAATTTGAAATTTGAAATTCATAAATTGAGTTCCAATTCAAAAACTAACAATTTTCCAAAAATTGACCAACTTCTGAAAGCCATAACTTTTGATCTGGAACTCTGTTTGATGCACTGTTTGAAGCATTGAAAAGGTCTTGGAGTATAGTATGTGCTAAGAACTTGCTCTTCTGGTTCTGAAAATTTTTGGGCCCATACGAGAATTTTTAGTGCCTCAAACCTAGCTTAGAAGAGTTTTCAAGGCAATTTTGGGAAATTGAAACTTGAATATATTTCAAACTAGGAATGATCTTGGCCTGATTCTTTCACCAAAGTTTCTATTTTTCTATCTTGAAGCTTCCCATAAATTTCTACCTCCTCATGCCTTTAAATTCATACCTACTAAAAATAGCAATTTGACTAGAAAAAGTAGAAAAGTAGTTTTGAAAGTTGGGAATTCTTATTCAACAAAAAGGGTATCTAGAAATGCAAAAATATCTACCAAAAGAAAATAGAAAAGAAGAAAAAAAATATTTTTGGGTGATGCAGGATACCCTTTCACCATTGGATCCCCCTACATCACTCCTACTATGCTTAGCATAGGAAAAAGAAAGGTGCCTTTGTTGTAAAAATGTAAACCAAAAGTCTTCCAACTTCTCATCATACCCACAATTCCCTAACCCACCCTATATAGTAAGGGGAAGCATTCACATGGGGTTGTTCCTTCTTCTCAACCTCTAAAGCCTCCTATTCCTTCACCTATTTTTAAAATAGACAAGGGAAAGGGGCTTGTGACCGAGACCCCCATGTTTATCTCTATACTTCCTCCTCATGTTCCTCCTTAAGAGCCTTCTCTTCCACTAACAATGATCGTGGAGACTACTCCCTCAGTGGAACGGGATCCCCCAAAATATTCTTAGGTTTCCCTTCCTAGTGTCTACACTTTCTACAACTATCTTACACACAAGTGTAAGAATCATTGATGGGAATTAGTCTAGTAGCATGAGGCCTTGTAGAAGATCAAGGGGGACCCTCCTATCTCTACCTCTACTTTTTATTCTCTTTCTACTTCTTTCTCTCCTTCTACTTTTGTTCCACTCTTATTTTTGTCGCCATTCTTTCTTTTTTTACCATTGCCTCTATTTTGCTTCTAGCTTCCTCAATGGATCTCAATGAGCCTCAGGCCAAGCAAGTGCAATTTTTCATTGCTTGTTCTTCGTAACCTCCTATGATGACCTCTTTACCAGATCTTCCTCCTTTCCTTGAGCTCATTGACATTCCTAATACAAAGGTTGTGTCTAGTGTTGATCCTCCTCTTTATTCTTCTTTCACTTCTAATGTGAGGATTCCACATCCTCCACTTGAGTGTAATTTAGATCATGACCTCATTCCAAATGATGGTCACAAAAATTCTTCTTTTCCTTCTTCATCTTGTTCCACTTTGGCTTGTCCTGTTATTGTGACAAGCATGTCGCCTCCTTCCCCAAAGTTTGTCACTACCTATTTTCTAGAGGTCAACAATGAGTCTTTGGTTTCTCATCCTCCTCCTCATTCATAGCACTTCACTCCAGAGAAGTGTATGTTTGAATCAGTGAAGGACATCCCAACTTTTTCATCTATCTTGTATAGATTGATGACACTAACCTCATAGGATCTTACTAATGAGAGAATTAAGGAAGCCTCCTCTTTTTTTCTTGTTGTAGGTGAGTTTTTCAATATCACTCTTGCTATCCCCCCTATAGTATCATCTTCTCTCCCTTATGATGATCTAGATTGGGATAAAGATGACTTGTTGGACATATCAAAATAGAGCGGTATCTCCTCTTTATCTTTAAATTAAATTTGTATTCTTTTTTTTGTTCCCATATACTTTTCTATTAATTTTTGTGCTCTCACCTAGAGGACCCTTGATACCCTTGCAGGTACTTGGATATAGGAGAGAAAAATTTTCAAAAAAAATCTTCTATTTGTCTCATCATTCTTCTATTTATCATAAAAAAATTATTTTCATGTTGGGAAGGATGCAAAGCATTGGGGAGTTTAGGCCTCTTCCATGTTAACCCAAATTTTAAATTTTTTTTCATGTGATCTTCTTCTCATTCCAATCTATTTTGGGGGTGCTTATAGTTCATATTTATTATATCATATTTATCTACATATATCTATCATTAGTTTTGACCCCAAATAATTACATCCCCCTATGCTCTTGATTTCTTCATCTCTTATTTTCTCAATGTTATGGATTCTATGTTTTATCCATCATGTGACAACATACCATGAATACATCTCGCTATGTACATTGTGCCACAACATCTCTATATTTTTTTTTCTCCTAAGAATAACATGTGCTCCTTTGTGTTTCATACATCATTCTAAGGGGGGATATCATGTCTTCTTATTATTATTTTTCAAAAAAAATTCTTATAAATAAATCTTGATGTCTTATGGTTCTTATCATCTATCTTGGGGGAAACCTAACTGGAATTGTCTTATGATCTTGTCTTTTTTCAACAATAGGGCAGTGGGTGCTTTATGGCCTAGGTCATATAATACCACTCTTCTCCAATTATCATTCAAATATTCCCTAAGATCCCAAATTGGATTGACTATCAACACAAAGGTGAGTCAATTCTCAACAAGGAAGGCCTAGGGGGGTTCTTTAGGCTTTGAAAGGTTCACCACCAAGCAAAATCTTGGAAAAGAAAATTTAACATTCAACTCACAAAACCTAATGCAAATGATAAAATTAAGTAATAGCAAGTTAGGATAAATGTACCTAGAAGTCTGGAAATGTGTTAAGGATGTTGGAAATGCAAACATTCTATCAAAATATGCTAGTGAGGACAAAGTTTCCCTTACTGTTGTCTTAGTC
>VDFB02000017.1:254314448-254371508 GCA_007258455.2 Sequoia sempervirens
ACTAGGAGATCAAACCTACCCTTACAAATCAGGGATTTTGGGATTTGTTCCTGTTCTAGGATCCCTAAGAGTGTAATTGGTTGTGTAGAATAAAAGAACCCTTTACAAAGTACTTTCGGTACATAATTAATTTATAATGATAAATTACATTGATTTAGGATAACAGTTTAGGATTAGGGTTATGATTATATATTGTAATTGAATAAATTAAATTGTAATGTTTAGTTTGATTTTAGAAATGGAAAAGTGGTATTGAATATGCTTAGTATCAATTTATTAGATCTTCAACGTTTATTGAAATAGTTATCTTAGAATTTTTAAATTAATAGTACATTAATTTGATTTGAATGCGTCTGTGATTTAATTTAAATTCATGCAAAGCTAGTAAAAAGAGGATTATTAGAATTTATTAGCCGTAATCTTTTGATAATTGAATTTGAGTAAGAGTTCGCAATGTTTAGGAACACCTTTGGGAATCTAATGAATTGTGAGTCATATTATCCTCAATCAAACCCTAGTTGGACTAGCTTTATAGCTTTGAGCAAAAGATCAAAATCAAACAAGCAAACATGCAATAGGCCTAGGATGATGTATGGTGATGCAATTGTCTATGATAAATTCTCTTTAGTAACTTATTTTTGCAATCTATGATGATTCTTAGATGACCATGTAGATGACCTTAAATGGGTGAATGAATTATTTTTTAATAGAATGGCCAAACACACAAATTAACATAAACATGCACAAGGTCAACTCACAATAACTAGTAAAAAGGTTGGTGAGGTGTAAATTTAAATTTTAAAAGTTCAAGGTTTAGATTCATGGCTATAGAAACGACATAGGTCAATTTTGCACCCATAGATCTAATCCAAGGTGGTAGAAGGGGACATCTAGAGATCAAGACCAATATTTGGGGATGAAAAATAATAGGATTAGAATACAATGATTTCATGAGCTACATTCATACAAGAATATGCCACTTTAAAACTAGTTGTTTCTTTTAGGACACTCTAATCAAAGCAAGGACAAAATATAATGTAAAGGGAGATGGGCATGCAATATTTACCATTACACTATGCCTCCACTTTGATGTACATATGAACTATTAGGCCTAGATGCATGCCAAAGTAAAACAAGCATTCAATATGGAAATTAAATATTTTCCAAACAATCAAAGGATACAACTATGTGTAAAGTATGAATAGATCACTCTTGAAGTCTCCTTGCAATTATTGATAAATAAAACAACCCACAAAATAAAAAACATATAAAATGAATAGCATGTCATGCATTTTAAATAAGCACTAGCTATAAATTACTAAAAGGAACTATATTAAAAAATAACAAAAGTAAGAGAGATTCTACCTATTATAAAAAAGGATCAAGCTTCAACTAAGAAAAAAATTTAAAAGGACTCCAACCAAGCTGCTAATATAGTGAAATAATTCATCTCCTCCTAAGGTAGAAAGTAGCATTGGTTGGTCATGTAAAGGACAACCACAAACATAGCATACAAAAACAATAACAATGCCCCATTTTGCACCAATCAAAACACATAAAGATATGAGTAGATCTAGGTGGTTTCAAGTAAGTATCTCCATGGGCCATATGGATGATGAAAATTTGGATAAAAAACATCAACAATGAAAACTCACATTCTCACAATCATGCAACAAAGTTCAAGATCTTGGCTTAGAATATATAATTTAGATAACAAGCAAAGTCATCATAGCTAATATCTTGTTTTGATCCATTGTTGGTTGCTATTTAGAGTAACAAACTATGAAATAACAATAATGATATGATCCAATGATAAAGATAAATGATACATGTGCTTGATAAATGACAATGCTAAATGCTTGATAATACTTGAAAATGTTTGATAATGCTTGATAATGATATAATGCTTGATTGATCTTGATCATAAAATTGTTAGAGAGGTCTTGACAATTAAAGTGCTAGGGGATTTGAATGAAATGAAAGATTCTTATTTATATGCTTCACTTAAAATTTGATCAATGGTGGAGATTGATTTGCAAGATCAATGGATAGAAAAATTCAAGATAGGGTAAGACCCAAATTTTGAATTTTGAAGAAAGAGGGAATTAAATAAATAAATAAATTTTCTTTAATTCAAATGATAACTTGGAGAAATAAATAAATATTCATTTTTTTATTTGGAAAGAAAATATTAAATATCAATAAATTATTTTTATTTATTTAAAAGAGGAGTGTTAGTTAATTAAATATTTTAAAACATATATTTAATTATAAAGGAAAAGATTTAATTTAAATAAATTATTTTTAATTTATTTAAAAGAGGAGTGTTAGCTCATTAAATATTTTGAAAAAAATATTTAATTATAGAGGACCAAAGATAAATTTGAATTTAATTTTAATTAATATTGGAGGGAAAATGATAAATGATGAATTAATTAAATAATTAAAATTGTTTAATTAATATAGATAAGATAAAAAGATTAAGATAATTAAATAATTAAAATCTATTTAATTAAATTATGAATGAAAAGATGAAATGTTAGCTTAATTAAATAATTAAGAATTATTTAATTAAAATAGATAGAAGAAATGATAAGGATAATGATGAAATGATGAGATGGAAATGTATTAGCCATTTTAAGGTGTCTAAAATTTTGCCCATCTTTGATACAATGTGTTTTATACCATTATTTCAAAGAAAAAGATTGATGATATGCCCTAGCATGCCCCAATTTTTGATGGGATGGAGGATATGATGCACCCTCAAGAGACTGACTAGAAAGCAAGTGTCGAGTTTGTTGGGTGAAAATTATGTAATCCTCTTTTCAATAGATTACATAACTAGAACTTCAGCCACAACTATGTGAGATAAAATCTCTCCTTTCAGAAAGGGGAGACACCCTTCTTACTACTAATAGAAGCTATAGTAAAAATGATTAAAGTATTTACATAATGTACACTATACTTACGAAGTGGGGGTGTGTGTCACATTCATGCTTCTCTCTTTTTTCAGAGAAGATGTTTTACAATGCTTCACGATTGGAAGTTCTAAATTCATAATAACTCTCAACTAACAATGAGCAGTAATGCCAATATCTCTATCTTGTCAAAGCAAAGCGTAGAGATACTAGATGTGATTAATAATAAACAAGTAAAAGAAAAGGGGAAAGCTCACGAAGGCACAAAGTTGTTATGTAGTTTTTCAACGATGGATCTGTGAGAGACGTGTCGTTTGTTGCATTAGAAGCACAAAGTCTTCTTAGATGCAACAATTCCTCGAACAACATGAACGATTACAATCACAAAGTCTTGTAGATCATTCAACCAAAGTATCCAAACATAAACTTAAATCCAAATAAAGAATGCAACACATAGTTTACACAAATTACTTGAAGTCCTTCAAATAGCATTCACTAATCACCACCAAATACGATCAACTCATAAGATATTGAATCCAACACAAAGTCTGGTTTGCAATTGTCTTCTTTATTCATCATATTTCATTCACAAAGCACAAACACAAAGTTTCACAATTTTGCTTCAGAAAGGGCATCACTTCATTGCTAAATACTAAAGGTAACCTTTACAAAAGAAATCCCTCATATATATAAAGGAGATGGATGAGAAAAATTAGGAAATCAGTTGAAAAAAGTTAGAGAAAAGTTAGGAAAGTTAAGTGAGTCAATTTAGGAAAATCTCACCTAACTTTGACTAAAGTCAAAATGTAATTTGTCTTCAAGAAATTACATCTCTATTTTTTAGTGTAATTAGATTTTGAGAAAAGAAATTTAAGATGTCAGAAACTATTTACAAGATGCATAAAGGAAAGCATTAGAAAGTTTAATACTGGAGATTAGGAATCTTCATGGTTCCTTGCTTGGGCACAAAAGTCTTCATATTTCTTCCTGATCTCCTACATGAATGTGTCATCTGGAAGAACCAAAATCAAAGGACATCACCTTTGGGATCACTTGACGAGATCTAGAGAGAAACTGCAAGGATGATGAATCAATAGGTGCTAGCAGAAAAAGAAGCATTGGGAAGCGTGAAGTGAGAAAACGATGTTGAGCAAGCGTGAAACGAGCGTCAAGGCATGAAAAATGATGAAGGAGCAAAGAAACGAGGTCTGGAATGGAAATAGAGCAAGTTTGAAGAGATGAAGTTAAAAACTGCCAAAAGTGTAAGTGCGCTGAAAATCAGAGCTTGTGCATCAAATTGACTTTTCACTTAAGTGCAGAGGTGCTGAAAAAGCCCGCCCTTGCACTTTTGACACTTAGAATTTTTTTTGAAAATATTAGTGTGCTTTTGTCTGGAGCTTTTGCACTTTTGACACTTAGAATTTTTTTTGAAAATATTAGTGTGCTTTTACCTGGAGCTTTTGCACTTTTCCCAATTTTACTAAGTATAAAGAATGAGAGTTCACAAAGGTACTCATTTCGAAGGTCTTCGCAAGACGAACGCGGAGGGATACTCAAACAGACTATTTGAGACTTTGGAACACACTTTCAAGTGAATTAAAAATTTCCTCGTTTTACGTGCTTGAACTTCATGAACCTAGGAAATAGACAAGTTTCGTAGGGGGTTATCCGTGGAACGAGCGATGCTTGATTCTGTGATAATAGCTGGCTCCTGCTGGGGATCTTCCTTCAACCATTATTTGAAACGAATGAAGGGAGAAGAACCTCAAAATTCAAGTGCCTTTATCTATCCATTGGGCTTGGAGTTAGGCGATGATGATGACGCAACAAATCTATGAAAACAAGACACAAACTTATGCAAATGCACTTATTGAAAAGGTAAAAACCTACCTAATTAAAACTAGCCATCAATGAAACCTTCTCAAATGAAATCGTTCATAAGTTCAACAAAATAGCTGCCTTTCTTCAACAACTTGCAATGCCTTCCATGATCATTAGCAACTACATGTAGATGATGTTGAGGCATTGCTTCATGAAAGAGATGAATAGGTTTAGCTACCTCTGAAAATATATCAGATATACTGCTACTCCAAAATGAATCATTGAATGTAGACTGCTCCTGCACATCTACAAATACATCTTTAGCTGCATCCTCAAGTTTATCTTTAGGTTTAGGTGCAAGTGGAACCTTTGTCTTCCAATTGGCCTCTAACCAAGCAAGATGTCTTATGGTACATTCCCTTGATCGGTCAAAGATTGAATGCTTCTTACCAGTTGCTACTTGAACAACTGATTCGCCAATAATGATAACCTCATGCTGATCGGAATGATCTCCTTCATATGATTTAGATGGAGATATGACTGCATTGCATACGTCAATATGTTGTTTGCCATCTTCAGGATTGGGAAAATCTTAATAATTTATAAGGTCCTTATCATGCCTTGGGGAAGTTCTTTTATGCAACATATGTTCAAGTTCATGACCTCGAAACACAGATGCATTTTTTTCAACTTGACTGAGACCTTCCTGCATGTCCATCTTTTCAAATCTCAAGACAAGATTGTCTTCATTTACTTGAACTTCAACAAAATGACTTTCATCATCCTGCTTTTCATCAATGGCTTTTTGAGACTGCATAAACCAAAAATGGGAGTCGCCAGCTATGTCTGCTTCCTTTTCTCAGAAGAGAATAACAAGATCACTTGCATTTGAGTTAGGATGGTTCACTACGTCTTTTACTAATGGTGCCTCAAGAGTAAGCCTCTTTGGAGGTGAAGATAACTTATGTTGATTCCCAACAACAAAATTATGAGCTAGTTGTTTTTTGAGGACAAGTAGCTCATTTAACAACCTTTGCACCATAGGATCTTTCCTTGTGATGGAAGAAAATAACTCCAAAGAAGGGATTTCTTCATATTTATTTGATTCAATTTTTATTTTCCCAACAAGAACGAGATCATCTTCAATTTCTGTCGCCAAGGTCTGCACAATTGCAAGAGTGGTGGGGGCTGCTCTTCTTAATAGGAAACCAACCTCGAGCACTTGAGAATTTACAAAGAAAAATTTCAAATTATCAGTTGTAGGTTGAGCAACAGTTGGAATTCTTCATGTCAACTTGTTGAAGTGAGCGATGAACTCACACATAGGCATGTGAGTTTCCTTTTTCAACTGGGTGAGTTGAGCCAACAAAGCATGAGTGTCTTCAGGAGGATTGGACCTTCCTTCAAACTTGGCCATGAGAGTTGCCCAATTTGTGATAGTACGTGGTGCCAGATGATAAAACCAATTTGTAGCGACACCTTGGAGAGTCTCCACAAATAGCCTTACAGATACATCTTCGTATTCAACACCATGAACTCCACAAGCAATGTAGAAAGTAGCAATGTACTCATCAGGATTTTGTTGTCCATCACCAAAGAACTTAGGAAATTTCTTTTGTGAGCCTTTAGGAAGAGCATGTAGGGGTAGAACTAGGCTCAATGGACCAAAATCATTTCCCCAAGGACCTTGAGTAGCCATTTACATGTCCTTGGTGAAAACTTGAAAAACTTACAAGAAAATAAATTACAATAGAAAAGGACACAGGTATACTTCAAACGAAAGCATGAGGCTTTCAAATGTGTATCGTGTCCCTAGCAAAGTCGCCAAAAAACTATTGGGTGAAAATTATGTAATCCTCTTTTCAATATATTACATAACTAGAACTTCAGCCACAACTATGTGAGATAAAATCTCTCCTCTCAGAAAGGGGAGGCGCCCTTCTTACTACTAATAGAAGCTATAGTAAAAATGATTAAATTATTTACACAATGTACACTATACTTACGAAGTGGGGGTGTGTGTTGCATTCGCACTTCTCTCTTTTTTCAGAGAAGATGTTTTACAATGCTTCACGGTTGGAAGTTCTAAATTCACAATAACTCTAAACTAACAACAAGTAGTAATGCCAATATCTCTATCTTGTCAAAGCAAAGCGTAGAGATACCAGATGTGATTAATAATAAACAAGTAAAAGAAAAGGAGAAATCTCATGAAGGAACAAAGTCGTTCCGTAGCTTTTTCAATGATGGATCTGTGAGAGGTGCGTCGTTTGTTGCATTAGAAGGAAAAAAGTCTTCTTAGATGCAAAAATTGCTCAAACAACATGAACGATTACAAGCAAAAATTCTTGTAGATCATTCAACCAAAGTATCCAAACATAAACTTAAATCCAAATAAAGAATGCAACACATAGTTTACACAAATTACTTGAAGTCCTTCAAATATCATTCACTAATCACCACCAAATACGATCAACTCATAAGATATTGAATCCTACACAAAGTCTGGTTTGCAATTGTCTTCTTTATTGATCAGATTTCATTCACAAAGCATGAACACAAAGTTTCACAATTCTGCTTCAAAAAGGGAAACACTTCATTGCTAAATACTAAAGGTAACCTTTACAAAAGAAATCCCTGCATATATATAAAGGAGAGGGAAGAGAAAAATTAGGAAATTAGTTGAGAAAAGTTAGGAAAGTTAGGTGAGTCAATTTAGGAAAATCTCACCTAACTTTGACTAAAGTAAAAATGTAATTTGTCTTCAAGAAATTACATCTCTGATTTTTAGTGTAATTACATTTTGAGAAAAGACATTTAAGATGTCAAAAACTATTTACAAGATGCATAAAGGAAAGCATCAGAAAGTTTAACACTAGAGATCAAGAATCTTCATGGTTCCTTGCTTGGGCATGGAAGTCTTCATATTTCTTCCTGGTCTCCTACATGAATGTGTCATCTGGAAGAACCAAGATCAAAGGACATCACCTTTAGGATCACTTGACGAGATCTAGAGAGAAACTACAAGGATGGTGAATCAATAGGCGTTAGCAGAAAAAGTAGCATTGGGAAGCATGAAGCAAGAAAATGATGTTGAGAAAGCGTGAAACGAGCGACAAGGCACAAAAAATGATGCAACAGTGAAGAAACGAGGTTCAAAATGGAAATAGAGCAAGTTTGAAGAGACTAAGTTAAAAACTGCCAAAAGTGTAAGGGCGCTGAAAATTAGAGCTTGTGCACCAAATTGACTTTTCACTTAAGTGCATAGGAGCTGAAAAAGCCCGCCCTTGAACTTTTGACACTTAGAATTTTTTTTGAAAATATTAGTGTGCTTTTGTCCGGAGCTTTTGCACTTTTGACACTTAGAAATTTTTTTGAAAATATTAGTGCGCTTTTGTCTGGAGCTTTGCACTTTTCCCAATTTTACTAAGTATAAAGAATGAGAGTTCATGAAGGCACTCGTTTTGAAGGTCTTCACAAGACGAAAAAAGAGGGATTCTCAAACAAACTATTTGAGACTTTGGAACACACTTCAAGGTGATTTGAAATTGCCTCATTTTGCGTGCTTGAACTTCATGAATCTAGGAAACAGAGAAGTTTTGTAGGAGGTTATCCGTGGAACGAGCGATGCTTGATTCCATGATAACAGAGTCAATCTCATGACAAGAATAATTATTTATGATGTTATTTATGTTACCTTGATTATGGATGACTTATTATAATAATGATATTATGATGCATACTAACATTTGTGCCTACTTCCTCCTAATGTTGTTTTGAATGGTTGTTGTTCTTAACTATGTTGTACTAATCTGTTTGGTTAGGGCCCTTTGCCCGCTTAATCAATCAATTTTTTTTGTGAATGCAGTGAAATCAATCTCCACCAAGGATCAAATATCAAAATGAAACCTATGAAGAGGAGATGCAACAAAAAGATGATATACAAAGATGCAAAGCAACAAGGAAAAATGTATAATATGTGTTATTACTTCGAAGAGGAACCTGAGCAAGTGGATAACACTTGTCATTTTACCCAGCTTGCATACACACAAGACACATGCAAACAAAAAATAAAGAACTTAGTCGTTTCTAAACACAAGATGCTCTAATCACATTAAGATATAGGCCTTCATCAAGAAAATGGGAGACAAAAGAAAGCCAAGCATGCCAAAGAAGATGTACTCATGTTATAACCCAAGCTGATCTAAGAACATTAGGATAGGATTTCAACGAGAAAATGATATAAAAAAGATAAAAATAAGAAAGCAAAAGAAAATAAATTGAGAAATAAAATCAACAACCAACAAATCTCTTGTCAAAAGGATAAGCTCAATTTCGATAGGTAAGGTCCATTTTAGGAAGGATACATCTATTAGAACCTCAAATTTATTTTGATAATACCCATTGTAGGAAAGATAATTCTGTTAGGACATGGAAATGTTTTGATAATTATACTAAAAGATAGGCAACAAGTTATGCAAGCCAAAGATTTAGCTAAATAGTTGAATTTTTTTGCTCATGATTTTTATTAAAGCTCAATGTTTTAAGATTTTCATATGATCTCAATAGGAAAGAATCCAACCCAAAACCAAGGTTGACGTAAAAGGTTCCCCTAGCTAGGCAAGTAAACACTAACATGGATAAATAACAAGATAAAATAGCCAAATGAAAATGATAGATATGAACAACCAAGCCACGACAAAAAAGGAAAGGAGCATGAAAATGACTAAATGATAGGCGAATGAAATGAAAAGAGGAAAATGAGATGGAATGCAACAATGATGAAACTAGTATGTATAAACTAGTAGGATACCTTGATGCTCAAGCACAAGAATTCTTAAGATGAATGCTATTAATAGGCTCTTCCAAAGTTTCTCCTTTAGGTGTAGCAAGTTCATAATCTCCAGAACCATAATTTGTGCAATAATTAAAAAGGGTCCCATCCAATTAGGATAAAAAATTCCTTTCTTATCTTTATCTTGTTGATTCTTTTGATTCTATTTTAGGGCCAAGTCTCAAATCTCAAACCTTTGAATTTTGATATTTTTGTTATATCTATGACAAAGGTAATTTTGATAAGCTTGTAAGTGATTTAGTTCAACTTAATACCCCTGTGGATAATAAGGAGTGGAAAACCGTTGTTGGATATGGAATTGGTGACAAAGATCACAAACATCTTGATTTTTGAAAGGCTTTAAATTGTCTGTAATGATAGCATGAGGGATACCATAGCAACAAATGATATATTTTAGGATAAATTTGGATATTTTCTTTCTGATAATATTGGATAATGTAACAACTTCAACCCACTTTGTAAAATACTCAATGATAGTGATAATAAAACTATGACCATTGCATGAGGGGGGATATATTTTTCCTATGAGATTGAGTCCCCATTGTGAAAAATGCCAAGGATTAGGTATCTATTGTAACTCTTGGGTAGGTGCATGAATCGATTCTTCATGTTATTGACATTAATGTCATTTCTTAGAAAATTATTGTTCATCTTGTTACATAGTTGGCCAATAATATCTAGTTCTTGATAATTTCTTGACAAGAGTAGGTCCACTAGAATGAGCCTCAAAAATAGCTTCATGTACCTTAAGGAGGATACCATCAAGACTCATTTGGTAAAGGGTATCAACAAGGATGATATAATGAGAATATTGATGAATGAATCTTTTCTTTTGAGCACCAGATAAGTTAGGCAGAAGAGTACTATCATGGTGATAGGTATAAAAATCATGATACCAAGGGAAATTATGACCAACAAGCTCACACATGGTCAGTTCAAAGTCAAGAACATAAAAAGTTGGAATCAAAATTTTCTCTACCAAAAACTCACAATGATGTGAGTCATGAGGCATTCCCAAGAGAGATCCAATAGTAGCCATAGCATCAACAACTCTATTATTTTCCCTTGGGATTTGTATAAAAATGATAGTTGAAAAGTATAGTATAAGATTGTCTACCATCCTCTTGTATGGGAGAATTTTTTCATCCTTTTTTTGATAATCATCATTCACTTGTCATATAAATAATTTTAAATCTCCATAAACATGAAGTTCCTTTAAAACTCCATTGAATTTCCATTCTAAGACTAGTGATTAAAGGTTCATATTTTGCAATGTTATTTGTGCAAGGGAAAGCAATTATATATGATTGTGGGATACAATCACCTTGTGGATTGAGGAAAAGAATTCTATCCCCAGATCCATGTTGAGTGTAATATCCATCAAAATATAAATTCCATAAACATAAAGATCTAATGTTAAAAATTGTCTCATTTGGAAATTCTAAAATAAGGGGATGATCTACATCTAAAGGTGCATCCTCTAATAGATTTGCAATGATTTTTCCTTTGATATCCTTACAATCCACATACTCAATGTCAAACTCACTTAGAATCATAACCTATTTTTCTATTCGACCAATTAGAGAAGCCTTAGATAAAAGGTACTTTAAAGGATCCACCTTAGAGATGAGCTTTGTTTGATTATTAAGCAGGTAGTGTCTCAATTTTTGTGATGAAAAAACAACACCTAGACATATTCCATTTCTATTGGAGTGTAATTAATCTCATGAATATTCAACCAATGTACGACTAATATAATAGATAGATCTCTTCTTTCCAATATCATCATATTGTGTGAGGAGAGCTCTTAATGTAGTTGTAGTAGTTGAGATATAAAGTAACAAAGGTTTCCCTTGAATAGGAAGAATCAAAACTCGAGGTCAAGATAAATAGTTCTTTAATTATTGAAAGGATTTTTTACACTTCTCATCCCACTTAAATGTGATATTTTTATCCAAAATATGAGTAAAAAGTTGGCACTTGTCTTCCATTTGCACTATGAGACGCCTAATTGATTTAAGTTTCCACTGAAGGCTACGTAATTATTTTAGATTACTTGGAGAAGGCATATCAATTATAGCTTTAACCTTATCAGGATCCACTTCAATGCCTCTATGGGAAATAATATGCCCAAGAAATTTTCTATAAGTTACACCAAATGCACACTTTTTTGGATTCAATCTCATTTTATATTCTTCCTATCTATCAAAAATAACTGGAAGGATACTTAGGTGATAATATTTTGTGATTGATTTTACTAATAGATCATACACATAATCATCCATGATACTATAAAAAAGGGTCATTAAATATTGTTTTGTTTCTCTTTAATAGGTAGCCCTTTCTTTCTTTAAACTGAAAGGTATAACATTCCAAAAAAATGTTCCTCAAGGGCAAGTGAAAGTTATTTTATGTTTATCTTTAGTGGTGATACAAATTTGATTATAACCAGAAAATACATCCATTAAAGGAAATATTTCGTGCTCAACTGTTAAATCCACAATCATTTCTTTATTGGTTAGGTAAAATCATCTTTAGGACATGACTTGTTTATATCTCTAAAATCTATGCATATACAAATGCCCCAGTGGGTTTGTTAACTGGAACTAGGTTGGAAACCCACTCAAGATAGTCAATATTTCTAACGAATCCAACATCCAACAATTTTTGAAGCTCAACCTTGACCAGTAAGGGTACTTGAGGATGCATCTTATGAAGCTTTTGTTTTACCAATTTTACATTGGGAAAAACTGTTAAATGATGAACCACCAACTCAAGGTAAAGGATTGACATGTCTGCATTAGACCATGTAAAGTTTATAGTTATATTTTTCAAAGAATTCCATGAAGTCCTCATTCTCTTTTGGTGATAAATATACTACCAAATTTGCTTCTTGTGACTCTTCTATCAAGATATAGATTTTTTTGGATACATAGGCATGATAGGAAGGTCAAGGTTCCCATTTTCTTCTTTAAATAATGATAGAGAATGTTTTCCCTTAGAGGTGTTCTTTATGATATTCAATTGTTTGTTGTGAGTGAGAGGTTTTGAATTTTTACCAAAATATGCTTTTTCATCAAGCTCAATGACAAAACCAACCTTATGATCTACTAAAGGTATAGTTTCTTTTAATCCCATAAATTCTGCAATGGACTCATAATTTTGAAGTATATCTAAAATTGGTGGAACTTATTTATCCCAATCTATAGTATGAGGATAAATAAGTGAAATCTCTTTAGATTTGAATGATGGGGAGGTAAATGATATGGAAGATAAGGTAAAAATGGAATGTTCTTGAAATAGAATTGTGATATGCATGGTGTCTTAAAAGGTATCCTTATTAGAGGTTTCAACCACAGGAGAAGCCTTAGTACCTTTAGACTAGACTTTAGCTTGAAAGGTATCTCGTTATGAGAATTATATCCAAGTCCTTCATTATGCCTTCTTTTGATAGATAAGGGCTTAATGATTCCTTGTTTTTAACGACCTAAACCCTTACCTTGATAACCCGTGTTCTTAATTATGTGAAGGCCTTTAAGATATTTTTCTATAGGTAGAATAGGAACATGAACTTCTTCATCCTTACATAATCATTGTGAGACATCGTCATCTTTAATGTTTTATTTTCCCAATTCACCCCAACATAAGAATGTGATAGTTTTTGATTTGATAACCACAATTGATATATCTTTTAGGGGTTTAGGTCTACCATATGATTTAGGTGAAAGAGGAGGTTGGCCCATAAAGAAAGCTTTCTTCATGTTATATTCTCCTAACCAATTATCATTAACTTGAAACTTGATCTTAGGAGGAGAGGTGTGTGGATTAGAAGATAAGGACGAAGTGGAAGGATCTATGTAAGATGATGAGAAGGAGCTACTTGGTTATTAGGAACTTGAGTGGGTTTGTGATATTGTCTTCCAAGTTTTTGCAATACTCAAAAGGGTGATGATCCCAAAGAATAGTGGCTTTAGAACCCTCATACAATTTTTTTATGCATTGATGATAAATAGAGGGAATGGCTTGCAAGGAATGTATCCATGGATGCCCAAGAAGAATTTTATATGGGAAATAAAGTTCTAAGACTTGACAAAGGTATCTAATATAGCGGGGAAAATTTAAATTTAGAATTTAATTGTTCCTTTAGATTCACGCTTAGCATCATCATAGGCTTTTATGGTGATTTTATTTTGAGAATCAATGGTTTGTTTACTAGCTAGAGGGTACAAATGTTTAGGCCTTCTCCACCATCAATCATAACTCTTTTAGCTTTATACCTATGAATGAAGACTCCAAGGTATAAGCCCTCCTTATGAGAAGAACTATCTAGAGAAAAGTCCTTTTCAGTAAACACCAAATGATGAGGAATTGAAATATGTCCAACCATGGCTTGAAATTGAGCACTATCTATGCCTTTATGTATGGAAAATTCTTGAAGGGCCTCTTATAGGATTTAATTATGTGCGAGAGATATTTTTAAAATCTCTAAAATGGATTCTTGTGCTAAAATTTTCTTCAAGTTCTCTAGGAGGTTATAATTAGATTTGGAAGATGATGTGAATTGATCTCCTTGAAGGGTAGATCTACCCCTATGAGTAGTTACTACACATTCAAGGATTTTTTTAAAGGGGTTAAGGTGGATATGTGAGGAAAGGACTCCTCTAGATGAGCTATGGTGTAATAATAAAACACAACAGTATAATTGGCTCCTTTAGGATTGTTGATTTTTTCAAGGGTCGCCTTTTCCATGATTAGGGATAGGATTCTTAAATATCTTGAGATCATCATTAGTTGTAGTTTGATTTTATATGCCCATGTCACCTTGATCTATAAGATCTTGGATAATATTTTTTAATTATAACAATTAGAAGTAATATGTCCCTTGATCTTATAGTACTCACAATATTCATTTTATTTGTACCATGGAGGTTTAATTGCTAGTTTTGATTTCTTACTTCTAGTAAGTTGATAAGTTTAGCTTGAACTAATTTTTCAATACAAATTCAAGAGATTCCCCTAAAGGAGTATATTGCATTTTAGGAACATTCTTTTTCCTAGGTGGCCTTCTATCACCTTGATTTATTTGAGGATTGTTTGTTGCCAATTATAGGGTAGGTTGAACATTTTGATTTTTTTTTTTTTATATCTATCACACCATAATTGACAATGTTTTTGTTTTTGGACCAAATCCTAGGCTTATCTTTAGATGTTGAAGGGTTATCCTTATGATCTTTAGAATTTTTATAAGACCCTTATCAATGAGAGATCTTTCAATTTCCATTCCATTTTCAATGATCTCATCAATTGTTATAGCACATTGAATTCTTAGGTGGAAAGCCAATTTATTGTTTAGATTTTGGGTAAAAATGTGAACGAGTTGCTTTTTAGGAATAGGATAAGGGAATTTTCTTTCCATGTTTCTCCATATTTATAAAAATGATACAAAGGATTCTCCCTCATTTTGTTTTGTATTACATAAATCAATCATGGAGATTTTTCTTTTAACATTATATGAAAAATGTGCAATGAATTTAGCTACCAACTCATGAAAGGTCTTGATCCCATGAGGTAAATGTGGAAACCACTCAAATATCTTGGCCTCCTAGGCTTCTAGGAAAGAGGTGCATTCGATATTTATCATTGTGGGACACCTCATGATAAGCCATGTAAAATTCCCTTATGTGTTCTCTTGGATCACCTCTTCCCTTGTATTTTCCAAATCTTGGCATTTAAAAGTTTTGAGGGAAGGGTATCATGTTTAAAGACTTGTGAAAGTGATAGGGACATATGTCTTCCAATGTATAGCTCATATTAGTGTTAATGTTTCCCATTTCCATGTTTGATATCTTTTGTTGTAACTCTTGCATTTGTTGAGCCAAGTCATTTTTAGATGTTGATGGAGGTGCCCTTGTATGAATGCAATATTGTTGTTGATATTGATTTAAGGGAATGTGATGATGATGTGGTTGAATTGATTGATGTATTGTTTTTGGGGTTGACTTTATTGAATGTATTTTTGTGGTTGACTTGGTTGAATGTATTGTTGTTGGGGTTGAATTGATTGAATGCGTTGTTGTTAGGGTTGACTTGATTGAATGTATTGTGGCCAAGGTGAACTTGGTGGAATGTATTGTTGTTGGGGTAAACTTGATGGAATGGGAAAATTTTGTATGTTTAAGGTACCCATGTTTAAGTGATATCTAGAAAATATAGGAAATTATGGGGGTGTGAATTGATCTTTATGTGTCTCTTGATGTGTTTTCCATTGAAATTTTGATGTGTTAGGTGGGGGTAGTTGTGTATATGTGAAAGTAGTAGCCACCTTTTCCCTTGTTGTTTGCATTGGGTTTTCTTGCCTTGTTTCTAGCCTAAATTTTGGATTAGTGAGATCTACATCCTTAATAAGATGAGTTGGTATTTTAGCACCTTTTTGATCCAACGCTTGGAGATAGTGATTGATATTTTTCTCAAATAGTAGTTCCACAACTATCATTTCTCGAGGGTCTTGCTCAAATTATTGAAGATCTTAGGATGAAGGGTATTGACCATTCTCATTATAAGGGGCCCTTAAAGGCTCATCATAATGGAAGGGTGGGTTTGAAGATGCTTCTTGTTCATGTTGACCCATATTTTTTAGAATTTTTTATTTTTATTTATGGGATTCCATATTTTTCTTATATAGAGATCTTGTAATTAGCGTTTTCAATATGAGACCTTAGATAAAATAATATTTTCTTTCAAAAAATTTAGTGCTTGTTGGTCAAAACCAAAATAGACCAAAGTTAAGTTATATCTACCAATGATGATAATGATATTAATAGATAAAATTTATAGATCCCACTTGAACTAGACTTATGAGTCCAAGCAAGATGATAAAGATTGAGATTGATAAATTTTATTTAAAGTAGACTTGTGAGTCCAATACAACTTGCTAAAGAGTGGATATCCCAACTCAAGAGTAGCCTTGTGACTCTCAAGATAGTATACTGGAAGCCTATAGGGATGCTTTCCTTCCTGATACAGTAGAGGAGGAAAAGAGTATTGGCAGTATTATTGTTTGGAGGGATGGTTCTAATCTTAACAACATTAAAGCTAAATCTATTTATAATACACTTACTAATAATGAGCTAATTCTTGAGCATGTTAATAATTGTTGGAGAACCTCCCTTAACTCAAAAGATTGGAAAATAATCCTTTCCTTTGTGTGGCACAACTGTATAGATCCCAAAAAGGCATGTTTCAGGTGGTTAGTTCTTTTAAAAAAAATCCTTTCAAATCTAATTTCTTGGATATAGACATGTGCAGCATTTGTAGGACCCCAAAATCTGTTAAACACATACTCTTTGACTTCTTTTATGCCTAGGAAATTTAGAACATTTTCTGTCATAATTTAAAAAATCTGGGACAAAAATGGTAAAATTAATTGGTGGGATATTCTTTTCCGTGATCTAAAAATCGAAATTTGAATGTAAATTATTTTGGTATCTTCTTTCTAATGATATTATGTGGCATATTTGGAAAGCCAGGAATGATGATAAGTTTAAGGGAATAAAGAAGGGGCTTACTGAGTCACTAAGAAGACTCACACATGCTAATGTTGCAATGCAGGTTTCAATACATATTGAAGTTTCAATGGAGAAATTCATGATCTTGATCAGAGAAGGCTTAGCAACCATTACCAGAGACAAGGTCAAATGTGGGCATGCATGCCAGCTCAACCTAGAAGAGGCATAGATTTTCAAAAGGGCATTTGATGAGTTGCAAAGAGCAATGAACGAGGTTTCTAAGCTGGAAAGGCATCATGGACCACAATAGTTAAACACTATCGAAGCTGAGGAGGTAGTGTCAAACGATCAAGCTTTTGTAGATGGGCTCCTTCAAGATGATGTAGAGACCAACCGTGGTGGCTCCAATGACAATTGAATGGTTAACTTATGTTGTGTTTATTTGTTATCCGAATGCATAACTGTTAGAAAATAAAATGACATATAGCCTAACCTAGATGGCGATAATGTATGAATCATATGTGATGTTACTCTCAGGTTTTTGAACAATGTCCAATGGCTAACACGGCCTATGGCAATGCTGTAATTTTCCTAATGTAGCAGATACTCTAATGTAAATGTTAATACACTATAGTCAATACAAAATTTTTGAAGAAAGAGGGAATTAAATAAATAAAATTTATTTAGTTCAAATGATAGCTTGGAAAGATAAATAAATATTAATTTATTTATTTGAGAAGAAAATATTTAATTTAAATAAATTGTTTTAATTTATCTAAAAGAGGAGTTTTAGCTAATTAAGTATTTTTTGTCAATTATTTGATTATATAGAAAATATTTATTTTAGATAAAGTATTTTGAATTTATTTAAAAGAGGAGTGTTGGCTAATTAAATACTTTAAAAAAAAAATTAATTATAGAAGACCAAAGATAAATTTGAATTTAATTTTAATTAATGTTGGAGGGAAAATGATAAATGATGAATTAATTAAATAATTAAAATTATTTAATTAATATAGATATGATGAAAAGATTAAGATAATTAAATAAGTAAATTTTATTTAATAATTATGGATGAAAAATGAAATGTTAGATTATTTAAATAATTAAAAATTATTTAATTAATATAGATAGAAGAAATGATAAGGATAATGATGAAATGATAAAATGAAAATGCATTAGCCATTTTTAGGTGTCTATAGGTGAAAAATAAAAAACATGAAGAATCACAAATAAAAACATCACACAACCAACATATCTCTTGCAAAAGGTGGGATAGGTGATGATAAACATTATGCGAGACTCGAGAAGGATTCATCCTTATGGGCATAAATGAGGGGAATTGACATAGATGGTAGACAGAGATCAATGATGACTAATGGACATGTTATTTTTGTTCATCTAATCATGTTTTGAAGAAACCACATGTGTGTCTACGTGATATATTTTCTTAATTGAGCAATTCTTGTGATGCTCAAATGATGATGATGGCATGGTAAGATAGCCTTATTATGGGTGAAGTATTATTTTTATGGGTGGGGATGGTGAAAATGTGACATTTTATTATGGGATATGAACAACTAGGCCTATGAGCAACCTAATCCAAGTCCACACATAGGTAATTCTTCTTGAGTTTTTCAAGGATGGTAGTATGTTATGCTCAATGGATGAGAATTTTACACAAACTCGATAGCTTATTATGGTAATGCGAAAAACATACGAGTTGTCTCACCAATCATATGGAAAAGAGGGAGGGTGTGGGATGCATATGGGTGGGTTAGTCATGTAAGTTGTCTCATCAATCATATATAAAAAAGGGAGGGTGTATGATGCATAGAAGTGATTGAGTCATGAAATTTGTCTCATCAGTCATATGGAAAAGGGGGAGGGTGTGGAGGGGAATGTAGAAACGTATGGTGAGGTTATCTTAGAAAAAAAAATGTATGTTTTCTCAAGAAAGGGAGAATGAGCTCATGGCAATGGGGGAAGGGTTGAGTGTCAAGAAGGAATGCATGGTGAGGCGAGATCATGGTATAAAAAGATCCACTGTTACAAAATAAAGGGAGGTCCAATGGGGTGATAGCTGAGTTCATGGTAGAAAAATCTTCCCAATTATAAAATAGAGGAAATTCAAGTGGAGTGAAAACTATTCCAAGCCAAGATAGGGATGTGGGTGAATAAATGTGGGCTAGGTGATGAGGGTTCACCTTGCATAAATTTATTATGGAAGTGGTTTATGAGGATAAGTAAGGTCATACATTTGTGGATGGGTGGGATGTATGAAGCCTATTAGATAGTGGATATGACTCTACACATGGCACTTATTTTTAACCATGGTAATTTCCCAAGGTACCACAAGAATTAGTTTTAACCATTGGATGAATTATTTCTCTTTACTATTTTTAGATTTTATTTTTTATTTTTTATTTTATTTTGTGATTATTTTGATTTTATTTTTATTTTTTGGATTTTTGGATTTTTTAGGCATAAAATTTCTTGAGGTGCATAATATTCACTGGTTCTTCTAGAATCTCACCTTCTAGAGTAGCCAGTTGATAAGAAACTAACCCATATTTTTTTGTGATGACATAAGGACCTAACCAACTGGGCTCGAACTTGCCTTTCTTTTCACAATCCTATAGATTTTGTTGGTTTTCTTTGAGTACTAGGTCATAAATCTCAAATTGTATGGGATTTATCTTCTTTTTATAAATACATCAAAGCTAATTTTGATAAAACTATAGGTGATTCAAAGTATTAAGGAATTTTTCATCTAATAACTTCAATTATTGCAGATAGGTCACTCTATACTCTTCTTTGTCAATGAGATGCTACAACGAGATTCTCAAATATGTGAGTTTGACCTAAAATAGAAAAATGGCCTCAATACCATAGATAAGGGAGTACATGGTTGCACAAGTAGGACTACATACATTGGTTCAATAAGCTCATAAGGTAGGATTGAGTTGTAGATGCCAATCATGACCAACATCATTTACTATCTTCTTAAGGATTTTCAAGATAGTTTTGTTGGTAGCCTCAACTTGGTTGTTTCCTTGTGGGTAATAGGGGTGGAGAAATGATGTTGTATATAGAATTTTTGGCACAAGTCATGAACTTCTTGGTTCTTAAATGGTTTTCCGTTATCCATAAAAATGGAGGGAATACCAAAGTGAAAAATGATGTAGTGAAGGATGATTTTTAATTTTTTTCTTATAATATATGTGAGTGGAATAACTTCTACCCACTTAGTAAAGCATTTGGTGGCGATGAAGAATAATTTGTGATCATTGGAAGAAGATGGATATATTTTTCCAATGATGTCTAACCCCCACCATGAGAAGGTTCATGGGGTAAAAATGGGTTGTATCTCTGTAATGGTGCATGGATTAAGTCATTATGTTTCTAGCATGCGAAACAAGTTTTAACAAACTAATATGTATCTTGCTCCATTTTTGGCCAATAATATCTAATCCATATAAATTTTTGACTAGGGTAGCACCATTGGAATAGGCTCTAAAAATACCTTCATGGAACTCGCATAAATAAATTTTGGCCTCTTTTGTATCAAAAAATCTAGAGAGGATTCCTTCAAAGTTCCTTCAATAAAGTGTGCCACCCAACAATGTAAAGTGAGAAGACTTTCATATGAAGGACTATAATTGTGGAGTGGAGAGGTTAGACAAAAGGGCGCTATTGTCATGGAGGTAATTGTAGATATCCTGATACCAAGGTGAATTGGGACCAACTATGTCACATACTAACTCTGATTCAAGGAAATCATAAGCAGGAATGAGTAGTTTCTCTAGCAAGAATTCATACTGTAGGCTATTTTTGAACATGTCTAATAGGGATCCAATTGCTGTCATGGCATTGACTACTTTATTACTTAAATGAGCCACTTGATCAAATTATTTTTGTATGAAATATTGCTTAAATCTATCCACCACTTGTTTATAAGGAAGCAATTTGTCATCTTTTGTTTGGTATTTATCATTTACTTTCCAAATGACTAACTAGGAGTCCTCATAGACCTATAATTTTGTGATTTTCCATTAGATAGCTATCCTTAGTCCTATAATCAATGTTGAATATTCAACAATATTATTTGTGCACAAAAATTATATTCAGTAAGATTTAGGAATGTAATCACCTTGAGGGGTAAAAAATAGTATTCTTGCCCCCAAGCCATGTTAAGTAAAAGATCCATCAAAATACAAGTTCCGCCATGTAGCTTCATTAAGAGAGAAAATTCCTTCATTGGGGAACTTTGTCAAAAGTGGATGGTTGTCCATTAAAGGGGCTTTTGCAAGCTGATCAACAACCACTTTTCCTTTTACATCCTTTCTATCCACATGTTTGATATCAAACTCACTAAGGATCATAACTCGTTTAGCCATACAACCTATGAGAGTAGCTTTAGAGATAAAATGTTTTAGTGGATCAACTTTGGAAATGAGTCGTGTCTTGTGGTTGAACATGTAATGCCATAAATTATTGGAACAAAATAAAACTACAAGGAATGCTCTTTCAATTGGAGTATGGATTAGTTCACATCCCACTAATGTGTGAGCTATTTCATAACTAGCTCTCTATTTTCCTTTGTCATCATGTTGCACTAACAATACCCCCAATGCTGCCATGGTGGCTGATATGTAGATTAGGATTGGATTTTCCACTTTGGTGGCATGAGTATTGGTGGTGAGGAAAGATAGTCCTTAAGCTGTTGAAAAGCTTGTTGGAAATTACTATCCCACTTGAAGTTAACAATATTACATAATAGATGTGAAAATGGTTGGCACTTGTTCATGAGTTGGGCTATGAATCATCTTATGGCCTATAGCTTTCCTTGAAGGATACATAATTACTTGATATTATTTGGTGGAGGCATGTCTAATATTAATTTTACTTTATCTGGATTGACTTCATTGCCTCTATGATATATGGTGAACCCAAGGAGTTTTCTAGATGTGACACCAAATACACATTTTTTTGGATTCAACCATAATTGGTATTTTTCTAATCAGTCAAAGAATTTCTCTAGCACTTGTGCATGGCCAAACCTTATTTTTTATTTTCCCAAAATATCATCTACATAATCTTCCATGATGCCATCAAGTAGATCATAAAAAATTATATTCATGGCTCTGTGATATGTAGCCCCTACATTCTTGAGACCAAAAGGTATTACTTGGTAACAAAAAGTTCCTCGAGGAGGGATAAAGGTTGTTTTATGTTGATCCTCATTTGCTATCCTTCTTTGGTTGTATCTTGAAAAGTCATCCATGAGTGACGCCATTTCATTTCCCACCATTAAATTCATAATGATGTCAATGATAGGGAGGGGAAAATTATCTTTTGGACATGCTTTATTAAATTATTGGAACTTGGTGCATCTATTGATGCCCCCAATAGGCTTTGAGACTAACATGATATTAGAAACCCACTCAAGATAGTGAATTGGAAAAATGAATCCAACCTCAAGAAGCTTTTACAACTCTCATTTTACTAGGAGGGTGATTTGCAGATGTATTTTTCTTAACTTTTGCTTGAAAAGTTTTGCATTGGGGTATACATTCAAGTGGAAGACTAGAAGGGATGGATTAAGCTCTGGAATTTATGAATAGGTTCAAGAAAAGTTTTTGAATCTTTTTCTAAGGAAATTTGATATATTTTGATTCTCATCTTTTGCTAGGGAAACAACCATGAAGGTGATCTTTGGTTCTTCTTTTGTCCCCAAGAAAATTTTAGTATTTGCTTCAGCTAGGATTGTAGATGTTTCTTGATATTGAGGAATCAAATAAAGTGCCTCATTCTCTAGTTCCCTAGAGAGGTTTTCACTAGAAGATACATATTTTATTTTTACTTTTTCATGATCTAAAAGTGCCTCATCAAGGTTTTAACTAAGGGATCATTCTTTTCTATTCTTTTCCTTTTTATTTTTTTGACCAAGGCATGGGATCATTTTTATGTTTCCTTGTTGCTGAATTGGGTTGATGTGTGCTAGCATGTGAATTGTTTGAGATCACATTGGAAGATGCAATAAGATTGTTTTTGGTCCTCTCTATCTTTTGGAAAGGATTGCGTTATGTTTTTGTGGTTGACTTGTTGAAATCATTGTTTGTATTCTTTCTGGCCAACCTAATTGATGTTTTGAGGTCTTGTGGTGGATATAAATGCAAGAAAATTTAAGATGCAAGAGTAGTAAGGTGTGTGTGAGTGGAATGTAATTGAATATCTCATAGAAGAAGTGCAAAAATCTATGGAATATAGATCAGAATGTGCTTTAATGCCTTAGTCAATAGAGTGTATTGTTAATATATTTTGTAAATTTTAAACTTTCATGCATCCTGCTCTGAGATAGTGAATCTCATTAGGTCCTCATATCTTGCCCTGGAGTTGTGTGCTTCATTTTTTAAGTCATTTATATCTTTCCTTAAGGTTGTGCACCTTAGTCTGCACGTATTTTGGCAGTGAACCTTATTTTGTAAGCAATGAGCTTCATATATTGTGAGTTAACTCTCAACATGGTTTTTCCTCATTAGATTTCCATGTAAATTTGGTGTCATATTTTGCATGTGGGTATGTGCAGGATCATGATGGGCCAAAAAGTGGCAATATGATGGGTATTTGTAGGGTATGTGGCTGACGACTTTTTTTTTACCCAAAATTGATGAAATGAAAAGGGTTTTTAAAGGAGATTCTCAACTTTCCACCAATATAAATTATTCTTTACTTTGAATTTAATAAATTATTATTATTCATTTTCTATTTGAATTACGACTAAAGTTTTGATTGATAGGTTGATTGAAAAGCATCTATAGCTTTCAAACAAGATCACATTTTTGAATCCAAAACATGCATCACATTCTATGCTTCACATACTATAGGATTAAAAAGAGAAAATTGAATTTCATGAAGTTTTGACCAAGTTAAGGTGGTCGACATAATGAAGTTTTTATATTTTTAAAAGTTGTAATAAAAAAATCATAATTAATTATTTACTTGGAAAAAAATTACAAAAAATATGCATCACATCCGGACATGAGTCCTCTACTTATTTCTAAAATATTATAAAAAAATATTATCATTTTATTGTGGTTAGGGTGATCGGACAAACACCTACTTCCTATTTTTTCCCTGAAATTTAAGTACTACTGCATTGAAATTTCAAATTTTCACCAAAAGGATTTTAAAAATAAAATAAAAACCTAGTAGTTTAGAAACTACATTCAATTTTCTATAGATTCTATTCTTACATATTTTTGAGATAATATAGATAAATTATTCAAATTTTTATGTCAAGTTGCCTAACTCTGATTTTTTTGAATTTTTTGCCAATTAATGGCCCGTTTTTTCCATGATGATCCTGCACATACCCATGTGTTCCTCATTTTATCTTTTATTTTTGTTGATATGATTAAGGGTTGAATTATTGTATCTTTCATTGTCGTTGATCCAATTAAGGGTTGATGAACTTTTTAAGAGATTAAATTGCTATATCTTTCATTAATGTTGATCTATTTAAGTTTTCTAGGTTGTTTTAGAAATTTGATTTATACTAAAGGTCTTAAGTTCTGAAGGGGTTTAAGTTTTTGAAGATACTAATTCACCCCCCTCTCTCAGTATCCAATATGTTCAACAATTGTGTTTCTGAGTTGGCTAAGAAGTTTGAATTGTGATGAAGTCTTAAGTTTTAGAGGGGTTTAAGTTTTTGAACATACTAATTCACCCCCCTCTCTCAATATTAAGTGTGTTCAACAATTTGTATCATATCCAAGTTCCTCTAAAGAAGCTTAACTGCTTGAGGTAAAGATCTAGGATGACACATGATGGAGCTTACAAAGGTCCTAGGTTTTATGGGACAAACTACACTTTTTGGAAATTGAGGATGGAAGGCCATATAAACTCTCTTGGGTTTGGATTTAAATGAAAATAAGTCAAGGATGGTTATGTTTCTCATGCTACTCCTCCAACAAATCTAGCTAAAATTAGGTTGTATGAGAACAATTCCAAGGCTAAGAATGTTATCTTGTGTGGGTTGGATAATTTAGAACTCTTGAAGGTGATGAATTTTAGTTCTCTAAGGATGTTTGAGGAAAAATTAGAAACATCTATGAAGGATATACCAAATTAAAGAAAGCCAAGATGAAAATTTAAGACCCTGAGGATGACAGAGGATGAAGACATTACAAGTTATATGCTTCGGGTGCATGAAGTTGTTACTAGAATCACAAGTCTTGGTGGAGAAGTAAAAGAAGATGAGACTGTGAAGAAGGTTATGAGATCTCTCCCTAAATCTTATAGTCATAAGGTGTCTACTATTGAAGAATCTAAGGACTTGGATAAGTATTTTGTAGATGGAATGTTTGGTGCTCTCAAAACCTTTGAAATGAGAGAGTTTGACAAAGATGTTCCAAAGAAGGAAAAACATTCAAAGCCAATAAAAAGATAGAAAATGAAGAAAATTATTAGAATGATTACTTTGGTGAGGTTGAAGCAAATTTTTTAAGAATATTGAAGAAAGGAATTGACAAGTACAGAGGTAAGTTACCTTCAAGTGTTTCAATTATGGAAGGATTGGTAATTTTTCATCTAAATGTCCCTTTAAAGAATTTGAAGATGGTAATAAAAGAGATAAGGTTAAAAGAGGTCTCTATTCTAAGGAAAGCAGTTGTTCCTTAGAAGATGAGGATAATGATTCAAATGATGAAACCCTATTCATGGATTTGAAATAAAAAAAGTGTAATATTGGAGAAAGTAAGAAATTTGATACCTTGTAGGTTGATAAGGTTAATGAAAGATCAATGGCAATATGGATTTACTTTCATGTAAAGGAAGAAGAAAATTCGTGGGTGATTGATAGTGGTTTCTATAACCACATGACTAGTGATAATCGAAGGTTCATTAGTCTTAAAAAGGTAAATGGTGGAGCTGTTAAGTTTAGTGGTGATGAGTCAACACAAATTTATGGAAAGGGTGTTATTACAATTGATGGAAAGAATAGGACTAAGGATGTCCTCTATGTCAAAGGTCTGAATTATAATCTTCTTAGGGTCAGACAGATGTGCAACAAGGGATACAATCTAACTTTTCATGCTAATGGTTGTGAGATCATAAAGGAAAGGTTCAAAATATTAGTTGTAGAAGGAACTAGGACAAATGGAAATGTCTATCATCTAAAGGAGGCTAATGGATGAACTTATTGGCTCAGTCTAGAGAGTGTTGGTTGTGTTACAAAAGGATGAGATGCATCAAGTTTGACAATATGGTAAAGATCAGTTCCTCTCATGATGTGAGAGATATTCCTAAGATAACCAAGCCTACAAAAACTTTACACAAGGAGTGTCAAATGGGAAAGCAAACAAGGATGAGTTTCAAGAGCAAAGAGTGCTCTACTACAAATCCATTGGAGCTAATTCATACTAAACTATGCAGACCTACAAGAACAAGGATTCAACAAGGTGAAAGGAATTTCATGTTGTTTATTGATGATTACATTAGAATGACTTGGATTACATTTTTAAGAGATAAATCATAAGCTTTTGATAAGTTTAAAATATTCAAAGAAAAAGTAGAGAATAAGATGGATGTTAAGATCAATTGCTTAAGATCAAATAGAGGAGGTGAATTTAATTCAAATGAATTTGAATTTTTTTATGAAGATCATGGTATTAGGAGACATTTGTTTGCTCCTAGGACCCCGTTGAAATTTAATGTTACCTTTGTATGAACCTTCAATAAGAATCAATTTGAGTTATCCTATATGGGCCATCCTACATGAATATTTTGTGAAAAAGTCATAAAAATGGCTATCTTAAAGTTTCAGACTTTCAGGTTGTCACTTACTTGCCTATTTGCATGCCTTTTCCATCGCTCCTGATCTTCCATATCTTTCACTTCTTTCCAGTTTTTTCCTAAGTGTTTTGGATTTTGTCCATCAGCCTTAAATTTTAAACCATTCTCTCTCCCTCATAAGACTTCTTCCTAACCCTTGATTCCCAAAAAATTTCCTTCAAAATTCAATTGTGTCAAATTTTTAGGTTTTGGAAGTTAGGATTCTCCCTTACCTCTTAGCTTCTTTAGGTAAGAGGTAAGTTTCGGGCCCAACACTCGACATCCACCTCTTTCAGGATCCAAGTTTAACATCTACCTCTTTCTGACCTAACGCCCAACGTATGCCTCCTTCGAGCCCAACACCAGACATCTACTTTTTGAGTGTAGGGATTTAGGCTTCCCTCTTACCTCTTAACTAATTTAGGTAAGAGGTAAGCCTTCTTCCTGACCCATGGTTCCTGACAAGATTCTCTAATCGAGGCTTCAAGTGATTTAATGTCCAACTAAGTATTCTTTTGGGCCTACAGGCCTAACAATCCCATGGAATGACGTGTTTTTTGAATACGATGTCATTAATGCTTGAACGGACATCTCATCTACATGTTTTGATTTTGGGGCTTCAAGGGAAAAATTTAATGCACCTCCTAACTTTTATAAGTGTATTTTGTGGTGCCGATACCCCTTTATTGCTGCTATTTTTCCCTTCTGATGGATCCCATGCCAAGATAGCTAATTTCATGGAGGATTTTGGATGTACTTTTAGATAAAATTTATTGTTGGGGTATGGGTGTTGAGTGTTGATATTGCTTCCTAGGCACATGTTTTTAGTTATGCCTAATCTACAAAGGAAATAATTGTATTCATTTTAAGGGTTCTTCTTTTAGGCTCCTCTCATAGTTTTCTTTAGTAGACATTGCATTTCTACATTCTACCATTGTAAAGTCTAGATTTTGTGCCTTATATCAATAAAATCTTGCTACTATCATAGTTATTTCTTGCATGGTTGTGTAAATTTATTTACCTTCATGTATGAATGTGTGTTCTAGTTAATTTTTTGGTGTATTGCACAATCTAAAGCAAGGAAGAAACAACTTTATAATATCTTGTTGCATCACCCTTTTTCCCTTTAACTCATTCCTTCTTCCCCTTTCCCCCTGTGAGTTGTTAGAATAGAGTAGTGATAGGGTTTTATGTGTTGGGTTGGACCAACACATATACAATTAGATTGGAAGAGGAACCCATCCTCCAAATACTTGACCTCAATTCACAAGGTCCCACACCTTGAGGTCATTTTAATGGTATCATTAGAACATTGAACTCCATGTTCAACAGGGTACAGTTTTATGTGATAAAAGATCCCTTAGAAGAATGGGGTAGTGGAGAGGAAGAATAGGACTGTGCAAGATATGGCTAGGGCTATGATGAATTTTTTTTATTTTCCTAATTTGTATTGGAAGGAAGTAGTTCATACTATTTCCTGTTTGCTTAACAAAGTGAAATTGAGGGTCAATAGCATTAAGACCCCTTATGAGATGTGGTATGGAAGACCTCCCACTATCAAATACTTCAAAAATTTTGGCAGCAAATGTTATATTAGGAGAGATGAAGGAGACCATGGAAAGTTTGATTCAAGGTGTGATGAAGGGATCTTTCTTGGTTACTCAACCAAGAGTAAGGGCTACAGATGTTACAACAAGAGATTGGGAAAGATGATTGAAAGCACAAGTGTTAAGGTAGATGAAGACTTGTATCAGATCTCACAAGAACAAGAGGTTTGTGGATTTGATATACCTCCCTAGATTGAAGAAGAAGAAGAGAAAGAAGAGAAGGAAATTGAATGAGTGAAGGCTCCCAAGACTCTAGCAAAGTAGGTGTAGAGGAACCATTAATCAAATTGGATCATTTGAATAAGAATGAAAATGTGTTGACTAGGAGAAGGCTTGCAAGAGCAAGTGAGCAAGTAAATTTGTGTTTATTGTTAAAGGTTGAGCCCAAGAAATTTTTTGATGCTAGAAAAGATGATGGTTGGATAAAAAAAATGGAAGAAGAGTTGGACTAGATAGAAAAGAATTAGACATGGGAGTTAGTTCTTAGACCAACTGACAAGAATGTGATAATTGGAACTAAGTGGGTGTTTCAAAACAAGCTGAATGAAGATGGTGAAGTTGTGAGAAATAAAATCACATTTGTATGTAAGGGATATTCTCAAGTTGAGGGTGTTGATTTTGAGGAAACTTTTTCTTCGATAGCTAGAATGGAAGAAATAAGGATTTTTCTTTCCTTTTCTTCTCATAATTACTTCAAATTCTATCAGATGGATGTCAAGTCTACCTTCTTGAATGGTGATCTAGAGGAAGAGGTATATATTGATCATCTAGATGGTTTTTAGTTGTTAGAAGATCCAAATATGGTTTATAGACTCAAGAAAGCTCCTAGAGCTTGGTATGATTGGTTGAACAAGTACTTACTTCAACAAGGTTTAAAGAAAGGTACTGCAGATAGAAATATTTACATTAAGGTTCAAGAAAACAAGTTAATTGTGGTTATATATGTTGATGACATCATCTTTGGTGGAGATGATGATATATGTAAGAATTTTGCAAAAGAGATGCATAAATAAGTTGAGATGTCTATGATTGGTGAATTTTCTTTCTTCCTTTGGCTTCAAGTTGCTCAAAGTTATATGATGGTATCTTTATTTCTCGGGCTAAGTTTGTTAAAGAGATGTTGAAGAAGTTTGGCATGGAGGATACCAAACTAGTAGGAACTCCTATGGTGACTGGTTGTCACTTGAGAAAATATGACAAGTCTTCGTAGGTTGATCAAACTCCATATAGGTCTATGATTGGAGGTTTTTTGTACTTGACTACTTCTAGACCTAATATTATGCATGCAATATGCTTGGTTTCCAAATTTCAAGCTAATCCTAAGAAATCTTATGAGAAGGCAGTGGAAATAATTTTTAGATACTTCAAAGGAACTCTAGATTATGGTCTGTGGTACAAAAATGATGATAATTTTTCTGAGTGCTTGTACTGATACTAATTGGGTAGGATGTTTAGATGAATAGAGAAGTACAGGTGGTAGTGCTTTTTACTTGGGAGATAGATTGGTCTCTTGGTTAAGTAAGAAGTAGGACTCGATGTCCTTATCCGTAGCAGAAGTTGAGTATATTGTTACAACATCTTTCTAGACCCAGGTGCTTTGGATGAAGTAGAATTTGAAGGATATAAAGGTGGTTTATGATGAACCTATTCCTATATTGTGTGATAATACTAGTGTAATTAATATTTACAAGAATTCGGTGATGCATTCAATAACCAAACACATTTATATTTGGTATCACTTTCTAAGGGAGAAGGTTGCAGAACAATAAGTCAGACTGGAGTATGTTCCTACCAAGGATCAAATTGTAGATATATTCACTAAGGTGCTTTCAAAAGATACTTTTGAATATCTCTAATAGACGTTGGAGGTTATTTCCCCTTCTTGTTCTAACTAGATGCATAATTGGTGCATCTATCTAGGGGGTAGAATCCATGTCATATCCTTTTCTCTTGGATTGATTATATGATACCTCTTAGGGGGGTTTTAAATTAGATGTGTAGGTGTTGTGAATGTATAGTTGTCTAGAGAAGTACTATTGGTCAAAGGGGGAGAATGTGTTGCTATTTCAATTGAAGATCTTTCGACCTTTGTCCATGAAGTCAGAGAATGTGATGTTGTTTTATTATGCAAGTGTGTGTGGCCATTTGTCCTTGATGTCAAAGGGGGAGACTGAGTAGGTGTGTGATGTCATCAATGCCAAAGGGGAGATTGTTGGTAGGGTTGTCATTCATGTCAACACTTGGTGAATTGTTTTTGGTTGTCATTTATGTCAACACTTGAGACTGTTGTATGTTTGGAATTGGTTATCATTAATGAGTTGGTTGTCATTAATGTCAACATTTGAAGAAGATTGATGTGTATGTTTAGGAGATTGTTGACATTGGTTGTCAAAACTTGGGAAGATTGTTGCATTGTTGGTTGGAATTGGTTATTATTATTGAAAAAAATCAGTTTGGGTTGTCATTGATGTATGATGATGTGTTGCTAAAGTTCATGGTTGGATTCCATGCCTTGTTTGATGTCATGTAAAGAAGTATTGTGTATGGTTGTTGTCAACATATTTTTTTATTTATGATGATATATTAAGATGAGGATTAGAAGCATTGCTAATGGTGGAGAGATATTGATGGCATGTAGCATGTTGTATTCTCTCTTGTTATTCTTGAAGAAGTATGTGTTTCTGCAAGTTTTTTCTAACCTTCACAAGTGGGTAAGAAGTTTTTTCTTCAAGAAGTTGTTGTGAAGAATGTTTGTGAGAATGCTCTGCATTCCTCTATTGTGAAAGATATGGTCTTGTGGTTTGGGATTCAGATTTTGTCTTTTGTGGATGTTGCACTCCTATATTTTCAGGTCACTTGTGTTTCTGAGGAGGTTTCTATTAATTGCAGAAGGTTGGCAGTGTTGTTGGTTGTATAGATTGGTCTAAAAAATGCTCCACATTTCTTTGCATTGATGTTTCTACTCCTATGGTTTGGTGGGCGCACTCTCAATATATATGGAATGTCACCGTTCCAATTTTATGGTTTTAAGTGGTCTGTGAGTTGTTATATTGATGCTATATCTCATGTTTGTGAATTATATGCTTTTGGGATGAAGTATTTTGTTTCTATTTGATTTGTGGTGGCTATTGGTGGCATGACAATAGGAAATAAGTATCTAGAAGTGTTGTTGGATGTTCAAGAAAAATCTATTTGTGATCCTCTCATCAGTGGTTGATCTCTTTTGGTGATGCATTATGTTTGAGTTGGTCTTCTAGTTTTTTTTTGGGTATTTGGGTGAAAAGGCTTGTTATCTTGCTTGCGTTGTGTGCTTGAGGACTTGTGCCAACATATGAAGTGTTAAGATGTATTTGGGTCCTGACCTATCTTGGTTAGAACTGTATTAAGTGAATTCAATTGGAAGTATGTTTTTGGGATGATTGGTTATGTGCTTCACATTTCATCTACATGTTTCCTTGTTGCTGACTTGGGTTGATGTGCACCAATGTGTGTGGATTATTTGGGATCACATTGGAAGATGCAATAAAATTGTTTTTGGTTCTATCTTCTAGATAGGACCACATTATGTTTTTGTGGATAACTTGTTGAAATCATTATTTGTATTCTTTCTAGCCAACTTAATTGATGTTCTAAGGTCTTGTAGTGAATATAAATGCAAGAAAATTTAAGATGAAAGAGTAATGAGGTGTGTGTGAGTGGAACATAATTGAATATATCATAGAAGAAGTTCAAAAGTGCATGGAAGATAGATCAGATGTGCTTTAATGCCTTAATTAACAGAGTGTATTGTTGACATATTGTGTGAATTCTAAAATTTCTTGTATCCTACTCTGAGATAGTGAATCTCATTAGGTACTTGTATCTTTCCCTAGAGTTGTGCACTTCAGTCTGCAAGTCGTTTGTATCTTTCCCTAATGTTGTGCACCTTAGTCTACAAGTCTTTTGGTAGTGAGCCTTATTTTGTAAGTAGTGAGCTTCATATATTGCGAGTTAACTCTCATCGTGGTTTTTACCTCATTGGGTTTTCCACATAAATCTAGTGTCATCTTGTGCATGTGTGTTCCTTGCTTTATCTTTCATTTTTGTTGATCTAATTAAGGGTTAAATTTCTATATCTTTCATTGTTGTCGATCTAGTTAAGGGTTGATGAACTTGTTAAGAGATTAAATTTCTATATATTTCATTGTTGTTGATATGTTTAAGTGTTTTTGGGTTTGTTAAGAAGTTTGAATTATGTTCAGGGTCTTAAGTTCCAGAGGGGTTTAGTTTTTTGAAGATACAGATTCACCCACCTCTTAGTATCTGGTGTGTTCAACAAGTATGTGTTATCAAACCCTCATAAGTTTGTTAATTGCTTCATCATTCTAGAAATTATCAAGAACTGGAGGTCCCTCTTGGTCCCAATCAATAAGAGTATAAGCAAGTGGAAGGTCAGTAGGATTAGATGGTGTGATGGTATAGATATGTGTGTCATTGAAGAGTTGGGTGATATGCTTGAAAGGTTCTTCATTGGATCCCTCCTAAGGGTTGTTAATGGCATTAGAGGTCTTACCTTCTTTTTTGTGGGTACATTAGGCTCATTGGGTACCATCTCAAGTGGTCCATATCCTAGTCCACTATAGCCCATGTTGTTCTTATGCTGAATAGGTTTCATTATTCCTTTCTCATGAGCACCAAGTCATTTACCTTTACATCCCATATTTTACACATCTTGGCCTTTAGGATATCTTTCTATTTGTAAAGGAGGTAAGGGTTCATCATTGTCCTTGTATAGCCATGAAGAAATTTCATCATCACGATCTTTATCTAGGAGCCCCCATTAAAATTGAAACTTTTAAAATTTACCTCAAGTTCTATCTTTAATGCCTTAGGCTAACCATGGGATTGAGGGGAGAGTGGGAGTTGTCTTATATAGAAAGAATTGTGCAATCTATATTCTCCACACCCCTTTTCAATGATATTAATGATTTCAAGAATTGGTTGTGAGGTGGATGTGGATTTTAATGTACAAGGGTCTATGCAAGATGAAGAAGTGGATGTGGCATCATTACTTGGGAAATGATGTGAGTGGTTATAACTACCTTCCAAGAATTTACAATATTGGAAAGTTTGAGGATCTACCGTAATGGTGATATTATTTTTGTATGAGAATTTGATGCACTGATGGTAGGTGGATGGTGTAACCTTCATTCCATGAATCTATGGTTAGCCAAGAAGAATATTGTAGGGGAGATCATCCAAGATTTGATATGTGTTCTCTATGATAATCGATCCAACTTGTATAGGTAGTTTTATGGTACCCTTAGTCTCTCGTTCAACATCATCATAAGATTTGATAGTTCTTTTCTTTTGGGGGTCAATGGAATCTTTAGAATAGCCCAATTATTTCATGAACTTTAAATCACATAAATTGAGACTAGATCCACCATCTATTAGGACTTGTTTAATGGTGTGTTTGTGAATGAGTGCTTCACTATGGAGTTATTTAGTATGGGGGATTTCAATATGTAAACATTAATTCATGAAGGAGAGGTGATGCATGGAAGATAAGTTCCAAAATATGTCTTTGAATTGATTAATGTTGATGTCACTAGGTACATGTGATTCTTGCAATACTTTTTCTAAGATGTCTTTATGAATAGGAGAGGTGTGAAGTAACTCCAAAATATAAATTTGAGTTGGATTCTTATAGAGATGGTCAAGGATATTGCATTTGGCATATGTGGAATGGGATGAGGATGAGAAGGCTCCTTTAATTATCAGCAAGAAACAAGGGTAGCCTAAAAATTTCTAAAAATATGTGCATAACATAAGTTTTTCCTTCTAAGGTGAAGGCACCGAAAGTTTCTATGGAAGCACTATTGAACACTTGGAATACTAAGAGGGGGGGTGAATTAGTATTCCCAAAAACCATTTAATTACCAACTATTCAATTAACATAGCATACTTAGAAATTAATAGAAATAAAAGCATAAACACCCCATAGCATATGCAACACATGAACACCAGACATTTTTACGTGGAAAACCCAAGATGGGAAAAACCATAGTAAGGATTAGCTCACAATATAGTATGACTAGTCATAAAATATTACATAGAGGCTCACTATCAAAAGGACTCACTGTCCAAGTGAACTCACTATTCACAACAAAAATTAAGACATAAAAGGTGGACAACAACCTAGTTTTGAACTGATACAAAATGCATCTGTCATATGCTAAATTCAATTCCTTTGAAGCTCAAGGTTATGATCCAAACCACTTCGCCTGATAGGAAACACAAATATCTGCTACAATTTATATTCACATATCCTTTTCTCAATCTTCTACAAAAAAAATTCTTTGCTTCTTGCATTTGGATCACATTACTAGTATACCACACACCTTGATCTCAAAATGATCTTCTATATATATACATGAGTATCATTACAAACACTAACTAGGTTGGCCTCAATAGATGATGCCAAGGCGAATGAAAAATGTGCCTTGTCGACACCCAATTCAAATTCAAATACCTTCACACCATAAAACCTATGAGATATAGGTCAACATGGACCTATAATAGCTCCTTACATCCATATTATAATTTTAATCTCCACAACCTTTTACATAATTTAGGTTGGCCAGGCATAAGACCTAAAACATGATATTCCAAATTGTTATCACACACATAACATGTGTATCTCAAAATATCTTGCCAACTGGAAGTATTAACCCATAGACACTTGTAAACACTATCCCAAAACCACAAGGCCAAGCGCACACTCACAGAGAAGTGCGGACATAAAAGGCTATGCTCATAGCACTGGAAAGTAGGAATACTCTATATTCAAAACTTTTGTCAAATGAAATTTTTGAACTATTCATCCAAACCAACTGAAATTATGGAATTAGGCACTGATATCATCCACAATCTACACATTGGAATTGCGAGAAGGGATCTAAACCTGCGATGAAATGTGAACCAGTCTACGGAAGGTTCAGAGAGAAAAAACTATCAACTGAGTAGAGTATTATTCATACCACCATGTAGCATTGACTTCAATGACAACACATGTCTTCTTCTTTCTTTCAAAAAGAACCAAGATTATTTGTGCAAGCACCATTAGGTGTAATAGAGGTATTAAAAGGCATGATGTAAGTATGGTTAGTTGTTGTGGAGGTGTCAATTCATAGAGCCAAGCACCAAAATAGAACGTGCAACTCATAACTTAACAAAAACTCACTCAAAATATTAGAAAAGCGGTGTGGGTCCCATCAAGCGTACCAAAATGAGGTTATAGAAATGTTATAAGGTGAAATAACATGATTAAATTGCATAAAACACATAAGGAAGCTATACCTTAACACCTCCAAGATCCATAATTGAGCTAACTAGGATGCACCCTAAGCCTATTGATGTGCTCTAAAATTCCTTAGAAATATGGATTGCTCTAATAATTTAGCATAATCTTGTTATAGTATATGGACTTGATGAAAATGAAGAGTGAAGGATTCAATTATATAAAGAGGATCAAATGGATGAAGGGCTGAGATATTGCCACAAGATCAGTGGATTATGTTGAGAGGTTCTCTCAAGCAAGGGGGAGAACAAAAGTGTCACATGAGGGTTAAAGGAGAGTGGAAGCTTAAATGAAGATGATTGGGTAATATTATGGAGGATTGTGACAGGGCTCCAAGAGACAAATTTTTGACTTTTTTACTTATCTATAGGAAGGTGGAATTTAAAATTAGATTTTATGGATAGGAGAGAGATGGCCCCATACACAGTCAACATAAAAATTAAAAGGTGACATTTGTTCCAAGTAGATTTAATGAGGAAAAGGTAATTATTTATTGGGTAATTATGTATGCAAGCAAGTGGGGAAGAATGTCACATGGCAGGTGATGGAATTTAAAATTGAAGAGAAGGTTAAGTGGAGATTAGAAAAGGATAAATAATTAATTAACCTAGGATTAATTATTTAATAGGTTTATAGATGAAATAAATGGTAATGATTAATGTTATATTAATTAAATATTTTAACCTTTAGAAGAATGAGACAATAGGAAAATTAATTAAATAAATATTTAACTAATTTAGAAGAATAGTTAGATAATTAATTAAATAATGAAATATTTAATTTCTTATGGGATAACGAAGCAGATTAATTGAAATTTAGAATTTTAATTAATTTATAATGCGAAGTCAAATTTTAATTTTAATTTTTGAATTTAATTAATTTTTCCTTTTTTTTTATGAAGGGAAATCCCTTTTTACATAGGCTTTGTAGGGCTCATGTTCATGTTATTAGATACTTTATTTAGGCTCTTCTCACCATATGCCACATTCACACAATCTACTTGATTCACTTTTTGATAGAAATACTTTCAAAATTATAGTGGGAGAATATTCACATATTATATATTTTGGATCAAGCATAATACATTTGGTAAATGGGTGCATTAATGTTGTTCCCTTGGTTTTAGAGATTTATGCTAACAATATTCTTTTTTTTATATATATTTTATTCTAATGATGGAAAGATAGTTTAGTTCACACCACATAATGTAGTCATTTGAGAGTTGTAGGAGCCTACATGGATCCCATTTATACAAGTTTTATAGTTTTGAGTCTATTTCAAGATCGTCCCTCATTACAAATGTTGAATCTGAGTATAATTGGTATGCATAGTTTGTTCATTTGAATTATAGGTATATTTTGTAACAGAGGAAAATATATCTTATATCTGACTAGTAGATTAACTAGGATCAATTCTTTTCTTTCCTTAACGTTTGAACACAAACCAACTGGGGTTTTATGATTGAATAGTTTCCTCAAAGGAGAGCCAATCTTCTAGGGTTTTGTTATTTTGTGTTGTAAAGAGGAGAAATTTAATGTTTATTTTCATAATCCTATTTGATATAAACCCTAGATCTAGCAATATAATTTATCACATAGATGAAATTGAAAATTGACAGAATAGTTAGAGATTTGAGAAATGGAGATAAAGAGGAAACTACACTTAAAAATTGAGCATGAATTTGAGGGTCAAGGGTGAGGGAACCCTTGAATAAAGATGTTTCTTTTTAGGATCTTCAAACCTTAGATGATGTGTCATAGTCTACTCTATGTTTTCTTGTAACCTTTTTTTATGAAACTTCCAAATCTAGCTTGCACACATGAAAATATGGGGAAATGTTGTATTGTATAGGGGATTTCCTAATTCGAACCCCATTTTGGTGTTTCCACCTCCATAGAAAATGATGATGATAAAGAGGTCTTACCCTAGGTTGGGTAGAGGCCAAATAAACAATAATTGACTAAACAATAAATGATAATTGATAATTTTACCTTACGTATGTAATCTCTGTCGAAGTGATTTCCACACCATAAGTTGCCACCAAATTTTATTTTATGGATGATTGAATTTCTTGAAAGCTATTGGAAGAATGTCATTGATGTTGTTGTTGTTGGCAACACAAGCATGAGGGATAAGCACAAAGGTATATTACTATGTATTGCAATGTTGTCATTGATGTCAACATTGAATCTTGGTGTAAAATTTTGGTGTAGATATTTTCTATTATTTGTAACAAGTTTTTGAGTTATTATGAAAGAAATTTTGCAAGATGGTTTGATCTGGAGAAGTAAGTTGTGTTGGAAATTGACTAAGTTTCAATTTTGATATTTCAATATAATAGAGCACTTGTTTTTGGGTCCATACTAGTTTGCTAATGAAGGTTTCATTCTACACTTCTAACATTATTTTTTGGATGTTAGAAGTATTTGATTCCAATATTTCATCATGTTTTGGTAATCGGTATGAAAGATATAAGTAACAAAAGTTGGTTCTAGTGAATTATAGTTATTTCCTCTACATTTCATTTGAGTGGGAGCGTCCACACTTCTCCGTGGATAATTTTTTGGCTTTCCACTTTTGAGGATATGTTGATAGATGACAATAGTGTATGAATTCCAGCTAGCATCGAGGTTTGAAGTCCTTGTGTTCATATATGGATACACAATTGAATAATTTTGGCATTAGGTCTTCAATGGTGTCGACCTAATAAGTTTGAAGGCATGCAACGGTTAAATAAGTGTTACGGTCTTATGTGGGATCCATTATAGGTCCATTCCGACCTATTTCAAGTTTTTTTGAGTTTTGTATTTTGGCATGAGGTGTGTACGAAATTGTTTGGAGCTAACAAGTTATATCTTGGGTTTTACATCTAATTAGGCAGACCTAATTGATGTTATGCTTGAAGCGGATATATATGTTAGATATTTTTGATGTTTTGATGATAGAGATGAATGCTTCAAGTGTCCTACATGTGAATATCATCATATTAGTGGGAATTTAAGTTTTGAATGTAGAGGAAAGAAAATTATTAGATCAAAATTAGATGAAGTGTGTAAAATTAGTTTATCCAACTTCATTGGAACTATATTTCATGCATACGATAGATGAAATTGTAATAGTTCAAAATAGACTATGATCCACAATCTGTCTTCTATATTTTTCACTATGGGTAGTGAGTCCACCTCTAGTGAGCACTTTCATAAATATACTATAATTAGTTATATTATATTGTGAGCTAATCCTCATTATGGTTTTTCCCATTTTGGGTTTTCCATGTAAAAATCTTGGTCTTCATGTGTTGTGTGATTTTGTTAAATTTTCATGCTTTATTTCCTTACTGTAGTTGATTATGCTAAGTGAATAGATGTTTAAATGTTTGAATGGTTTGAAATAATACCAATTAACCCCCCCTCTTAGTATTCTGAGTGTTCAACAATTGTTATCAAAGCTTGGTTCCTTGGAAGGAGCTTAATTGCTTGGGGAAGATCTTGGAGGTTGAACACATGGCTGATAGAAAACTTGATTCTCCTCTGAAAGAGTTTTCAACTATAGGAATCATAGAAGAAAATTTTATGCTTGAAAAAGATGAAGAACTCAAAGTTTCCCTTGAAGATCTAGAGAGAATTGAAGGTGAAAAAAGAGATCTAAAAGAAAATGTAAAAGAAGTAGATGAATACATCACAAAATTGAGAGAGAAAATAAATAAGTTAAAAGAAAGGCATAAGGAATTTAGTGAACAATTAAAGCAAGCAAATGAAACTATTACTGGTTTGAAGGTGCAAGTTGAAGAAAATAAAAGAATTGAGGAATGTCTAAATACAATGACGAAAATAAAATCTAAGGAATGTACAAGACTTGAACAAGAAGTTGTGAATCTAAGATCAAATCTAGAGAAAGTAAGGAGTCATGAAGACAAATTCAAGATGAGTGCTACATAGCTTGATGAGATGATTGAAAATAAGAAAGGCTCTAAAGATAAAGGTGGATTAGGGTTTGAAATAGGAGAAAGTTCAAAATCAGATCAAACATCAAACACTAAATAGAAGATTGAGTATAAGAAGAACAATGGAAAGTAGATCCAAAATCAAAGGAATGAAGCTAGAAGACTATCAATCAAACAACAAATGCACACAGGTACCCATATTTTAATGGTTTTTGTTATTCATGCAATAAATTTGGACATAAGGCAATAGAATGTAGAAGTAGAATGAATCAAAATGTTTCATCCTTTACTGGTCAATGTTTTACATGTAAGAAATTTGGTTATAGAGCTAGTGAGTGCAAAAGTCAAATGATGAATGGCTATAACAATGGTAGAATGATTCAATCTTTCAAAGGATACTATTATACATGGTATGGATTTGGGTATTAAGTTAATCAATGCAAATATAGAATGAATGGAAGGAATATTGGTCAAAAGAAAGTCACATGTTTCAATTGCAATAGGCCTAGACACATTGCTAAGTTTTGTAGAAGAAGAAATATGAGGAAGGATAATATAGTAAAGAGGAATGAACTAGTAAAAAGGTTGATCTAGTAGAAAAAAAGGAGAATATGGAAAATATTTGGAGAAAGAAGGAAGAGACAAAAGTCAAGGATGAATTTGTACCACCATCTGGTGCAGATGTTTCCTTTGGAAACTAAGTTGAGAGCTTTGGCTTAGGGGGAGCTTTAATGAACATCTTATTTTCCCTACCAAAGAAATGGTGTTGGTGCCTCAACACGAAGATATATGATGAAGAATAATACGCTTGATCTATTGGTGAAGATTGTGGAAGAAAATATTTCAATGTGTAATTTTGAGAAGCATCAAAAGTTGACTATGCATATAGACAAGGGTTTACTAGCTTTACTGTTTAAGGAATTCAATGTGAAATTAGGTCAAATTCCAAGGGTTATAAGTGATTTCACTTAGGAAAAATCATTCATAACAAGCATTGAGAAGAAGTAGAGTAGCGAAGAAGTGATTTGAAGTGATCAAGGTGATTCAAGATTTAGTGCATTGAAACCCTAGTTCAACAAATGAAAGAAAAGGTATTTACAATATTAGCTTTGCCCTAGTTTTCAAAAAAAAAAATTGAAAAGAAATTTGAATTCATGGCTACAATGAGGGTTATAGAAGTAACTAAGAAGCCAAAACCAAAATTTAAGAAGTACCCTACAAAATCTATTGAAGATGACCAGCTTGGTGCATTTTCTCATGTTCCATATGGGGTCTTGCCAACCGAGGATATAAGGATTTAAATTCATGGAAAGATGGAAGAATTTGATCACACTAAGCTAGAAGATTTATGGGCTAAAGAATTTATTGGATACAACTTTACCCTAAAACCTTAATATCAAAACCTAGTCGTAAAGAAATTGGATGTATGGAAATGGTTTCCAAAATTTTGTTTTGATAGCAAGTGGGTTAGAATGGCATTAAGAAAAATCCATGAATTATTTTTTTGGACCGACATGCCTAACATGATAATAAAAGAGGTGATTAGAGAGGTTACAAGTCTATGCTCCACCAGACTTATTCTAGTGTTGAAATCAGTTAAGAATGAAGTGGTAATGGAACTCACAAGTGCAACATATGACAAGAGGGATTTAGCAGTAAACCCCATAAGAAATCCAACTATGAGATATGCATCAATGTTGATTAGGTACAAAATATATTTCACTAATAGAGATAATTCTATGTCTTCCACCATAATTAATGTGGCATATGAGATGGTTGAAAATGGTGTTGACTATGATCTTTGTGAGTTGCTAAGGAAATAATTGATGGAAAATATAAAGCAAACAAAATAAAATAAATATGCATTTAAGTATATGACTTTAGTTGTGTTTAATTTTCTATTTTTTAAAAGAACTCCTTAGAACCAAAGGAGTGAGATGGTTGCAAGGAAGACCCATTGCTCACCAAATCAAAGATTTTATGAGTAGTCTTGGTGATGGAAATGCACAAGATAAGCCACTTGCTTCCTTCTTTTCTATTTTTCAGAAGAGAATGCATGAGAGAGATAGGATTCCAACGAAAATGGTAGAGAAATATAAAAATGATATCATGTTTTTGGTTAGTATTGATAAATGCATCATGGAGGTAGTTAAACTAAGGACTATGTGGATCCCTACATTGGGATATGAGGTCACTAAACAAGAGATAACTAGTTTAGCTAACATTTTGTTGAAAAGTTCAAAGGATACAACTAAAGAAAGTTATTCCACCTATGAAGTAAAGTCCATGGAGGTTCACATGGATCAAAATAAACCAGTAATATAGAAGAAGATTAGAAAGATGTTTGAATGTATTGCATAGGAAATGGGCATCTCAAAGTAACAAATTTAGTATGCAAGATAAAAAGCTAAGGGAGAATCTAGTGTTGTAGGAGGATCTGGAAGGATAAGAAAATATGGTAGGATAGTTACCACCCCTACTTATATTCAAAAGTCCTACAGGACTAGGAAACCTATTGGAGAGAAGATAAAATCAATTGTTAGTCCTTCGGTGAAGGATAAATCCCCTCTGGTTGTGCGTATGATAAGGATATAGAAGAAGAAGGCTACTTCGGTAGCACCACCTATCACCCTTGTAAAGAAAAGACAAAAGAAAAATGAAATCAGAGAAAGGTTTAGAAGTGTAAATGTAGTAGTAGAAGAAGAAGAAGAAGAAGAAGAGGAATAAGTACCCCCATTGGTCTGCAAGAGGAGAAGCAATGCTTCACAAGGTGAAGCCAGTGCTAAAAGAAGAAGATTTGACATTATTGATATAGATAGTGAAGAGGAGATTGAGAAATAAGAAGAAGCATTTGTAATACACATGAGGGAAAAGAAGAAATAAGCCGCCAAGAAGGCTTCTCCGGAAAAGAAGAAGAGTGTAGAAACAAAGAAGACTCTGAATGAGAGCAAAGAACAAAAAAAAAATATAACCAGTAAGGCCTCACTCTCTGATGAAATTAGAAGCATTATTCAACAAAATTTTGTAGAATGAGATGTTAGGAGAGATTGAAACCCTATAAAAAGAAGAATATGAGGTGGATAAGGCCATTATTATTGAAGCTATCATCAAGTATATTGTTACTCTTGAGGTTGACATGCAAAACATTAATAAACAAATACCTGCAAATTTATGGAATGTTTTGATAAAGAGAAGGAAAGAAGCTATAGATGAAGAAGCAAGGCTAAGAGAAGAAGCATTATAAAGAATAAGTGATCCTCTCTCCAAGGAAAACATAGCCACTTTGGCTATAATATTTAGTAAGGAACTTAGAACTAAGCAAAGGGTAACAACCCTTATGGGTAAAGATCAGAATGATCTTGAAAAACTCAAAAATGAAATCTTTGAAAAAGTAGAAGAGATAGCACATAAGCTGGGAATGACACAAGAGAATAAAGAAGAAGTGAATATGGAAATCCCTACTTCAGAAAAAAATACTGAAGGAGATGTGTAGATAGGTGATGCTCAACATGAGCATGATGCAAATGAAGAAGTTGCACAGTTTGGAAGCGGAAGAAATGACAAAAAGAATGTTGAGGAAGTAGTGATCGGAGAAGACATTGCAAAGAAAGATATTCCTCCTTCAGTACTAGAAGAAAAAATTACTCCTTTGATTAACATAGAGAACCCTATAGAGGAATAGAATAAGGATGATGGTGAAGAAAATGCTGATTTGGAGAAGGGAGAAGAGAAAGAAAAGGAAGATGAAGATAAGAATGAGGATGCATCCAAAGATGCACAAATAAAAGAAGACAAACTAGTAAACTTCAAAAATACAAAGGAAATGGAATCAAAGGGGAAGTTTGTGGAAATCACAAAGACTTTTGGTGAATCCTCTAGCTCCTCCAGAGATTCCTTGAAGAATATTTTAAGTATGTATCCCAATTTCTAACTTGTGTCATCACAACTACTACAACTGTCGATGAAACATGGTAACATAGATTTGTAAAATATTTCTCCACTCCAAAAGCTACAATTGGGAGATGTATTTCACACATATGCCCAAAAGGAGATCATAGAGATGCATCAAAAGAGTGGAGAACTAATGGAGGAAGCAATGAAGGCATTTCAAGAGACCATACCCAATGCAAACATTGACACATCACTATCTAGTATGGAAAATATGAAATTGATAATTGATTCTTTTAAGGTGTATGCCTTCGGTCTTAAAGATGAATTGGAGAAAAAGGTTGAAAAGAGAATGAAAGATAAGAAAATGTTAGAAATCATCAATAAATGTGCTCTTGCACATAAAACGTTTTAAGAGAATCTAAAAGATGCACAAGGGTGTGTAGATGAGGCAAATGCTCTTTATCAATATGGCATGAAGTGGCCCTGGGCCACATAGAGCATTAGGAAGGAGATGGAATCCATAGAGTCCCAGATCAAAATTGTCTCGAGTGCCTATGATCCAACACTTGACCTGACTGGAGATACAAGAAATGTCATAGAAGATTTGCATAAGAAATTATTTTAGTTACAATCCAAGAAAGATCATATCATTCTACAGTTTGGAGAAATAAGGGATTTGGTAAATCCCAAATTCATACTTATTTCAAGAGCTCTTTTGAGTGTCGATAAATCTATGAAAATGAATCTGGTACTTGGCACTCTAGAAGAAGGAGAAGAGTTGTTGATGTAGTTTGAAACACAATTCAGATTGCTTGGGGCTGCAAAGAAGGAATGGGAAGAAGGTAAGCAAGAATGGCAAACCCATTTACAGAATTTGAAGGTGTCAACCTCCTCCAATTGACATATTTCTTACTCTTTATGCATTTTGGTATTTCTATTCATATTCTATGTAAATATGCAGAGTATATAGAGAAGTTTATAGTATAATTTTTTTTGGTTTTCTCTCTAGTACATAACTTAAGGGGAGTCAATCGAATATTTCCAGTTTGTATATATTCACATATTTCCTAGGGGGATATCTGGTGAATGTCAAAATAGTTGGTGTATGCACCTTTTTCCCTTGATGTCAAAGGGGGAGAATGTTTTGGAGTTTTTTGGCATGTTTCCATCAATGAAAAAGGGGGAGATTGTTGGAAGAATGTCATTGATGTTGTTGTTGGAACAAGAGCATGAGGGATAAGCACAAAGGTATATTACTATGTGTTGCATTGTTGTCATTGATGTCAACATTGCATCTTGGTGTGAAGATTTTGGTGTAGATATTTTTTATTATTTCTAACAAGTTTTTGAGTTGTTATGGAAGACATTTTTGAAAGATGGTTTGATCTAGAGAAGTAAGTTGTGTTGGAAATTGACTAAGTGTCAATTCTTCTATTTCAGTGTAACAAAACACTTGTTTTTGGGTCCACACTAGTCCACTAATGAAGGTTTCACTATGTGCTTCTAACATTATTTAGTTGGATGTTAGAAGCATCCAATTCTAATATTTCATCATGTTTTGGTAATCGGCCTGAAATATATAAGTAACAGAAGTTCGGCCTTATGAATTATAGTTATTTCTTGTATAATGCATTTGAGTGGGAGAGTTTGCACTTCTTCTTGGATAAGTTTTTTTCTTTGTGCTTTTGAAGATATGTTGATAGATGGAAATAGTGTATGAATTCTAGCTGGCATCAAGGTCTTAGGTCCACGTGTTCGTATGTGGATACAAAATGTAACACCCCTCCATTTTGGATCTTTTGATCGGCAGTGTTTTCTTTGTTATGTGTTTCTGTTATGCTGTGACTTTGGTACTTGGTTACTATTTGATCGCAAACAGTAAATCGATGCGAATGTTATATTTTGATGTGATGGTATTTTACTATGATGTTATCTTTATGACATGTTTTGGATTTACTTACCAGATAATTGAATTAATGATGTTTTATGCTTCTGATCATATTATTGATGTTAGAATCATCGGTTAGTAATTTTGTATTGGTGAAGGGGATGGGATTGTACCACTCGCTTGTGAGCGCCCTACGATTCAAGAGTTCCTCTTCACGGTGTGTTTGATTATACCATATATATATGCATGTTCGATAAACTCTTTGTTCGCAGGTTGGAAGGTACATAACATCGACTCCACTTGGTTTCATAGGTCTGAGCGTGTCCATTGACCAACAGTAATCGATTGGGAGATAGTAGCTCAGTTTTTCGTGTCAAGTCATCCCCTTGGTCATGGTGTGTCGTCGGGTCGTAGTTGAGTGTAGTTGTTATATGTTGCCCCTTTCACCTTGGTTTTATTTGGATTCAAGATATAAAAGTAAATAAATGGCTTTTGTAGTTAAGTTGTTTAAATGAATCTGGCTATATTGTTAAAAATGTTATTTAATTTATTAAATAATTTAATGTAATTAATAAATTAATTTAATCTCGGATTAGATTTATTTATTGATTAATTAAATTAATTGTGTTGAATTGATTAAGTTATTCTTTTGAATTAAAAGTGTTAGTTTATTTTTGGAAAGAAAGTTTTAAAAGTTTAAATTCTTTTGTTTGAAAAGAAAATTTTAAATGTAGTAAATTCTATTTGGAAATTGGAATTTTGTTTTAAGTTATTTAAAATTCAAATATCTTCAAAAAAGTAATAGCATTGGGTGGAAAAGATATTTTAGAAGAGTTGACTCAATTTGGGGAGGATTTGGAGAAGCCATGGAATTTCATTTTTGAATTTGAATTTGAGTTTGGGGGAGATAATTTATTTCATTGGGGTTTTATTTTCATTTTCTGGTTTTTGGTTTTTGGATGGGGAGATTTGGTTGCAAAAAGAAAACAGGGTTTTGGGGTTTTGGATTCAATCTTGGTTTGAAGGTGGAGATCTTGGGATGGAATGGTGGAGGAGTGGAATCTACAGAGGAACTCAACATCAACTGTTCTTCAAGTTCATGATCACAAGTTTTATTCTAGTTTTAATTGTTTTGAAGTTTTGAAGTTTTGGTTTCAATTTGAATGCAAGTTTAGAAAACAAATCTGGAAACCCCTTTGGAATGAAAGAATCAAACGATAGAAATAAAAAGGAACAAAAGAAGATCTTGAAAAATCTCTGTTTGAAGTTGGAAAACCTTCTGAAATTTGTGCACATGAAATTGTGATTAAATGTTTTCTTTTATTGTGTTTTCTAAGGAAAGATTTTTCTCTATTTGACTGTTGATAAGAAAAATTACATAATATATATACATATATATATATATATGTATGTATATTATATATATATATATTCTTGTTATCTGGTCTTCTGGAAGAAAACACAGGAACAAGGGATTTGTTTTTCGTTTTTCGTGTTTTATAAAATTTTTTTAATAGAAGCTTTGTTGGGGGGGCGGTGGTAGCCATGGCTACCCTAGCTGAACCCCAAGGGGGAGGTCGTTGCTGTGGCAGCACCCCCCACAGTTTGTGGGGAAGGCGTTGCCACCACCTCCAATAGGGGAGGTTGGGCGCGGCTAGGGCTGCATCCCCTCCCTTGTTAGGGGTTTTCCCTAATGTTTTTTTTCATTTTCTTTTTCTTTTTTTTATTACATATTTTAAATATATATATATTATATATATATGTTTTTAAATATATATTATATGTTATATAAATATATATATATATTTACATTTATAATATGCTTTTTATTTATTTATTATTATTTAATATGTATAATATATGTATTATATATTATATATTTTTAAATATTTGGAATATAATTAAAATATTGTTTTGAAGTTTAAATGGTGGATTTTATTTAATATATATATTTATGTTTAAATATAATTATTTTATGTTGGGTATTTTACTATGATGAATGCAGAAATGAATTTTAGAATAAAATAATAATTGCTTTGATCATTATGAATAAATTGAGAAAATGGAATAAACTTATTAGTTATAATATTTCGTAAGTTACCAATGAAAGTTGATTGATTTTCTAGTATACGCAATTATTGCTAATTATTTACTTGATTACTTGCGCTATGCCATTGCTTTGCTTGGATTTAGAATATCCTAATGATGGGTTATTGAATCACCTGAGATGCTTCCTAAGTGATGTTTAAGTTAAAGCTTTTATTTTAAATTTAATTATTGGGAATGAGAATTCCCTAAATAATATTTATTTCTATCAGGTTTGAATAAAGAATAATATTTTAGTATTATGGAACACGTGAAAATTAATTAGTATAATTATGTTTGAGTTGGAAGGCATATGCAAGTTTCAATTTTAGAATTAGTGCTATTGTACTTTGGGAATTAAGGTTAGTGCAATGATTAAACATTGGTTAAGGGTTAGGGATTGTAATTGAAACGAATATGGTTAATGTGTTTACGACTTGTTGATTTAATGGAATCTTGAAGTTCTTGTAAATGATTTGTTAAATGTGAGGATTATGTTCATAGTTAAGTTATATGGATTCTAATTAGGAGCAAAGTTGATTATATTTAATATGTGTAAAGAAAAGAGTTATTTTATTATGATGTTATTATAATGGGTAAAATGTTATTTAAAATTTCTTATATTCTATTACCTTAAATGATGAATAGGGAATGATGGTTGCTTTCTATACTGCAAGGAATAGATAAGGTTCATGAAAAATTATAATGTCTAGAATGTGCATATGTATAGTTAAAAGATTAAGTGTATGATGTATTTATGGACTTTGGTTCCTGTTTATGAGAAAAGATCGTTATGTCAAAAGACATCCTTAGTTTTTAAAGAACGTGTATTTATATGATTGTTGGTTTAAGAGGATTCATATTGGTATTGTATGGAAAATATTGTTATGATTGTAAAGTTATGAGTGTACCTTGGTAGTGCTAAGTTTTGCTTCCAGAAGCTAGGGAACTCTTTAATTGAGTTGCTTGTTCTATTTGGAGTGATTTGATTACGTAAGTCTTCTAGTTGGGATTTTCATTTAATTGAGGGATGTCATAATGTGTTAGTTAACCTTCATTTTTGCCTTGGGTAGTGCGTCTTAATGTACCCGTTGTTTTACCTAGTTTTCACGAACGGGGATGTTTTGTGCCTCCTTTGAATTAGGAGAGGGTTTTGACCTTTGTAGCCTCCAGTGTTTGGAGAGGGTTTTGATTTTTGTTGCCTCCAGTGTTTGGAGTGGGTTTTCATTATATGTTCCTCCTAGAGTTGGAGTGATCGTTATCTTGTTTGTATGCCTTTTGGCATCCTTGGTGATTGGTTTCGTGTTGGTTTGTTGTCAAGTAGAAGAGTGGATTTTGTTAAGGGCCAGAGCCCAAAGAGGTAAACTAGGAAACCTTCAAAAGTGGTTTAATCAAGTGATAAATAAATTAATGTACTTAGAAGTTAGGTAGTATTTCACACTAATTAAGATAATTGAGCCTTGCTCATGGATGCAAGGGCTTGTATAGACTTGAGATGAGTCGAGAAGGCCTGGAATGGCAAGATAATCTATCTTGTCCTTACAAGAGGTATTTGATTCCACATGAGTGAGCATGGGTGCCGGGATTCGGTAGAGGCCACCAAGGAAACCCATAGTGGGGGCCGGAGCCTAGGAAGATTCCCAGAGGAGATCCCATGATGAGCTGTGTGATGACACTCTTTCTACGACAACAGTTGGTTTTTGGTTTTATGTGTATGGTATTTTTATCATACTCGATCTGTTTTATTTCTGGAAGCAATGTGACCTATGTCAGTGATGTTGGTGTTGTACTTTTGTTATCCTTATGGATTTATGGTTCATGCGTTGGTTGTGTCAGTGTGAGTTAGCCTGTGTCTAGGGGTGATTGGTCTTGTCTAGAATTCCTTGTTACTATCTCCTAGCACAGGGGGTGAGCCTTCGGGTATCACATGGTTGGGTGGAACGTGCACCTTAATCCGTTGGGTTGTCTTCTTGTTCATGTGGATGATATTTTCAGTTGGAGAGCTAGTGGGATCCAGTACCTTTATGCTTTATTCTTTTAGTTATTATTGTAATTTTATTACCCCTCATTGTATCGAGGTGGAAGATGTATTTTGTAACCTTTTTATTTGATTTACCTCATTTGGGGAATGAGTGTTGTAATCTTATTGTAAAGTATATTTTGGAATCATGTGGAATTTCTTGTGCCTTGTCGTAATTTTATTATGTTTGGAATGGATGTGTAATTAATTTGTTATTTAATTAAATGTTATGTTTTTTTTTAATTCATGTTTCTTGTTTGGGTTTTAAGTAATCTCAGTCTCGTAACCTTAGAGGTTGTTGGCAATGGATAGTGATCTTGCATGTTATTTGTACTTAAACAAAAAAAAAAATAGTACATTTGAGTAGTAAATTGCAACTTCCTCTGGGGTTGCATGTCGGGGCATTACGCATGGTATCAGAGCCAAGGTTTAAACACTAGGTACTCTGGGATAATGTGGAACCCATTATGTTGTTAGTTGCGTAGGTTATACTCTGGGCACTATGAGCCCATGGCGTTGACCTAGGTGCTTTGTTTGTTAGTGTATGTTTTCCTTTTTGGGTTGATCTCACTTGTCTACCCAAAAGTTGTTGTTACGTGGTGTAGGTCCAATAGTACAGGAAACTAGTGGAAAGGATAGGATCCTCGGTGTAGTGTACAATGCATCGATATCCTTTCTACTAGAAGAATGCATTATGGACAATTGTGTAGTGTGTGAATTTGGTGTGTTGTGTGTGTGGTGGATGACAACCATTTTTGTTGTTATTTCTGCCCTTTTCATGTCTTGTTGATGAATTCTTTGTGAGGGTTAGTTAGGCCATGAACCTACCAAGAAGTGTGTTTTGATTGGTCTCCTTCTTGATGCATGGCTCTTTTGTTGTGTAAAGGGATGTGACCCTTGAGTGGTTCTTGAGTGTGGTTGTAGTGTGTTTGTTGGGTGTGTTCCAAGTACCTATTGGGGTGAGATAGTCATAGGACCTCTTGCCTTGAGTGCCTTAGTATGGCGTTTTAGAGGGTTGAGTTTTCCAACCTTGTCTTGTGTTGTGGAGGAATGATGCTCATGTTCTTGGAAGCTCTGTTTGACCTCGAAGGTGCCAAGGAGTTCCTTGGGTGTATATTCTCTTTTGGAGTCTTGTTGTTTTCCTTCTCCATGCAAGTATCTGATGCATGTTTTCTTGTGCTTTACCTCTTTGTGCAAGTGATTTCCTGATTGACCCTATGTGGTTTTGGAGTTGCTTTTGCATGTTATACTATTTGAAATTATGAAATATGGTAAGAGAAAATGAATGATCAAGAGGTTAGTTCATAGAGATTTGTGCATGCTCTCATATGGTTGATGCATTTGTGTGAAAGTGATTGTTTGATGATGAAACCATGATTGCATTCGTGCTTATGTTAGAACTGTAAATAACTCTTGTCTTCTCTCTCTTCCCATTGGTTTAATGAAGATGTCTGTCCTGGAGTGTGTGGTGTATTGAAACCCATGGTATGTTGTATCTTATGAGAAAATGCTTATGTATTCATGAAGGTTTTTTTTATTAGATCAAACCCTGGGTAAAGGACCTAAGTCCCCAAGTTGCATTCCTAATCATGGAAAATGTATAATATGAATAGAAAATTGTTTTGCATTAAGTAAAAGTTAAGAGAGAAGGAATTAGTGAAACCATTGCATGTTAATGAAAATTGCATAAAAGGTGCATCTTGTTGGTGAGGCCTATAGTCCCCAACTCTATTGTTGAGTCTTAAGAAATCATGTAGATGTTAAATTATGGTACCTAGATTCAAAATGCAAATGTTAAATGAATGTTGAAGTGATAATGTTGCATACCTTGTCTTGAGTAAACATTGTAATGTTATTTTACTATGTGTGGCCTTGTGATGATTCTCGGTGATGTGTATTGGTGCATATGTGTATTAGGTATGTTAATCCTTGGATATGTGTTTTGGAGATTTGGTTGGTGGTTGCTTCACCATGTTGATTTGTATAGATTGATAGTGTACTTGGTTGGGTTGATCATAGCATGAGTTGCTGTTGTTTTTATGTTGAGATATGGAGTGGTTTAGTTTTAGAACCTTTGATTTTGTGTGATTTTATGGAGTTGGTACTAAGGGTACTTGCAGGCTTCCAAGAGTAAGCCTGACCCTAGGGGGGAGGATGTAACACCCCTCCATTTTGGATCTTTTGATCAGCAATGTTTTCTTTGTTATGTGTTTATGTTATGTTGTGACTTTGGTACTTGGTTACTATTTGATCAAAAACAGTAAATCGATGCGAATGTTATATTTTGATGTGATGGTATTTTACTATGATGTTATCTTTATGACATGTTTTGGATTTACTTAGCAGATAATTGAATTAATGATGTTTTATGCTTCTGATCATATTATTGATGTTAGAATCATTGGTTAGTAATTTTTTATTGGTGAAGGGGACGGGATTGTACCACTCACTTGTGAGCGCCCTACGATTTCGAGAGTTCCTCTTCATGGTGTGTTTGATTATACCATATATATATGCATGTTTGATACACTCTTTGTTCACAGGTTGACAAGTACATGACATTGACTCCACTTGGTTTCACAGGTCTGAGCGTGTCCATTGACCAACGGTAATCGATTGGGAGATAGTAGCTAGGTTTTCTATGTCAAGTCATCCCCTTGGTCATGGTGTGTCGTCGGGTCGTAGTTGAGTGTAGTTGTTATATGTTGCCCCTTTCACCTTGGTTTTATTTGGATTCAAGATATAAAAGTAAATAAATGGCTTTTGTAGTTAAGTTGTTATTTAAATGAATCTGGCTATATTGTTAAAAATGTTATTTAATTTATTAAATAATTTAATGTAATTAATAAATTAATTTAATCTCGGATTAGATTTATTTATTGATTAATTAAATTAATTGTGTTGAATTGATTAAGTTATTCTTTTGAATTAAAAGTGTTAGTTTATTTTTGGAAAGAAAGTTTTAAAATTTTAAATTCTTTTGTTTGAAAATAAATTTTTAAATGTAGTAAATTCTATTTGGAAATTGGAATTTTGTTTTAAGTTATTTAAAATTCAAATATCTTCAAAAATGTAATAACATTGCCAGGTGGAAAAGATATTTTAGAAGAGTTGACTCAATTTGGGGAGGATTTGGAGAAGCCATGAAATTTCATTTTTGAATTTGAATTTGAGTTTGGGGGAGATAATTTATTTCATTGGGGTTTTATTTTCATTTTCTGGTTTTTGGTTTTTGGATGGGGAGATTTGGTTGCAAAAAGAAAACAGGGTTTTGGGGTTTTGGATTCAATCTTGGTTTGAAGGTGGAGATCTTGGGATGGAATGGTGGAGTGGAATCTGCAGAGGAACTCAACATCAACTGTTCTTCAAGTTCATGATCATAGGTTTTATTCTGGTTTTAATTGTTTTGAAGGTTTTGAAATTTTGGTTTCAATTTGAATGCAAGTTTAGAAAACAAATCTGGAAACCTCTTTGGAATGAAAGAATCAAACGATAGAGATAAAAAGGAACAAAAGATCTTGAAAAATCTCTGTTTGAAGTTGGAAAACCTTCTGAAATTTGTGCACATGAAATTGTGATTAAATGTTTTCTTTTATTGTGTTTTCTGAGGAAAGATTTTTCTCTATTTGACTGTTGATGAGCAAAATTACATATATATATATATATATATGTATATTATATATATATATATGTATATTATATATATATATGTATATTATATATATATATATATGTATATATATATATATATATATATATTCTTGTTATCTGGTCTTCTAGAAAAATTGCAGGAAGAGGGGATTCATTTTTCATTTTTCGTGTTTTATAAAAAAAAAATTTCATAGAAGCTTTGTTGGGGGGGGGGCGGCGGTAGCCATGGCTACCCCAGCCAAACCCCAAGGGGGAGGTCGCTGCTGTGGCAGCACCCCCCACAGTCTGTGGGGAAGGCGCTACCACAGGCAACACCGCCTCCAATAGGGGAGGCTGGGCGCGGCCAGGGCTGCGTCCCCTCCCTTGTTAGGGGTTTGCCCTAATGTTTTTTTCATTCGCTTTTTGTTTTTTTTATTACATATTTTAAATACATATATATATATATATATGTTATATAAATATATATATATATATATATATATATATTTACATTTATAATATGTTTTATTATTATTATTATTATTTAATATATATAATATATGTATTATATATTATATATTTGGAATATTTGGAATATAATTAAAATATTGTTTTGAAGTTTAAATGGTGGATTTTATTTAATATATATATTTATGTTTAAATATAATTATTTTAAGTTGGGTATTTTACTATGATGAATGCGGAAATGAATTTTAGAATAAAATAAAAATTGCTTTGATCATTATGAATAAATTGAGAAAATGGAATAAACTTATTAGTTATAATATTTCATAAGTTACCAATGAAAGTTGATTGATTTTCGAGTATGCGCAATTATTGCTAAATATTTAATTGATTACTTGTGCTATGCCATTGCTTTGCTTGGATTTAGAATATCCTAATGATGGGTTATTGAATCACCTGAGATGCTTCCTAAGTGATGTTTAAGTTAAAGCTTTTATTTTAAATTTAATTATTGGGAATGAGAATTCCTTAAATAATATTTATTTCTATCAGGTTTGAATAAAGAATAATATTTTAGTATTATGGAACACGTGAAAATTAATTAGTATAATTATGTTTGAGTTGGAAGGCGTATGCAAGTTTCAATTTTAGAATTAGTGCTATTGTACTTTGGGAATTAAGGTTAGTGCAATGATTAAACATTGGTTAAGGGTTAGGGATTGTAATTGAAACGAATATGGTTAATGTGTTTACAACGACTTGTTGATTTAATGGAATCTTGAAGTTCTTGTAAATGATTTGTTAAATGTGAAGATTATGTTCGTAGTTAAGTTATATGGATTCTAATTAGGAGCAAGATTGATTATATTTAATATGTGTAAAGAAAAGAGTTATTTTATTATGATGTTATTATAATGGGTAGAATGTTATTTAAAAGTTCTTATATTCTATTGCCTTAAATGGTGAATAGGGAATGATGGTTGCTTTCTATACTGCAAGGAATAGATAAGGTTCATGAAAAATTATAATGTCTAGAATGTATATGTATAGTTAAAAGATTAAGTGTATGATGTATTTATGGACTTTGGTTCATGTTTATGAGAAAAGATAGTTATGTCGAAAGACATCCTTAGTTTTTAAAGAACGTGTATTTATATGATTGTTGGTTTAAGTGGATTCGTATTGGTATTGTATGGGAAATATTGTTATGATTGTAAAGTTATGAGTGTACCTTGGTAGTGCTAAGTTTTGCTTCCAGAAGCTAGGGAACTCTTTAATTGAGTTGCTTGTTCTATTTGGAGTGATTTGATTATGTAAGTCTTCCAGTTGGGATTTTCATTTAATTGAGGGATGTCGTAATGTGTTAGTCAACCTTCATTTTTGCCTTGGGTAGTGCATCTTAATGTACCCGTTGTTTTACCCAGTTTTCACGAACGAGGATGTTTTGTGCCTCCTTTGAATTAGGAGAGGGTTTTTACCTTTGTAGCCTCCAGTGTTTGGAGAGGGTTTTGATTTTTTTTGCCTCCAGTGTTTAGAGTGGGTTTTCATTATATGTTCCTCCTAGAGTTGGAGTGATCGTTATCTTGTTTGTATGCCTTTTGGAATCCTTGGTGATTGGTTTCATGTTGGTTTATTGTCAAGTAGAAGAGTGGCTTCTGTTGGGGGCCAGAGCCCAAAAAGGTAAACTGGGAAACCTTCAGAAGTGGTTTAATCAAGTGATAACTTGATGCAGGAGCATCCAGTGGTGTAAGGGCAATCTTGCATCACCCAAAAATAGTTAAATTTCAAGTTTCTGGGTTTTGAGATGTTTTTACATTTTTGGATACCCTTTTCGTCATAATGAAATTTTCAATTTACGGTTTTTATTTTTGGTTTTTGGGTTGAAAGATATTGCAGTTTTAGTTTCCCAGATTTTAACCTGAAAATCTTCCGAGTTAGATTTGAGGCACTTAGAGCTCCCAGATCGGCCCCAAAACTTGCTAAAATTAGTGTAACAAATTTTGAGTGTGTTATTGACTTCGAGACCTTTCCAACGGTTCAAACGGTTCGCGAATCGGAGTCCCAGATCAAAAGTTCTGGCCCCGGGAAGTTGGCACACTTTCTAGAAGATACAATTGCAAATGCTCTTTTGAAATTTGAACTTCATGTTGTAAATTTTCAGCGCCAAACCGCCTAAACTCAAATTTGAATTTTGTTTTGGCTCCAAACTAATGAGAAGCTCTATTTATGGGCGGGTTTCTAATTTTTGGGTAACTTTTTGGGGACAAGCTCGCATATTGTGAAAGGGTGATTCTGTAGTTTTCTGTAACTTGCATGTGTTGTAGAACTTGGGGATTTGAGATCCTCTACATGTAAGAAGCTCCATTTTCTAAATAATAAAATTATTCTCTTGTTTGTGGGTTATTTTATGTGTCTTGAGTTGTGCCCTCATCAAGTGGTATCAGAGCCAGGTTTTCTTGAGCGTGTGGACAGATCGTCGATCGTGAGGCAGTTCGCACCAGGACCATGGTTGTGGGTCGAGGTCAAGAAAGATTCCTCCAAGAGTGATGCCTGGTAGGTGTGGTGGTGCCAAAGGTGGTCGAGGCGGCAGAAATGCTGGTGGAAGAGATGCACTGGTAGCCCTCTAGAGACAGATTGATGCGTTACAAGAGCAGTTGAGAAGAGGGTTAAACCCGAGGGAGGAAAGTGAGGATGAAGGAGGGGAAGAAGGTTCAGATGTAGAAGAGGAAGAAGAAGCAATTGATCAAGACTAGATGCGGCTAATAAGGGCTATTTCGAAGATCAGGAAAAGACCCAGAGCGGAAGTCCCCAATTATTCTAGAAGTCTGAACCCAGAAGAGTTGATCGACTGGATCAATGAGTTAGAAGAATATTTTGAGTATGAGGAAATAGAAGACCCAGATCAGGTTAAGTTTGTGAAAATGAAGTTGAAGGGCCATGCCAGTATTTGGTGGAAAGAGGTCCAGTTGGAAAGAAATCAAAGAGGAAAAGGAAATATCACCAGATGGGATCGCATGGTAGAGAAACTGAAGAAGCAGTTCATACCAGTGGACTACGAGTTAGACTGTTGAAGAAATTGTAAGGGTTGAAGCAAGGAAGTAGATCTGTGAAAGAATATACTGAATATTTTCACAAGATAATCATCAGAACGGGTCACATAAAGGCCAATAAGGAGAAGGGAGCCTGATATCTTAATGGGTTATGACCAAGCATTCGTGGAGGAGTGGTTTAGCCGTAATGACCACCATTGAGG
>VDFB02000017.1:254375633-254499727 GCA_007258455.2 Sequoia sempervirens
CAATTGCAAATGCTCTTTTGAAATTTGAACTTCATGTTGTAATTTTTGGCACCAAACCGCCTAAACTCAAATTTGAATGTTGTTTTGGCTCCAAACTAATGAGAAGCTCTATTTATGGGCGGGTTTCTAATTTTTGGGTAACTTTTTGGGGACAAGCTCGCATATTGCGAAAGGGTGATTCTGTAGCTTTCTGTAACTTGCATGTGTTGTAGAAGTTGGGGATTTGAGATCCTCTACATGTAAGAAGCTCTATTTTCTAAATAAAATTATTCTCTTTTTTGTGGGTTATTTTCTGTGTCTTGGGCTGTGCCCTCATCATAACTAAATTAATGTACTTAGAAGTTAGGTAGTATTTCACACTAATTAAGATAATTGAGCCTCGCTCATGGACGCAAGGGCTTGTATAGACTTGGGATGAGTCAAGAAGGCCTGGAATGGCAAGATCATCTATCTTGTCCTTATGAGAGGTATTTGATTCCACATGAGTGAGCATGGGTGCCGGGATTTGGTAGAGGCCACCAGGGAAACCCATAGTGGGGACCGGAGCCTAGGAAGATTCCCAAAGGAGATCCCATGATGAGCTGTGTGATGAGACTCTTTCTACGACAACAGTTGGTTTTTGGTTTTATGTGTATGGTCTTTCTATCATACTCAATCAGTTTTATTTCTGGAAGCAATGTGACCTATGTCAGTGATGTTGGTGTTGTACTTTTGTTATCCTTATGGATTTATGGTTCATGTGTTGGTTGTGTCAGTGTGAGTTAGCCTGTGTCTAGGGGTGATTGGTCTTGTCTAGAATTCCTTGTTACTATCTCCTAGAGTGGGGGGTGAGCCTTCGGGTATCACATGGTTGGGTGAAACGTGCACCTTAATGCTATCTCCTAGCTAGTGGGATCCAGTACCTTCATGCTTTATTCTTTCAGTTATTATTGTAATTTTATTACCCCTCATTGTATCGAGGTGGAAGATGTAATTTGTAACCTTGTTATTCGATTTACCTCATTCTGGGAATGAGTGTTGTAATCTTATTGTAAAGTATATTTTGGAATCATGTAGAATTTCTTATGCCTTGTCGTAATTTTATTATGTTTGGAATGGATGTGTAATTAATTTGTTATTTAATTAAATGTTATGTTTTTTTTAATTCATGTTTCTTGTTTGGGTTTTAAGTAATCTCAGTCTCATAACCTTAGAGGTTGTTGGCAATGGATAGTGATCTTCCATGTTATTTGTACTTAAAAATAAATAAAAATAGTACGTTTGAGTAGTAAATTGCAACTTCCTCTAGGGTTGTGTGGCGGGGCATTACACAAAATTGAAGAATTTTGGCATTAGGTCTTTAGTGGTGCTGACCTAATAAATTTGAAGGCATGCAAAGGTTAAATACGTGTTGTGGTCTTATGCGAGATCTATTATAGGTCCATTCTGACCTATTTCAAGTTTTTTTGAGTTTTTTTATTTTGGTGCAAGGTGTGTATGAATTTTTTTGGAGCCAACAAGTTATATTTTGGGTGTTACATCTAATTAGGCCGATCTAATTGATGTTATGCTTTAGGTAGATATATATGTTATATCTTTTTCAATGTTTTGAAGATAGAGATGAATGTTGTAAGTGCCTTAAATGTGAATATCATCAGAGCAGTGTGAATTTAAGTTATGAATGTTGAGTAGAAGATCCAAGTGATGCGAATGTAGAGGAAAGTAGAGTGTTAGATCAAAATTAGATGAAGTGTGTAAAATCAGTTTGTTAAGCTTCATTGGAACTATATTTCATGCATACGATAGATGAAATTGTAATAGTTCAAAATAGGCTATGAGTCACAATATTTCTTCTATCTTTTTCTTTGTGGGAAGTGAGTCCACCTATAGTGATCACTTCTGTAAATATACTATAACTGGTTATAATATATTGTGAGCTAATCCTCACTGTGGTTTTTTCCATTTTGGGTTTTCCACATAAAAATCATAGTGTTCATGTGTTATGTGATGTTGTTAATGTTTCATGCTTTCTTTCCTTACTACAATTGATTATACTAAGTGGATTGATGTTTAAATTTTTGAATGGTTTAAAAGAATATTGATTCACCCCCCTCTCAGTATTTCGAGTGTTCAACAAAGACTTGAAAGAGGTTAGTCCATATAACTCAATATATTTTTGTAGCTATCATGTAGAGGACAACTCATAGACATCATCATAATAAGAGCATGATTGATCATAATAATGCCTTGTTCATAATGCCTCTTCTAATTTTCAAATGAGAAGGAAACATGTTTATAGATGCATCCCATTTGATATTTTTGGATATAGGTTGACTTGGGGTCACTTTACAATGCTCAAAGCCAACGCTTAAAATAATAATTATTGAAATAGGGTACCTTTAGGTAAAGGGCACCCTTTCTCTTGATTGAGTGATTTTGGCCCAAATTCGTTAGGATGTTGGGGATTTTAATATATTTTCCCAATTTGGCCCTAAAATAAATAAATTATTAATATAATTAATGTTATAGGAAAAATAGGGTGAAAATATAGTGTGAAATTGTCAAGGGTAACAATTTACAATGCTACATCTTCATAGTTGAGAAAATATGATATGGTAATTGGTCTTCCCAATATTTTATGCACTAAGGGAGTTTGTCAAGGTTGTGTACTTGAAAAAATCATGAGGATCTCTTTCATAAGCTTAAGGCCTCTCCTACCAAGGTACCCCTTGAGTTGGTTCATAGTGATCTTTTGTCATTTTTGAATCTATCATTTTTAGGGGCCAAGTATGTGCTCACCTTTGCTAATAATTTCTCATTATGTACATGGATATACTTTATCAAGAAAAAGAATGAGATTTTTCCACTTTTAAAACCTTCAAAAAATTTATGGAAAATTATTCTAATATTTCTATTTGGTAGATATGTAGAGGTAGTAGGGGAGTATATGAACCACACATTTCAATACTTTTGTAGTGAAAATGGTATTTAGCATCAACATGTAGCTCCTTACACTCCTTAGTAGAGTGGTATATTTGAGAAGAATAATATCATTTTATAAAAGATGTTCGATTACATGACTTGGTGCAAGAACATGGTGGTGGAACCCTATAATTTTTTTTCTAATTTGGCCTTTTTTAGTTCTGGGTCTTGAATTATTCTCAAATGTTTAGGGTTTTATGCTATGTTGTTTGGTTTTACTTAGCATAGTTTCCTTTCATCTTAATCCTTGTTCTTTTGGTCTAATCTTCCATTGAGTTGCTAGCTTAGGTTTTTGTTTGTCTAAGTTATATCCTAAGCCATTGTCCCCATGTGATTACCAACCCCATATGTCTAGGGTTCCCATTTGCTCCATTATGCGATAATTTTCCTTTCACTTTGGTCTGAGATTTTGTAAGGTTCATAAATCTCACTTACCAAAAATAACCTTTGATAAGCAAATCAATTCCCAAAATATTATAAGATGATTATTAAATGGTGCTAAAAAGGAAATAATTAAATAAATTCATCATTATTTTTAAATGGAATTACATACATTAATGAGTTAATGTGTATATCAACACAAGGTCATGCCTTTACAAAATTTAGCCATGTAGGCTTACACAAAGATAACACAATAGCAGTACATATAAATTCAAATGTTGTAATGCAAATTAAGGAAACGACAAGATCATAAGTGCATCCACAAAAGAGCCATAACACCGTGATTTTCATGAGTGGAAAACCCTCATAGGGATGAAAAACCACTCGTAAAAATGCCTCATTGGTTACAAGATGCCTCATTGGCAATGATCAAACTATCTCACTATCATGACCATTTACAATTTCATTACACATTTTTGAATAATAAAGCCATCAACTACAGAGGATCACTTTGTTGCTCTACATAGCATTTATGTATCAAGATCAACCTAGGTCTCATCCTCCAACAATGTAGAAAAATAAAGTGCATATATAACTTCTAAAACGTACTTCATCCCAAGAACATCCAATTCGGAAAACAATATGAAATTATAATATAAAACCAATGATTCAAGTTAATAGTTTACTCCATATGAGATAGTGATAGGAATTTGAGGCCTATCTATCTCACACCACTTTTAAGAGACATTCCTAATATCTTATAAGTCATCACCATATTTACATTCAAGAGCTTAACTCCACAACTAATTGACTTGATGTGCCCGTCAAGGGTTTCTCAAAAGATTAACAAGAATATAATGACATAGTTATCTAGCTAAATCAATAGCCAAGAGGTATTTAATTCAAGAATTCACTTATGAGAAAACATTAATTCTCCAAACCCTTACTTAAGTCAAATTCACAACTTCAATTATTGACCTATATTATTTCCCATAAGACAAATTCAAATGTTGACAAAACATTATTTCTATTTAACTTAATTGGAAGACTATTTTCTTCCTAAATTCTAGAAATTGAAAATATAATAAATATGAATATGCCATTCCCTAGAACACAAATGATGCGACCAACAATTTTATCTCAATTCAAACTAACAAGTTTATACAATCTACCAAATCGTAAATGAAATAAACATTGAGGTTAAGATGAATTAGTTCAAACTATCACTATTATGAGATATTAGAGCTATAAAATATTAAAGTGGTGAACTTTCTTTTCAAGTGTTTCTCTAAGTCAAACATAGATTATTCACATAACTATGAGACTTTAAAAGAAAACAAAAGTATCATTAATAAAATTATTGATATAAGTTTTAAAGGTTCTGTTCCTGATAGTTCCATGAAATAGAAAAATAAATAAACAAAATTCTATTACCTATCAAAATTCATAGCCCAACGAGATAGAGTATAGACTATTGGAAAAAAGCATTGAAATCGGAATACTAAGAACTATGTGCAATTAGATACAACAATAGAAAAAGAAGCATAAGAGGATAACATCACGGTAGACTACTGTAAGAAAAATGGCCCAAACAAAACTAACTAACATTTTCATCCCAATTGGGAAACTTATTTTGCAGATGTAGATACAAATGCCTAAATAGTTGTTTATCATACATAGGTGACCATGGAATAATGCAATCTCTCTCTCTCGGACACCCTTAAACCTGGTTAGGAGATATAGGTAGATTGTCTCAAGAGAAGTTGATCAGAGAGATGTGAACCATTACCATCATTTTAAACAGGGACAATTTTCTTGTGGAATTTATTGGTGATGCTAAATGAAGCAATCTGAAAAATAGGCTTGCACTATAATAATGTACAACACCAAATATCCAATAATGATGAGGGGACATCCATCAAAGTATAACAAAAGGGAAATTCAATTGTTAGATGTTATAGTTTCAAGTGCCCTGGTATACATGTATGCAAAAAGTGGAAGTGTAGACAAGGCATGTAACTATTTGAAAAAATGGCCTCTCGGCTCTGGCAGACATATGTGAGATGTGGAAACACAAAAGGGCGAGTGGACTATTTGAAATAATGGCCTCAAGTGATATCATCTCATGGAATGTAATGATTGCAGGATATGTACAAAATGAATTAGTCGAAAAGGCTTAGAAACTTTTAAGCAAATGCAAATGGAAGGAGTAAAGCCAAAACTCACGACCTTTAACAACATCCTTGCTGCTGTGCAAGATTTGGAATAGGGTATGGAAATCCATCAAAACATGCCAGTGGTTGAATGGTAAAGATGGTGCAATAAGGCATAGCACAAAAATACCCTTGTTGAAACGGCTTTAGACGCTTTCAAACAATGAGGTTTTGCATATTACACATGCATACAAAATGTAGAAACACATACTACATAAGTGATCTACTCGATCTAAAAGCACAAAGGAAAGTGGTCTCATTGGCATATTCTTGGGTGAACTTTCCCTAGAAGTCCAACAATGGATATTACGATGGCATGCAAACTAGAAATCTTGGGTCGCATGAAGAAGATGGAGATTATTCCTTATTACCATGATTAAAGAGTGTTTGTAGATGGATGGATCATATAGATCTTTTACATTAAAATTTTATATGCATCTATCAATGCAACTTAAGAAAAACTAGAGATAAGTACCTCAATTTCTTCTTGTGTCAATCTTTAGAAAGTCCTTGTTTGTGAAGGTGCCTTGAGCTTAGCAGATTGGAGTTTATGCTACAGTCATCACATTCCTGAAGACCACACCTTGGGCGAGGATTTTCATCTCTCTATTAAACTGCTTCTTGATGCCATCTTTTTTTGGTCTCATGGAGCTACAAGTTGACATTGCCTTCGAAATTCCTTCATTTACACCCCCCCTAAGGCTATTTGGATACCCCATTTTGCTTCCCTCCTACTCCATGAAAAGGTCTAGAATCCTCTTTAATGAAATCTGCTCCATTCTCAAAAATGGATTCCATGCATTCAATCCCAAAACTACATGCAAAAGATAGGTTTCTTTATGTTGTTTCATTTAAATTTCAATTGAAAGTTAAATTAGAAACTTATTCAATTTAGCATTATTAGTTCCTACCGCCAGGCAGGAATACTTATGCATTCGCCCGGAATGCTTTTAACTGGCAACATCGGCCAATCACAATTCGCCATTTAACATATTACTTATTTTTTTGTATAGTTTGAATTTGGAGAGCTATTTTATATATTGGAAAATTAGCATTTATCTATTTTTCTATTCGTCCAAGTAGCTTTATAAATCATTTTCATTTTAAAAATTCGGGAAAATGCGAACGCATAAATTGATTAAATAAATTTAAGCAAAGGTATAGTTTAGAAGTTGGCGGCTAGAGGTACGTAATCCATGAATGCAGATTAAATGCATTAAAATATTAGGAAAATGTGAGCACATAAATTGATTAAATAAATTTAAGCAAAGGCATAGTTTACAAAACTGGCGGGTAGACGTACGTAATGCATGAATACAAATTAAATGCATTAAATGGCATCTGGCTCGAGGTGAAGGCGCTGGAATGGCTTGGTGGCCACGTGTGGCCAGGGTACTTTGGTCATTTAATATAGAGTTAAGCCACTTTTTATGCATCTCTATTACTTTGCGTCTATTGTTTTTGTGTTCTGTAAGTGCATGTTCTGAGGAAGAGTTTGTAGCGACTGAGCAGGAGATGTTATAGTTGCAGAGTCCAGACCCAGAAATGAGTTACTTGAGGTGATAATTTCATAGTGCTCTATTGTGTGGCTGAGTAGGGGATTTTGTAGTTGCAAAGATACTGGACAGCGAGAGACGAATTGCTTGAGGTCACAAGAGGTAACTTTTTCGTTGTTTTCTTCTATTTGATACGAGAAATGCAAGCAGGGTTTCATAGTGCTTTAAGGCATTGGTATACTTTGATTATAAATTCGTATTTTAAACTACTTTTAGTATTATCTATTCAAATTTCTTGTTGAAATGCGAAGGTTTCATCTACGTTTGATAGGAATTATGTAGAAACCCTCTTGTCCATTTTACTTCATGCATGTGAGCCTTGTAAAGTTTGTATATTTTTTGATTATTGCAAAGCGGTCTCATAAAGGGGGCTTTGGAACCAAAATTATGTCAGCGTGTGCGATAGTGAGAGCTTTCGAACAATGAGTCGACAGTGTGTTGCTTTGAGCTTTTCCGTTGTCATCAAAGCATAAAGGATAGAGGGATTTTGTTAAAAGTCGTGGTTATTGTCCTCATAGGCATAAATGCAAACAATGGGAGCATACAGAAAATAGGTGAGCTGTTTGAAAAAACTCGTGAAAGAAAAACTATTATATATGATTAGTTGTTTATATATTCATGCATTTGTAGAAGAAAAAATATCTATGTTTGATAGGAATTATGTAGAAACCCTCTTGTCCATTTTACTTCATGCATGTGAGCCCTATAAAGTTTGTATATTTTTTATTACTGCAAAGTGGTCCCATAAAGAGTACTTTGGAACAAAAATTATGCCAACGTGTGCGATAATGAGAGCTTTCAAACAATGAGTCGACAGTGTGTTGCTTTGAGCTTTTCCGTTGTCATCAAAGCATAAAGGATAGAGGGATTTTTGTTAGAAGTTGTGGTTATAGTCCTCGTAGGCATAAATGCAAACAATGGGAGCATACAGAAAATAGGAGAACTATTTGACAAAACTAGTGAAAGAAAAACTATTATATATGATTAGTTGTATATATATTCATGCATATGTAGAAGAAAAAATGGGAAACTAATACAACAGTAGGTAGTTATAACCCCCAAAAAGAATCAAACCTGGAACAAGAGCAACATCCAAAAAATTGCGCTTTAAAGTACCTAATGCACTAGAGAATTTACCATAGTAGAATACAAATTTTCATTTGCACAGAGATAGAGAAAAGAATGCAGTATAAACCTATTTTGTGCTAGCAAGCATTTAAATTCTGTCAGATGTCGTGGTTACTGTTCTCATAGGTAGACATGTAAAATACGAAAGCATTTATAAGGAAAGTGAACTGATTTACAAAACTTCTCAGGAAAATGGGCTTCTGGGGAATGCAATGAGTATTAAATCTAGACACCTTGATATTCACATGTTAACTTTGGCATTTTTATGGAGTTGGTAGCTCTCATTTACTCTTCTTTCATCTGATATCTAATTAATTAGGTGGCTGTTAATTTGTCTTTAAATACATAATAATAAAAAGAAAGAAATAATTATAAATATCCTTGTGGACATTTTAATTATGGGTTGTGATTTGTACTTGCATGTAGATGGATTAAGCACTCAAAAGTCACAGTAAATGTAGCGTGCCAGCTAATAGGTCCATGTGACATCTCAGACATGTTAAAGTAGTCAATTCCATATTTGTCATTTATCCTTGTATCATTAGATAACTAATTAATTAGGTAGCTGTTAATTAGTCTTTGAATACATAGTAATTAAGAGAAAGAAAAAATTACAATTATCCTTGTGTACATTTTACCTGGTGACCAGATTCAAGGAACAAACATACGAAGAAAACAACAATTTGAGATTTTGTAATTGGAAAACTTAGACTGAATGCTTAGGAAGTTAGAAAATTGTATCTTGGGGTTATAAAAAACTATGTCAAATATGTTTTAGAATTCAAATTGCATTGTTGCCATAGAGCAGTTAAGTAATATTGCTTGATAAAATAATTTTAGACTTCGTGCAAAAGAGCAGTTAAATTCATTGGTAGAAGATTTGTGGTGCAAGAACCTATGGTAACTAGTTTGTGTAGTTAATCTGATTTACATTTATACTTGTGTCTCTTGAATCTAAAAAATGCTTGCTAGTGTTTTAATGGTTTTGGCTATTAGTATCCATCACAGTAGGAGTATTATATGTTGCAATTGTAATTTTGGGAGTTGTTTGCATTTTGGTCATTTCCTTGAGCTTAATTGCTATTCTTTTAGGAAAACAAACAAATGGTCTTCGTTTACTAATCAAATCTTATTACATGGTGCAATGCTTTTGATTGGAAGAAGAGAGGTGGTGTAGCGGTGCAGCTGTAGAAAATTCTTCAAGAAAAGAGTACAGGGTGAGTTTCTAGAATAAACCTTCTCCTTTGTTTACAATTGCATAGAGTAGACAAAGAAAAAGGTTAATTCAAGATTCTCACTATATTGATTATACTTGTAGTCATATCATTGCTTTTTGTTACAAGGACAATCTTTACAAATGGGTATTGTGAGTGGCATATGCTATATGGTTCATAAAAATTAAGCAATTGGGGTTCAAAAGTAGATCTTTGTTGCAATAATATGACATCATAAGTGCAATTATTATCCAATCAATGTCTTTGGTGGCTAATCACACTTTATAATTTAAACATAGTCTTTTCTATTTTGAGAGTTTGATTTTGAATCCATATGCATACTTTGATTAAAACTAGTGGCTGAAGGTACATAATTCATTGATGCAAAATAGCCTTTAAGTACATAGCAATTAAAAGAAAGATATAATTACAATTATCCTTGTGTACATTTGAACTATTAAACAAAGGCAACTAACAAACTAGCACTAGAAAACCATGTGCATGTTAACGTGTTGGATAACATGTATTTGTGCATAGGTGTATATGGATGCTATGAGTTGTGATTTCTACCATTATGTAGCACTTACTATTACTTGTACAGCCAAGCCACATGCAAGTAGAATTCATAATTCATGGCATCCAGATACACTCAAGGACAAATACAAATCAAGGTTGTTGGCATCCTGATAAGAAAGATGATGAGATACATCGAATTAATGTATGTCACAACATCTTATTGAATGAAGATGATCTGGATAGGGAGGTTACAAATGAGAATCCTTATTGGTGTGTGACTAATGCTCTTTTTGGAGACTTGTCAAGAAAATTGCATGCTAATACTATTAGAGAATAGGTGGAATTAAATTTATTGATTGACTATGATTGATGGGTCAAATGTGTACAAGGATAGTTAAATAATTAGGCAGTTGTTGATTAGTCTTTAAGTACATAATAATTTAAACAAAGAAATAATTACAATTATCCTTGTGTGCATTTGAACTGTTGATCAAAGGCAGTTAACAAACTAGCACTAGAAAACCATGTGTGTGTTAATATGTTGGATAACATGTACTTGTGCATAGGTGAATATGGATGCTATGAATTGTGATTTCTATTTACATGTAGCTGGTTTAAACATTTAATAATTAGTGTTGGATAATGGAATGAAATGAACTTGGGCAAATGGAAATAGAATGACCCCATGAAATTGAAACATCAATGTTTACATGGCTTTAACATGATAGCAGATTTGCGTCCATGAGACTTATTTAAATCTCAAATGTCATACTGTATGTGGCGTATTAGCTAATTGGCTTAACATGATAGCTTCCAAACAAGTTAATTCAGTGATCAATCAAGCTAATTGGCTAATGAATTAATTGTGTTGAGTGGTTAGTCATAGTTAATTATTAGTCATCTTTATCCTCCAAATCAGTTGAATCAATCTTGCCTATTCACATTCACAGATACACAATCTTTCTGACCATTTTTCCTGTTTTTAATAAAATAGGAGCTTTAGAATAGGATATGTACATTCATCTAAGCATGATAGGATGTGGATTTCTGATATATATTATGGTTTGAAATGCTCTCATGAATATGTATACAAAATATGGAAGCACAAGAAAAACATGTAAACTATTTGACATAATTCCTTGAAGAAATGTTGGATCTTGGTGTGTAATGATTGCAAGTTATGCAGAGAATTATTCGTCAAAAAATATTTTTGCAAACTTTCAAGCAAATTAACTAGATAGCTGATCAAGTTAACTGTGAATCAAGTTACTTGACCAATCAATGAAACTAGTTCATTGATAGATCAATTTTCTTGAATAGTTAATTATAGTTAATTATAAATCATCTTTATTCACCAAATCAATTAAACCAATCATGGCCATTCATATGCAAAAAAAATAATTTCTTGAAAAGGATTTATAGACAAGGAAGAAAATGCAATTGCTAGGTGCAAACCGAAATTGCAAAACCCTCGTCAACATCTTCCTTTGTGTTTCTTGTGCTACAAATATTCAACAAGCTATAGCTATCCATATTAATTGTATTCCTTTGTCTATGTTCAAGCCATCTGTTTATTCTTTTGCTTTTGCTATTATTTGATAAAAGTTCAAATGTCATAGTATATGTGGCGTATCAGCTAATAAGTCCATCTCACATTTCTCTCATGACAATTTAGTTTGTCTCATCTATCTCCGATACATTAATCAAAGTCAATTAACAAATAAGTCAATCTTACACTTGACTCATGCAAATTAAGTAAAATCTATCTTTTACTCATTAATGAAATTAACTAATCAGTTTAACAAGATAGCTTTCAAACAAGTTAGGTCAGTGAACAATCAAGTTGTTTGACTGATGAGCCAATTGAGTTCAATAGTTAATCATAGTAATAGCAAAAAAATCCTTGTTAGATGATGTCATAGTTGAATTTGCTTTTGTGTGTCTATTTGCACTTTTGCTATAGCTTGAAGCAATGGTGCTTTAAGGTTCAAGTATTAAGTTTAATTGGAAACCTTTCTTGATTTAAATTGGTTGATTAAAATCTGTTTGGAAACCATAGTTATAGTGGTTCTTTAGGCTCGATGCAAAACAACAATATAGTTAAAATGCATAGAAAAATCCTGTAGAGAACCATTCTCACACTTGTACATTTGGAATTCAAGGACCTATGATAAATAGTTTCCCAGGATAATCTGTTTTCAATTAATACTTGTTTCTATTGAATCTAAAAAAATACTTGCTGGTTTTTTCGGTGTTTTGACTATTAGTATCCATTACACTATCACTGTCATCCATTGCAATTATAATTTTGGGAGTTGTTTGCACAAATGTGTTTTGATGCATTGTGAAACCCAACTTGCGTTTCTGGGATAAAATGAAGCAAAATAAATAAAAGTAGCAATTTGTTACCTTGAGTAACTCATCTCTTGGTGTTCATTCAATGAGCATAGGAGATTTTGCTTTGTCACTATAAACGTCCCCTTTGTATTGATAAAAGTTGTCAGTCCTCAAATCTATGCCTTTGCTTAAATTTAGTTGTATATGGAGTAACATTGTTTTCAAATACATGACTGATAATAACACGTATATTAGAAAACTTTGAATCAAAAAACACAAATCATTAAAAAAAAAATATTTCTCTCTTTGTCTTATATTGCTACAGATAGAGCTTCTTTTCAATCATCATATGTATACCCCACATATTCCTAGACTAACTGTATTAACTTAGAGAGTCTTGACAAATTGCCAGAACAACTCACTATTTTCATCTTTGCATAAGCCTCCACTATACTCCACACTATATTATTGTTGTCTACATATGGCAAATGACTAAAATTACACATTCTTTTGTTGGATTGCTTATCATGTTCTGCCACCTTAATAAGATCAGGTACAACCATAATGTATTAAAAATGAATTTATAACTGTGCAATGCAATCAAGCCCCTGTTTTCCAAGTTATAGCGAAACAAACTATATGATCATACCAAAAATGGAGATTCTTGGTCCAAACAAGAGGGAATAAAAACATAAGATGCAATTGTTAGCTAGGTCCTTCATTGCTCCCTTGCTACTGGTAGATATCACAAAAAAGAACAAACCTATTTGTAAGATGACAATGAATTTAAGGCACTTGAAATAAGTTTGTCTCTATAATATTTCCCACACTTATTTAGCCCCAACAACTATGTATTGGCTTATAGGTAGATATAACAGTTGAAAATGCTATCATAGACATTTATTCACAATGTGGAAATATAGACAAGGTCCAGGAATTGGAAACAAGGAATGCATAGGAAACATAAGCTATGAAATACAATGACATGTAGCATAAAAAAGTAATAGTTTAAACTCCAATAATCTGTTAAAAAGCTTTTATGAACATTGATTTTTTATCAGATTACTTTTGCAAAATACACGTACAGTAATGCAAAAAGGGTATCTGGTAATTTTGCCATCAATTCATATGACCCAAGAACTGCTTCTGACAGAGACACACTTCCTCCTCCATCTGTTTTAGTTTAGCAGAATCTGGTCAAGAACTTTATTTTGTTAAATGAAACAATTAGGAATTTGGAAAACAAAAAAAACAATGGATTCTTGAGCTTTCTAATTCATTATGATTTTTCAATTTTTGTACCTCACTTTTACAGCATACTGAATAACAAGCAACTAAAAACAACATTTAGAACTCTACAATGCTCTAGTAGAATAAGAACACAAACAAGTATTCAAGGGTACCTATGCTGTTTACTTCTGCTCCAAACTCTAAAAGAAGGCTTCCACAGTCTTTGTATCTATTTGTTGTTGCAATGTGCTAAACACAGTATATCAAAAAGATTTGTCATATTGTTCTGAACTCTCAATAAAAAAGAATCTCCATATCCTACCATCAAAGAAAATGCATTAAAGTCAAAGGAGTTTGAAATTGAAGATAACAAACCTAATAGCACTCACTTGGATAAACTGTTTTGTATAGTCTGAATTTTATTGGTTCCTAGCGTCAAGGCAGTAATACTCATGCATTCAGTTGGAATGTTTTTAACTGGTAGCATTGGGCAATCACATTTCGGCATTTAACATATTACTTATTTTTTTGTATAGTTTGAATTTAGAGAGCTATTATTTATATTGGAAAACTAGCATTTATCTATTTCCCTGTTTGTCTGATTAGCTTTATAAATCATTTTTGTTTTAAAAATTTGGGAAAATGTGAACGCATAGATTGATTAAATAAATTTAAGCAAAGGCATAGTTTGAAAACTAGTGGCTAGAGGTACATAATCCATGAATACATATTAAATGCATTAAAATATCAGGAAAATGTGAGCGCATAGATTGATTAAATAAATTTAAGCAAAGGCATAGTTTATAAAACTAGCGAGTAGACGTACGTACTGCATGAATACAAATTAAATGCATTGAATGGCATCTAGCTTGAGGTGAATGTGCTGGAATGGCTTGGTGGCCACGCGTGGCCAGGGTACTTTGGTCATTTAATATAGAGTTAAGCCACTTGCTATGCATCTTTATTACTTTGCGCGTGTTGTTTTTGTGTTCTGTAAGCGCATGTTTTGAGGAAGAGTTTGTAGCCAATGAGCAGGAGATGTTATAGTTACAGAGTCCAGACCCAGAAACGAGTTACTTAGGTGATAATTTGTTATTTTCCACAGTTTCTTATTTTAAGTGCATAATGAAGCTGTGTTTCATAGTGCTTTAGTTGGACTATCACTATCACTTTGTGCCTGATGTGTCGGTGCATGTATGTATGTATGCATGTCTCTATGTACATATGCATTTATCTATGTGTATATCTATGTAAACATTTGTAGATGCATATATGCATGTATGCATATGTCTCTGGATATATCTATGCGTGTGTGTATTTATGCATATATGTATGTGTGTATAGATGCATCTATGTGTATATGCATGCATGCATTCATGTTTACGTCCATACATGCATTTATGTGTGTCTACATGGATGTATCTGTACATATATATACATATGTATATATATGTGTGTGTGTCTATATGTCTTCTCTAGGAGAGAGTTTACAGTGACAGGGCAAAGGTTGTCATGGTTCCAAAAAGGACACTTGTAGACAAGTTACTTCAGGCAATAAATAGTTATTTTCATCAGTTTTCTTTTATTTAAGAGTCCATAGGCAGATTGGGTTTCACAATGCTCAGCCTACACTAATCTTCATAGACTAGTTCCTCGAATGAACAATTGTCTTTTATCCAATGTACAATATGGAAGCTTAACGATAATTTGGTGCTTATGAGTCCTCTAAAGATTACATATCTTCAATTACTGCATCACTATTCCATAGTGCAAACTTTAGAGCTACTGTGCTATTAGCATGTGCCATAATGGGACCTTTTGAACAATATGTGGACAATGTGTTGAGAAGGCTTTGCAGGCTGTCAAGCAAATACAATTTACAGATATAAGCCTAAACTCCACAATTGCTTTCAACTTTCTCATTGTCATTAAAGCATAAAGGAAAGAGGATTTCTTCCAAACTTCTAATCTATGTACTTTTACATGATAATTCACCTTATTAATTAATGAATGAAATTATCTTAATTAATTAATCTTCTTTTCCCTTCTATCATTTCATATCTAATTAATTAGGTAACTGCTAAATAGTATTTACATACATAGTAATTAAAACAAAGAAATAATTATAACTATTCTTGTGCACATTTGACCCATCAAGGAAAGTCAATTAATAAATCTAATTCCACCTGTTCACTGATAGTATTCACATGCAATTTCCTTGAGAAGTCTTGAAAAAGAGAATTACTCACACACCAATAAGGATTCTCATTTGTAACGTCCCTATCCAAATCATCTTCATTGAACAAGATGTTGTGGCATACATTAATTGGATGTATCTCATCATCTTTCTTATCAAGATGCCAACAACCTTGGTTTGTGTTTCTCCTTGAGTGTATCTAAATGCCATGAGTTATGAATTCTACTTGCATGTGGCTTGATTGCACAAGTAATAGTAAGTGCTACATAGTGGTACAAAATAAACTTATGCAAATGGAAATGAAATGACCCCATTTAGTTAGAAAATCAATATTTATCTGGCTTTGACTATTAGGTGATAGCTGGTCTAGCATTAAACAGTAGCTAGAAATTGTTTTAATCAGAACTTAACAGTGGTAGCATAGGTCTGTGTTGTTTTTTGGCTTAGTATTGACAGGTTGCCATGGCCTATTTACACTTCTTCAGACACTTAAGCAAATATGGCATCTATTCCATTGATTGCTCTTAAAGAGCTTATGCCACCATTGCAATAACATAATTACACTAATGCATGCAAATGCAAAAAAAATTCTATATTATAGGGTACACAAATAACAATAAGTATTTTAAAATTATAAAATGCAATTTGCATTATAAGAAACAAAAGTTTTTACTTAGGTTCTTTCTCGTCGAAATGAATCTACATGAGAATTTTGTTTTGTTTTTATGAATAACATAGTATATGTCACTCACTGTACTCATTTGTCTAAATTGTCCTTGTAACAGGGATCGGTTCTTTCAACTGTATTTAAACAATCACGCACAAACTGTAACGTGAGGTTAGCATATTAACCTTCTTTTTTTTTTTGAAAAAAACAATGCAGAGTTTTCCAAATATGCGCTTCTAGGAAGATTTCCCATGGTTGTAGATGAAATAGTATATGTTTTTACAGTTTGCTCACTTCTCAATTTTGTCATTGTACTAGGAAAAATTACTTGTGCCTATAATAACAGCCAGAATTTGTACATTGCTGCAAGTATACTTGATCATTCAATAGTAGATTGCAAGGTCAGCTCTCTAAATTGTCTTTCTGTTTTTCTTGAAATGCAATTGAAATTCTACAATATAATAACTACATAAAGTTCTTTTTCATGTTTTCATTTTGTCATCTTGTATTTCCTCATTTCTTTGAACACAAATGATTTAAAAGGCTGCTTGCACATATAGAAACAGGAAAATGCATTTTCCACAATTGCAATAGTAATTTGTCTTCAAAAAATAGAACAAGTTTTGCTTATGTGTTAACTAGTTATACTTCCTCTATACAATATCCATAGAATAGAATGAACTGCTAGAATGCAATTTTTAAAATCTTTTTACAGTTTCAAATAGCCTATGAAGTCATAAGTCTTTGTTTTATGTCAACTGGCTTTTACCTATATGCATTTAAGGCAATTTTGTTCATAAGACTATTTATATCTATGGCAAGTTGCTATGCACTATGCAAGTGAACGTGTGTTTAATCTTCCTGTATTGCAAAAAAAGACCACAAAGTTAATTTCAAAAGCTGACATGGCACATGAGTACAATGAATGATGTACTATGTTACTCATAGACATGACACAATATTTTTCCATGGTCTTGTTTACATGCAAAATGACATTAACCACAATTTTTTTTTGCTCACATTGCCAATTTAACTGTGTGCTATAAACCTCTACAGTAAGAGAAAACTAACAAAAGAAACTATTTATTGCCTCAAGTAACTCGTTTCTGGTTCTGGACACTGTAACTATAACAAAGTTTGCTCAATCACTGTAAACTCTTCTAGAACAAAGACTTGTAGAATAGAAAAACAATTTCCGCAAAGTAATAGTCATGCTTAACAAGTGACTTTAGCCTATAACAAATGAACAAAGCAACCTGGCTATACATGTCCACCAAGCCATTCTAGCAGTTTCCCATCCAGCCACATGTAATTTAATGCATTTACTTTGCATTTATGCACTGTGTGCATGCACCTGTGAGTTTTAATCTCTTTTTTTTATTATTTAATCGATCTATGCCTTCGCTTTTGCTCAATGGACCTATGCCTTTGCATTTTCCTCAAATTTTTAAAACTCAAATGATTTTAAAAGCTATTCCCACAAATAAGAAAAGCCATAGATCTTCTTTGATCAATCAATGCCTTTGCATTTCCCTGATTTTTTAAAAACAGAAATGATTTATGAAACTATTCCCCACATGCCACTTAATTCATGTTTATGTGAATAGCTTTTAAAATCATTTTCTCTTTGAGAAAATTAGTCACTTAGAAGTACATAGAAACAAAGGAATCCAATTACACAAAACATTTGAAGACCATAGCCTCAGATTGACAATGTGTACAAAAAAGATTCTTATCCACCATTTCTTGCATGTAAACAAAGCTACCTGAAAATATTGTTTTATGTTTGTGGCATTGAAAGTATACATCATGCATTGTACTCATTTATCCAATTTATCAATGTAACAGGAATAAGTACATACAATCCTGGTGGGGGACAGTGGATGACAAGGTCAGGTTGAAGAATTAATACTATTTTTCCCTTGTGCTTCTAAAAAATTGTTTGCTGTATAATATGTCACGTAGGCTTCTGCTGCTACTCAAGATCCATTTTCCAACATATATAGAGATTATTATCTTCCAAGATGCTCAACAACATGATTAATACTATAGAATGCTATTGAGTAAAAGCACATAGGCAACATAGGATAAAACTATAGATTTTGTAATCTAGATGATAGCGTTTGATACTATTCATACATAACATCTGCTATTCTCAAACACATTAGGATACAAAAGAAACAAATAAAATGATAGACGTTGACACCTATGAATTGACAAAGCGCCCCCAAATATCAAACATTGACTACGCACTTAAGAGCGAGGGGCTTTGTAGATTAAGTACTTTTGCATACAATGTTGGCGATTGTTTGTTTGACTCATTACAACTATTGCTTAACAATCGCTACACATCAATCCAACTACGAAACAGAGCTATAGATTACTTCTTGAGTTGCCTTCAAAACAAGGACAAAGAAGCAATAAAATCATACAACTATGAACTAGACCTTGATACTCTATATACATTGCACAAAGTACATGATCCACAAACATATTTCTGCAGAATGCAATTATCTGCAAAGCCATAGGTAGATTGCACTGAAAGTGGATTGTGGGGTGACTTATTCTGCATTCACTGGATATCCAAATGGTTGAATATACAAATATTCCTTTGGTCAAGAACAACAGCAAGAAGGTACTTACAGTTCAATACTTCTGACTACACAGAATCAGTCTCTATACTATTTCATGACATGAATTCTTTAAGTGGACACTTTGAACCATTGTTAAACATTGAAACATAAAACGTAACTTCAAAACAGCCCATAGGTTCACATGAAATTAAAAAACTGTGCACAAAGTATCCTCGGATATCAAACATTGACAATGCCCTTAGGGTTGAAGGCCTTTATAGATTAAGCACATTTGCATACAATGTTGGTGATTGTTTGTTTGACTCGCTTCAAGTACTACTTAACAATCAATACACCTCAACTCAATTATGAAATGGAGCTATAGATCATTTCCTAACTTGTCTTCAAAATAAGGACAAAGAAGCAATTAAATCATATAACACTAAACTAAATCCTAATACTTTATATACATTACACAAAGTACATGACCAAGAAACATACTTCCGCAAAATGCGATTGTCTGCAAGACCATGCATAGACCATAGTGAATGTGGATTGTGGGGTGACTTGTTCTGCATTCACTGGATATCCAAATGGTTGAAAATACAACTAAGCCTCTGGTCATTGACAACATCAAGAAAGTACTTAGATTTCAATGATTCTGGATATACAGAATCAGTCTCTATAATGTTCCATGATACAAACCCTCTGGCTGGACATTTTGAGCCACTTCTAAGAATCAAAGCCCAAAATCTAACTTGCCAATGCTCAACAAGCTTACTCCAACTTAAAAAGTTGATCAGAAGTCGTCCACAATACAAAATTACTTGAACAAGACACATGCTTTGACAAAAAACAAGAAGAATTTGATACCACTTGTCACAACAAACAATTTTAAACATAAATCAACAATAAGACTTAATCACCTAAAGAACTTGATTAGAAAATAAAAACAAAAAGAAAGTATACCTACCAGTCCAAAGAAAACAAAAACATTGTCACCAATAGAAATTTATAAAATAGCAATACAAGATACACCAAAATACCCATGTGCAATTTTCCAAGTACTCTATTTCAACAAGGACATCAGGACATTCAAAGAAAAACAAAAAGAACTATACTGTAAGCTACTACAATCAGATTCCTTACCATTCACAGATTTCATATGCCATGTATGCTACTTTGCATTAAAACAGTCCACTATTCCAAAGTATGCTACCCCACAGAAAATAAGAACTAATAGACCATTGCGCTATGTGCAAAATTTAACTCAGCTAGAAGAACGACTTGTCTCACTTAGAATTGCATTTGCACAGATTTAGCAACTAGGGTTCAAAAGGTCTCAAATAGGCCTAACAGGTTCTATTATAAATGTTCCTTTTGACATGAACATTGTACAAAGAGCATTACCACAATCAATTAACAACACACAAACAATTGCTATTTCATTGAAAAGGTGCTTACAATACAAAAATGCATTTCAAAAAGGCATGGTGTGCCCAAATGTCATCATGCAAGCTTTGACTCAATTAACAAGGACACCATTATACAAAATGCACAAAGTCCACATAAACCAAGATTGGCAAGAAGTTCTGCAATGCACTCAAGAAAACGAAGACAATAGTCCACAAAATACAAGTGACACAGAATCAGATAGTGAAATGGAAAATGAAAACCCATTAGAAACATTGATACATGGATTTATTGAGTCTAGAAGTATCCATAACATGGAAGACAAGATTATTGAAATTGCACCTGCAAAGGGCAAGTATCCAATTGGAATATTTAAGGACATGTATGCTGAAGAAATGAATTTCCCAACTTTATTCTTTGGCAAACCACGTGATAATGACATTGTAAAAAACTTTACATATTAGAAAATAGTACGCTAGGAGCTCTTACAGTCACAAAGATAATTTGCATATCATACAACAAACATTTTTTTCAAAGCTATTAAGGTATTAATACAACAAGTACTGTCTACAATGACAATAAGGATCTGAAAAGGCCAGTTAAAAGGACGAAAGCTATTTGCAAAAGACATTAAACACAAACCAAATCTAGAAAAAATTCTTAAATCAGATATTGGATATGTTGATTTCAAAAGAATAAGAATCTCTCTAGACTATTCACAACTTAAGAAAAATGTATTTGCTATGATTCGACAACTAGGACCACTGACATTTTTCATCACTTTCAATATTGCTGAGCAAAATTGGGATCCACTAATTCAAACATTACAAGAGCTGCACAATCTACGCCAATCAGCACAAAACCGTCAAGAATCTAATGGCCCAACACACATTGACAAATTTGAACTAATCAAGAAAGACCCTATCACTTCTGCACATTACTATAAACATAGAATAAATGCAATAAAAAAATTGACACTTACAGATGACTCTTTCTTTGGAAATGTCATTGATTACTTCTCAGTCACTAAGTTCCAAAATTGAGGAAATGAACATGATCATTTCCTCATATGGGTTAAAAATGCACCAATCTACACAAAAGATAACAATGCGGACATCATAGCTTTTGTTGATAAGTATATTACTTGCGACACCAAAAATTTGGAACCTGCTTTAGCAATGCTACACAAACATCATCATACAAAGAAATGCAAGAGATCAAGAAAACAACTTTGTAGATACAATTTTCCTTTTCCACCAATGCAAAAGTCAACTATACTTTTACCAATACTCCAAAAGACTGAAGCGATAACTACAAATGCCACTGACATCTTTGCAAAACTCCAAAAAGCAAACTATGACAAAACATTCACTTTTCAAATGTTCTTGAAAGAAATAAACTTAACTGACAATGAATACATTGAAGCTTTGAGCTCAACATTAAACAGGCCCACGCTTTTTTTATAAAGAAAACCATCACAAATATGGAACAATAGTTTTTCAAGGAAAATTCCAAATCTTTGGAAGGCTAATACAGATGCACAGTTTTTCCTCAATGCATATGCTGCTGCAATGTATTGTAGCTCATATATTGCAAAAGTAAACAAGTCAATGACATATGCATTCAAAAGAATACGTACAGACCACAAGCAAGACAATATTGATGCAATACGAATGGTGAGTAAACTTGGAAATGCCATGCTTAACTTGCAACAAATGTCATCACAACAAGCTGCACATATTGTTTTGTCACTACCATTAAACTACAGCTCAAGAAAATGTATATTCATTGATACACGATCTGACAATGATCGCACATTTATACTAAAATCTGTTAAACAATTGAGCAATGAGCTAGACGAATCACAAAACGTTCTTGCAAAATCTATTATAGACTACTATTTAAAACGTCCTGAAATAATGGTGGACATATGTCTTGCAGAATTTGTTTCAAGATACAACAAATACGGTGCTACAATTGAACCAAAGGCCAAACCAAATGTGGTACGGTTTATCAATTTCAACAAACACTTTGATATAGAGAATCATTATAGAGAGCAATTGGTTCTCTATGTTCCATTTACCATTAATGAGCATACACTCAAATAAAACTTTGACTCTTGGGAACATGCATACATGTACCATGGAAAAACCATTCGAACAAATAGTGCAAAGTTCATCCACAGCACAAACTCCGCATGGGGTGACATTGACAAAGCTATAAATGATCTTCAGTCTCTTGAAGATGAAAAGCTCATTGACCTACCAATGCAAACAAAGCTTCACCAGAAAGAAATATATGACATACAAACAAACCTTCCAAACATAGGTCGTTCTAACCCAAATACCATGCATTCCAATGGATTTGAAATTGCAAAGCACCCACAGATTATAGATAACAATGAATACTACAAGTTAAGACGAATGTTAAATAAAGAACAACAAGCAATTGTTAAAGATGTTCTCATAAAAAAGATGAAAAATCCACAAAATCCATTGCACTTGTTTTTGACTGGGGGAGCTGGAACAAGAAATACTTTTACAGCAAAGGCTATCTACCAAGCTCTCATTCGCATGTATAGCAATTCTGTTGTCAATAATCCAGACAAACCCAAGGGCTTATTAACTGCATATATAGGTAAAGAAGCATATAACATAGGGGGATTCACATTACATTCAACATTTCACATACCTTTTAACACATCAGAATTCCTTCCACTGAACACTGAAGTGCTTGATACTATGTCAAAGCACTATGATCAATTGTGCATACTTCTTATAGACGAGATATCATTAGTTGGCTCAACATTCCTACGGTATATTAATAGAAGACTACGAGACATAATGCAAATGCCTAAAACATACTTTGGAAACCTTGATACAATATTTTGTGGTGACCTTTACCAGGCACAACCTGTCCTTGACTCTGTGGTTTTTGAAAATAGGCCTACTCCAATTGAATTAATGCCTTATAGTTTCTAGAAAGACCATATAAAATGCTATTCATTGGTGACTACCATGAGAAAAAAAGATGAAATATTTATTTCAATCCTTAATAGACTACGAGTAGGCATTCAGACAACTCATGACATAGACTATCTCAACAAAATTTGCTTTCGTCCTATACCATTTGATCCATTGCTTCCACACCTTTTCTATAGGAGAATTGATGTTCAAGCACATAACAACAAAATGCTATCAATCATTCCAACCCAAATGATAGTGCTAGATGCAATAGATGAACTTGAGGAGGACCTTAATGCAATACGAGTATACAGTCACACAACGACACTTCCATCACAAATATGCTTAAAACCAAACATTCTTGTTGAACTTTATGCAGGCAATTACAATGTTCAAGATGGCCTCGTCAATGGTTTAGATGGAATTTTTAAAGCATATACAGCACAAAACAATATTGATATTGTCTGGATTAAATTTAATGAGCCATCAATTGGACATTATCAATGCACAAAACTAGCACAATGCTATTCTACTATCATTGACAAAGACTGGGTGCCTATACAACGCATTGCTAGGCCAATCCATAAAATAACAACAAACAAGCAAATTACAATTAGAAAACAATTCCCAATACAAGTAGCATGTGCACGCACCATACATCGATCCCAAGGATTAACAATGGAGGCCTTGGCTTTTGATCCCATAGGCATTAGACAGCATGGGCTAACCTATACAGCTCTATCACGAACAAAATCAGTAGAATCATTATTTTTGTTACAACCTTTAACTGCAAAAAACTTTAAAGTTAAAAAAAAAATACAACTAGAAAAGTCTCATCTCCAGACATGTGCACAATGGCAATTTGATAACCAAAGCACATGTTCATAAAACAAATCACATTTTCTCCTATGTACATTGAACACTCGTAGCTTGAAAGAACATGCAGAAGACATTGTCAATGACTATGGCATAATGCAATCTGATATCTTGTGTCTCCAAGAAACACATATGCATCCCTTTGAGCTAAATATCTTGCTACAGTATTTTGATAGCTTCTCTGTGCATAACATACATGGCATAGCAACTTTAACCAGGAAACATTTATTCCTTTCAAAATCAAAACAACATGAAACATCAAATATTGAAGCCATCACATCAACAGTAATGCTATCTAACAATGAACTCAATGTTTGTAATATTTATGCAAGACCTGCAACTGCCATAGATGAAGTAATCGCAATCTTGCAAATAATTATTGCATCCACAAATTCAGAAAACATGTGTACATTTTAGGTGATTTTAATGTGAACATGTTTTCTGAAAGCAGAAGCAAAAAAATACTTCACAGTTATATGCAGCAGAACAATATACAATTTATGTTGGACCAACAACACAGCATGGGCAAGTCAGTCATTGACCACATTTGGTCCAACACGACTACAAATATATGCTCTATCTATAAATCAGAAGCATATTGGACTGATCACAATCCAATTTTCCTAAAATTGCATATTGCCCAGCAGACAAATTCAACTTTATAGAACTTATAGCCTTATATCACTTTTATGCTTTGCAATGCCTTTTTCAATGCTATATCCATTATTTGCAGGAGATCTATGGATGAAACTAAAAGACAGTCAAAGCAAATACAAACCACGCAAGAAGAATCAACACAACGGTAAAGCACTCATAGTATTATTCCTTCATACTCATTCAACCAAATCACAAATATTCAAATAACATTGTTCCAATTCTTTGCAGGACACCAAAAGATGTATCAAAAAGACAGGAAAAACAAGTGCAAATTGCACAGGAAGAGTCAGCACAACGGTAAAGTGCTTGGTTCTCCATTATACCGCCATTTGCCCAGCTTGCTAATATTAAATTAGCATTCAATTGACATTATCCTTGTTCCTTGTAGGACAAGAGTCAAGAAACCTAAGATTGTTTCAATTGAACAGCTAAATGCAAAAAGAGTTGGAGACACCTTCCATGGTGATGTGCTTGTTGTCTACAAAGAAACATTGGATAAGGCCAACAAAACACGAGAAATGTTGTGTGCTGATTTAACAGATCACATAGAAAAAATGACAATCACGTTAAATGTTAGTGGAAACCTTGTGTATAAACATGAGCCTAAAATAGTCCCAGGGTCAGCTATCTCAATCTCAGATTTCCAAGTTGCACCTAGGACAGATTACGACAGAGGTGACTGTGATTGCATTTTGATTTTAACAGACATAAGCACCACTAAAAACATCCCACGCCTATGTCAAGAGTACAAATTCATTCCAAGTATGACTATCAACCAACTGCTAACAACTAGAAATGAGTACCCAGCTGGCACAATAGCTACGCTAGTAGTTGGTGCCAAGAAAATGGGTACCCAATTTGCAGTTGACATCAAAGATGGCCACAGTGACATAGACAGAGCACAGGTATTTCGGTCTACAAAACTTTTCCTTGTTCTTTCAGTGTCAACCTTTTCTCGTTCCACAGTGGTCTCTATAACAATTTCTGTAACAAAATCTAATTCTCTCATTGAATCATAGGTGCTATTACAGTCAACATATGAGCAACAATACTTTGCAATCGAAGACCAGTTGCATACAAATAAAACACATGCAATGCTTTTCAAGAATGTTGTAAGAAAAACAGATCAAAAGAACACGTTTCACACATGTCGGTCAACATTCATCTATAACTTGAATGACAAAAGAAGCTTGGAAAAACTCAACAACTTGCTACATTCAACTTTTAAGGTAACAACATTCATTTTTTTTGAACTATCGCATCCAAACCTGTATTTTTTGTTTCCTCTAACAATTTTGAACCATATTCTATAGGTTTCTGGTACTCTAAAAGCAACAAATGCATTTTCCAATCCATTTCATGCATGATGTCCAAAATGCAAATGCAAATTCACTAGCTATGGCACACTCCAAGAAAAAATTGCTCACTGCAAACAGTGCAACCAACAAGTCAATTATACATTCTGTTTGCAACTTAAAACTATCATTACAACTTATGACAATCAAACAATTCAGTCTTCAATTGACCAGGTCACCATGCACCATCTATTGCCCAAACTACAAAACCTCAGCTATGAAGACTATATCAAGGACAAGCCAGCAATGATATTCATCCTACGGGACTTCAGCGCCGAAGGACACTTTAGCCTTGACCAAAAAAATGTCATTGTTGAAGCCATTTGCATTGGAAAATAGACAGGAAACATCACCAAAAGGTAAAAAAGTCATTCATATGTAAACTTTTTCTCTTGTGAACCAGCACCTCAAATCACCATCCATACAAACTATGTTTCTACTACGTAGCATTTTCTTGGCTTTACAGGAAACTAGGAATACAGGAGTACAAATTTACATTGTTCAAACTTTAACTTTTTCGCCTTTCCATGCTCTAAGACATTTCACTGGTTTTGACATGTTAAAGACATCTTTGGTTTTAAAATACTCTATTGCTATTATACATTTAGACACTTTTATAGGTTACTATGTTAAAGTCTTCTCGAATATGGACATCTGAAAATCTAATTTTGTTTTTGCACCTATGAAGATAGTGGTTGTCTATGTACATCCGACATATATGTTCAATAATTATTAGCCCTCCATGCATAATGCCATTCAAACTATATAGTTTAAATTTTTCCTTTTGCATTCTGTTGTTTCTAGCTTTTCCAATATTTGCTCTATGTTTGTTATGTTTTCAAGAGTTTATGGTCACTGAGTAGAAGTTGTTATGGTTGCACACTCCAGACCCATAAACAAGTTACTTGAGGCAATAAATAGTTATTTTCCTATGGATTTTTTCATTTTATGTTGTTAATGCAACCAAGTCTCGACACTGCTTTTATGCATTCTACTTTATAGTCACTTTTCCATCACACATTCTAATGTATAAAGTACATCCCTGTATAGAGAAATCCATTTGTTGCTTTCACTGCATATATACATATTTACATGTATATATGCCTCTATGTCCATATGCACATATGCACATTTTCATGTATGCATGTATTCATCTAAGCTTCTACGTATCCCTCTATGCAATTGCGTATACATGCGTCCATGCATTTATGGATGTGCCACTTTAGCCTTGTAGCAATTTATTCTGTTCTATGGATATCACATATAGGAACACTAATTAGCTCTTTCACCGTAGACAACAGTTGTTTTCATAAATGCCAAATCCAGCTTATATGTTTCAGGCTACATATATACTCAGACTTAAAACTACTTATTTATGATCTCTATTGTTCTATTTTCATAGACATGCTACTATTGCAATCAAATGTCTAAAGCATTCATGTCCAAAGAAATTAGAAACAGGAGTGGCAATATGTTACACAACCTTGTGTTATGCCTTTATAGCAGTTTTTTCATTGCATTTCAAGAAAAGCAGAAACTAAAATTTTATTCATATTATTTCATCTATGGCATATACAGCTTTTGCAATAATTATTACAGGCATAGAGTTCAGTGTTAAATAGTTCTATTGTTCATTTCATGGCTTCAACATTCTACATGTCAAATTGCATTATGTCACAAAGTTAACATATAAAAACCAAAGTGTCCATTATGAACACCTATTGCATTCCATGGCACCACATTTCTTTCAGGAGTTTTTTCGAACAATTCGCTTTCCTTGTGTATGCTTCCATATTTTGCATATGTGCCTATGAGCACATTAACTATAACAGTTCACAAAATTCCTTTATCCTTTATGCTTTCATCATAGTGAAAAATCTCAAAGCAATTGCAGACTTTAGGTTTACAGAACACAGGCTTATAGAACACAAAAACAACACACATAAAGTAATAGATATGCATAGCAAGTGGCTTATCTCTATATTAAATGGCCAAAGTACCCTGCCCACACGTGGCCACCAAGCCATTCCAGCGCGTTCACCTCCAACCAGATGCCATTTAATGCATTTAATTTGCATTCATGCATTGCGCTCGCATTTTCCTGATATTTTAATGCATTAAATCTGCATTCATGGATTGTGTACCTCTAGCTGCCAACTTTTACACTATGCCTTTGCTTAAATTTATTTAATCGTTTTATGCGTTCACATTTTCCTGAATTTTTAAAATGAAAATGATTTATAAAGCTACTCGGACGAATAGAAAAATAGATAAATGCTAATCTTCCAATATATAAAATAGCTCTCCAAATTCAAACTATACAAAAAAATAAGTAATATGTTATATGCTGAAATGTGATTGGCCAATGCTCCCAGTTAAAAAGCATTCCGGGCAAATGCATATGCAAATTAAAAATGGGTTCACAGGAAAGAGCTTTTGATTCTGAATCCATATGCATACTTTGATTAAAACTAGTGGCTCAAGGTACATAATTCATTGATGCAAACTCAATGCATTGAATGCCATCTGACTAAAGGGGATGCTATTTGAATTGCTAATTAGTCTTTGAATATATAACAAGGTTCAAGGAGAAAACTCTCATTATCGCACACGTTGACATAATTTTGGTTCCAAAGCTCTCTTTATGGGACTACTTTGCAGTAATAAAAAATATACAAACTTTACAGGGCTCACATGCATGAAGTAAAATACACAAGAGGGTTTCTACATAATTCCTATCAAACACAGATGAAACCTTCTCATTTCAACAAGAAATTCGAATAGATAATACTAAAAGTAGTTTAAAATATCAATTTATAATCAAACTATAAGAATGCCTTAAATCACTATGAAACCCTACTTGCATTTCACAATTGTGAACAAAGAAAAAAATTTCATTCTAGAAACTCACCCTGTACTCTTTTCATGAGAAATTTGCTACAATTGCACAATTTAGGTCTACATTGTTCCAAACCTCTCATTACAACACAGGTTAATAACACATTGGTTCTAAAGCTCTCTCTATGGCACAACTCTATAGAAATTGAAGACATATAGTCTTTACAGGGCTCCCATGCAGTCAAAAAAATAGACAAAAGGGTTTTTACATAGTCCCTTTCGAACCACATTTCATGCATCCACATTTATTCCATGAGTTTTGTCAAACACTTCACTTTCCTTTTGTATGCTTCTATTTTTTTCATTTCATATGTGCCTATGAGGACGATAGCTATGGAATTTGACAAAATTCTTCTATTTACATGCATCCATGCATCCTGCCCAGAGATACACATATACATGGATCCATGTGTACTGCAATACATGCATCTATGTATACACATATACATGCATCCATGTGTACTGCAATACATGCATCTATGTATACATGCACCCATGGATATGTGTATCTATGCAACTTCATATGCAATCCATGAATATTTCCATACATGCATATTTAAGCATTTATGTATCCAACTATGCATCCATCTATTTATCCATGCAACTATGTTTCTATGTATTCTTCTACCTATAGATGCATCCATGCATATATGTATCTATGCTTCTATGTGCATATGTATACAGGCATCTATCCATATATGTGTCGATGTATCTATGGATACATCTATTCATAGATACATGTATCTACGCATCTATGGATACCATGATAGATGTCCACATCCATAATCTATGGATACATGTATCAAGTAGCTCGTTAATGCGAAATGTGGCCAAGGATAATTATACTTATTTCTCTCTTTTAATTGTTATATATTCAAAGACTAATTAGAAATCCAAATAGCCTCCTCTTTAGTCAGATGCCATTCAATAATTTTGCATCAATGAATTATGTACCTTCAGCTATGCTTTCAAAGAATAAGTCGACAATGTGTTGCTTTCAGCTTTTCCGTTGTCATCAAAGCATAAAGGATAGAGGGATTTTGTTGAAAGTCATGATTATTGTCCCCATAGGCATAAATGCAAACAATGGGAGCATACAGAAAACAGGTGAATTGTTTGACAAAACTCATCAAAGAAAAAATATTATATATGATTATTTGTTTACATATTCATTCATTTATAGAAGAAAAAATGGGAAACTAATACAACAGTAGGTAGTTATAACCCGCGAAAAGAATTAGACCTGGAACAAGAGCAACATCCACAAAATTGCGCTTTAAAGTACCTAATGCACTAGAGAATTTACCATAGCACAATACAAATTTTCATTTGCATAGAGATAGACAAAACAATGCAGTCGAAACCTATTTTCTGCCACCAAGCATTTAAATTCTGTCAGATGTCATGGTTATTGTTCTCATAGGCAGACATGTAAAATACAAAAGCATTTATAAGGCAAGTGAACTGTTTTACAAAACTCCTCAAGATAATGTGCTTCTGGGGAATGCAATAAGTAATATGTCTCTTTTACTACATTTCATTGTCTATCTATGTATCCTCAGATACAACCATCCATATATTGATTCATGTATATATGTGACTATGTAGACATGCACCTATTAGTATATGTATAGATGTTTCTATCCATACATGTAGACATTGGTAGATGCATTTATGCATCTCTGAATACTATGCATGAATACATGTATGTATGCATATATGGATTCTATGCACACTTTCATGTGTATCATGTATCACAACAACATTTTCACCATACAGAACAAAGAAAGATATGAACAAAATATCACGGTTACGCAGTCAGACAGAGGGCTTTCTAGATGATTATACAGTGATGCACACATTCATGCTCTCCAACATATTGACATGCACATGGTTTTCTACTGCTACTTTGTTATTTGGCTTTCTTTGACAGCTAATATGTACAGAAGCATAATTGTATTTATTTCTTTCTTTTTATCTCTGTGTATTTAAACACTAGTTAGCAGCTACCTAATTAGTTACATATCAGATCAAACAAGGGTAAATGAGAAATATGGAACTGACTAGATTGACATGAGTCGAATGTCACCTGGTCCTATTAGCTGATACGCTATGATTACTGTCACGTTTTAGCATCTACCAAGTCTCATGGCTCCAAACCTGGTATCATCTAAAAGCCATATAAATATTCAGTTTCCAACCCAGTCGGGTCATTCTATACTTACTATTAATTGTTTAATACAACTACATGCAAGTAGAAATCACAACTCATGACATCCTTATACACTTATGCACAAATACATGCTCTCTAACATATTAACATGCACATGGTTTTCCATTGCTACTTTGTTAATTGGCTTTGATTTATAGCCAAATTATGCACAATGATAATTATCATTTTTTCTTTCTTTTAATTATTATGTATTTAAAGACTAATTAACAACTACCTAATTAATTACATATGCATTTTTACAAGGGTAAATGAGCACCACAAACTTGATAACAATGACACAGTTAACATGCTAGTATCAAGGTGTTCAGTCTAAATACTCATTGATTACAATATGCTAACCATATTTAAATTTTATATGGTTTCGTATATGCATATATAAATATCTCTTTTTCTTCATCTCATTATGTATTTGTGTATCCATAGATGCAATTATGCATATATCGATTTATGCATATATCTCACCGTCTCTTTATGCATCTGTCTATATATGTATGGATGTATCTATGGCTACATGTATACATCAATTTATGCATATATGCACCTATGAATTACATGCACACATCCATGTATATATGCATCTATCGATATCTTGCATGGATAAATGTATATATGCATGTATGGACTCATGCACCTATGTATATGTCTTTGTCTCTGCCCATTTGCAGATGCATATATGCATTTTTCTACACATCCATGTATCTCCACAGCTCTTTATGTAACATATCTATCTCTCTCTCTATACATGTGTCTATGCATCCACCTATACATGTGTGCATGTACAACATGCACATATGTATTTGTGCACCTATGCTAGCCACCCATGCCCACCAACCCATACCAGCACCTTCGCCACCAGGCAGATGCCATTTAATGCATTTGCTTCAATTATTTTGACCTCTCTATGTGTTCGCATTTTCCTGATATTTCAATGTATTTAATTTCCACTCATGGATTGCGTACCTCTACTTGCCAGTTTTATAAACTATGCCTTTGCTTAAATTTATTTAATCAATCTATGCGATCACATTTCACTGATTTTCTATAACAATAATGATTTATAAAGCTATTCTGATAAATAGAAACAGATAAATGCTAATTTTCCAATATAAAAAAAATCAAAAGTTGTATGTTGACATACAATCATGCATACTGTCCATACATGCATATATGCATCTATGCCTTCATCCATATTTCCATGTCTATATGAATACATCCTTCCATGTAACATATGCATTTGTAGCTATATGCAAATATGCATGGATCCATGTATGCATGTATTCATTTCTCCATCTATCCATGTTGTTCTGTTTTCTGTGTATACATGTGTCTGTCAATGCATCCATGCATATATCTGTGAATAGCTCTACGTATTTCTCTGTCCATGCATTTATTGTTTTCTAACGCATCAGCATTTGCATTTTTTCGGTTTCATGACCTTCCATATTAATTGTTTTCATTTTGTGTTTTTTTACAAGTTTTTGGTAATGCTGATCTATCTTGATGTATCTGTTTGCATTTCTACTATAGACGGTCTAATGATTCCAATGGTTACATATAAGATGTTGGATGCTCAAAAACAAATTGTACATATATTTACATATTTTAAATCTACATTAGCTTGGGTGATTTCTAAGACATAAGTAGGGTGTTTCTAGGAGCTTGTAGTTAGTTTATTATCATCATATTCTGAATTGTGTTCTTCTTGGAGACTTTTAGAGCTTGTCTCTTGAAAGTGACTTACTATTATCAAGTATTTGTAGTATTTTTCTTACTGTATTGTTTTATTGTGCAAGTTGATTCATTACAAGTGGTATTACAGAATAATATTGGCACTATGAAGACAAGAAAAAATCATATATGTTATTTTAGAGTTCATTTTAGGAAGTATATACCTCTCTAATTTGTTAAATATTTTATCGGTTTTCAAATATTTTTCAAGGTCATATTCAAGTTATTGCAATATAAATTCTAAGGTAATATCCTTAAATATCATTATATTTTTATATCTATTCTTCTCTTGTTGCATTTTGAGGAACCTCAAGGATCTTGGCACCTTGTTCAGTACAAAGGAGAGTGAGAAATGGGACATGAGTCTTTTTCCTGTGTTTGTATTGAGACACTCAGCCCTATGATGATTTTAAAAAGCATAACCAATAACAAACTAGACATTCTTCCACCCTTTATTGGAAGAAATGATCACTTCATACCCTATTCATTCCATTCATTTCCATTTGTACCCTTCCATGTCCTTTCTTCTCAAATCAAATACATTTCAAAATCCATTTATATGATTTCCTTGCATCACACCAATCTGTTGCATTCCCTTTTTCATTCAATCCAGCTCCCTCATTCAAATTTTTATTTCTCACATTTAATTTTAAGCATGTAGCTCAAAAATGATAAATTCCTACCATTTACATTCCATTCATTCTCATTTCCAAGGTCGCATATCCTTGCCTCCCATATTAAATACTTTTCATAACGCATTCATATACCTTACTTGCATCTCATCAGTCTCTCAATTCCCTCTCTTTGTTGCACTTACATAGCTCATTCTTCTTTATTACCCTTATATAGCTTTAACTATCTATAGCTCAAATATACCTTCATACATCACAACAAAATTCACACCATACCAAACAGAGGAAAAAATGAAGAAAATATCAAGGTTATGCAATTAAACACTGAGGGCTTTCAAAATAACTATCATAACATCCAGTTGTATTCAAGAGTTCTTTTCAAAATGTTTTTTCTAAATCCTGATTATTACAGATACCTAAGAGCACGTATCATAGTTTCTTGGAGACTAAAATGTATCATCAGATTTAACAAATATTTCCATGTATACATGCATTCAAATGCATCGTTAGATATCCTTTATACACTTGTTCAAAAAACAATAATGTATTATTCTTTTGTTTCGGTCATAAATGTTTTTTGTATATCTTTCAAATGCAAATTGTTTATGACATTTCCAACTTTATGCACGCAGGAATATATAGATTCTTGTTTACATACCAAATTACATGGGCTCATGTACATGTCGTTGCATGCATAAATGTTTGCATTGATCCATATATTTATGCATTCCTTCGATATATGCATTGTTAATAAATAATTAATCTTTCCTGTTTTCTTTCATTTAATACTACAAATGTAAATTGTTTCTGACATTTCTAACTTTATGCACGTAGGCATATATAGATTCTTGTTTACATACCAAATTCCATGGACTCATGTACACATCCATGCATGTATACATGTTTACATGGATCCATATTTTTATGCTTCCCTTCGATATATGCATTGCTAATAAGTGGTTTCTTTCTCCTATTTTCTTTCATTTAATACTGCAAATGCAAGTTGAGTCTCATTGTGCTTTCAGACTCGTTCAAATGTCGGGGATGCTTTCCACTCTTGTGTGCATTATGTGCACATCGAAACATGTATACATGCATACATGTATACATAGATGCCTCAAGCATTGTTACAAATGTTTCTCTCTCATTAAATTCCAATGCAAAGTGCTATAAACATGTGAATTATTTAAGTGTTGCTACATTTTATCTTACGTAATAAGGTTCTTTATATCTTTGCAAATTATTTTTTGTTTAATATATATACACAAAAATATCTATTCGTATTACATAAACAAGATTAAAATCTTATTTATAATAAAATCAATAGCTTTCTAGTGATTCATCTAAGAATTTATTGTAATATAATTACATTGTTCTATACACAAAAATATGTTTTCGTATTACATAAGCAAAATTAAAATCTTATTTCTAATACAATCAATAGCTTTATATAGAACTAACTTTCATATTACATTAAAAAAAAGATTAATTGATCTTAGAACACTTTACAAATAGACCTTACACTAGCACACTAAACATAATTTTATTTACAAATAGACATACAAGCAAAAAAAAGAGGTGTGGTAAACTTTGTTTGCACATGCATATAGATATGTGTCTATATGCAATAATGCGGGGACATGTAAAGAATGCAATATTTTTTAGTGTCTGCTCACATGTTTTTGTAAATTTTTGCAAATGATATTTGATGCTTAAGAAATATTCCTACATCAAAACTTTGTTTGAATTAAAATGACTAATGAATTTATGGGCCGAAAGGTTTATTAAAAAAAAAATTAAAAATTGTACATTATTCATAAGTAGTTTATTTCTCCTGTTTTCTTTCATTTAATACTGCAAATGCAAGTTGAGTCTCCTCATGCTTTGAGACTTGTTCAGATGTCGGAGATGCTTTTCACTCTTCAATGCATTTTGTGTGCGTGGATACATGTATACATGCATGCATGTATACACAGATGACACAAGCATTGTTACAAACATTTAAGATTGCTTGCATTTAATAATTTAAACATAACAAGAATACATTTTTGCTTCCTCAATAAGATCATAAAGCATGTTTCTTGTTGCAAATGTATACAGATTCATAAAAATACAAGTATTCATTGGTATATCTATAAAAAAGCCCACATATACATGGTACCCAAAAATACAATTTTGCATCCATCCATCGACACATGTCAACTGTTCAAATCTCTTTATGGACCACGTTGCCCATGGACCCTAAACATTCCACACATTAATGCATCATTGCAAATTATTTCAAACTTTCCTACCTAAATTTAATACATTTATATTCCTATGTCCTATCTAATTACTTTTTCTCACTCATAGCTAGATGCTTTTTACCTCTCGGCAGGAACTCGACACTTGCGTCACTTGTTTAACAATTGCATTGAATGGAGTTTATTACACTATTTTCATGCTGGTTATAACTTAGATTATATATATATATATATATATATATATAAAATAAAATATATTTATTAAATTATTTTAGCTACATAATTATATTTTATCTTTCTAACGAAGGAAAATATATTTTATTTCTTTTCTTCTTTATTTTTCTATTTTTATGTTTTCTTTGTTTTTGTGTTTTATTTGCTAAATTTAAGTTCTTTTTCAATTTTTCAATTTGTTTTTATCTCTTTTTTTTATTTTCCAAATCTTGCTTTATTTTCTAAGTTTATCTCATATTTATCAAATAAAACTAATATTAAATAACAAATATGATTTATTAACTTGCATCTCGATTATCTTTAAAACAATAAATATTAATTCTAATTTTGAATAAAATCAATAAATGATTTAAAACTATTTTTATTCCCTCTAAGAGAAATTGGCATTAACTAACATTTAATTAAATAAGCAACTATAACAATAATCTTCCTTATTGAATAAAATAAGATGCAAACATAACTAAAGTATGCAAATGCAACTATAGGATTTCCTAAGTGTGTGTGTGTAGATTCTTTCACCATGGTTGCTTGCAAATAGCTAGACACCCCCTCCTCGATGATACTCTCTCTGCCAAGAGTATATTCCTGCTACGCACATGAGTCAAAGTTTGGTCAACAATCATAAAAATAGTAATATTGAATTATAAATTAATTATTGAAAAATAGGGGTCGTGACAAAGTTGTTTTATAAAGTTGGGATCTTGAAATATTTTACCTTTCTATCCTAGGTTGGATTATGCCTTGGTTTATTTTAAGTCCCCACTCTTTGTTATACCTAGGCAACCCCTTCTTTATAAATAACTCTAAGGAACATGTGCTAATTACCACCGCTTAATTCTTTGCATCACATATCGTTGAAAGATTCTTGCTCATAGGTTTCATTTTTGTGATGAGCAATGGACCCCTTTTTTATTGCATTGCATGCATCCTTTATATTGCTACAATGTTATCACCTTTCATTTCATTTTTGTGATGTGTGATGGCTTATGCTTCCTTTGCATCACTTCCCTCCTTCGCATCACTGAAGTTATATTTCTAACTTAACCTCTTTTGTGATGCACGATGGCCCTTATATTTCCTTTGCATAGTATTGGTCCTTTGCATCACTGAAAACATTTTATCGCTTAACTCATTCCAATGATGAGTGATGAGAAATAAATAACGAAGGATTGTGGGTATGCTACCTATCAAGATCTTTTTCCATCACTCATCCATCACTTATCTCTGAAAACTTTTTCATTTCAAATGAACTTCAACGATGAGCGATGACAGATGGTGAACTTCTAATTTCCTTTGCATCGCTTGAGATCGATACAACACTAAAACATGATTTAAAATTTGAAACACTTTAACGATGAACGATGAGTGATGAGTGATGAGAGAATATTCCTGCAAATATTCTCTCCATTGGAGGAACTCTTCACATTTTCGTTCCATTTTGTCAAGTGATGGTGTTACTGTGATGCATGATGGTCTTATAAAAGAAGTAATGGAAAACATGGAGTGGCCACATGGCGATCTCTCAAGGTATCATCATTTTTTTAAAGCAAGGTGGTGGAAAGAAAAAAGCGATGGGCAAGGCTGAGGGAGAGCCATCGATTGAGCTTTGAATCAGATACATGAATGGCTAAAATTCAACCCTAAATGACTAAGCATAAAAAATGCTCATGTTCACTCATGCGAACTATCTTTCACCATTAATGGAAAATCTACTTGCTTCTAATGCCATTAAAAGAATAAATTAATCTTTTTTTTACCATTTCCACAAGGATTCAAGAGCAAAAAGGTGAAGATGAGCTTCAGGTGAAGAAAATTTGAGGAAAAAAGTGTTTGTTTTCTCAGGTAAGTCAATTTTATACACTCTTGTGTCTGGTTTCAAGCATTGGGTAATTTGAAAATTGGGATTGAAGTGTAGGGTTTTACATCTTTAGGGTTGCCAATTTCTTTGTTTTATAAATAAAATTCATAGTCTTATGTAGGGTTTGAGGAGTGGGATAAGTAATTGTTTAATTTAAGTGTGAACCCTGTGAATTCGAGAGTAGAGCCTCTAGTTCTTGTTTAGTTTGAAACCCTAGCTCTTTTAAATCCTACAAAATGAGTCAACCTGGCAAGTCTTCCAAACCTAAAGTGAAACCCAAGCAAAAAATGGTTAGAAAGACAAAACCTAAGGATGCTGTAGCAAAACCAAAAGTATCTGAGGCATCCAAGAAAAAGAGGTTTATGAAAAGGGACTTCACCAGGTTTTTGGAGGAAGCATCTAAAGGTTAGGCCTCAGAAGTGAAACTAGTTTGGAAAAGAGCAACTGGTGAAGTTGTCTTGACAAGCCACTTTTAGGATTTGGCATCTGGGTAGGTGATGTTGTGCCTTAGATTGGTTGGGAACTATTTCTTTATGCTTTCAATAGGAGATTTTCCAGTCATACAACATGTCATATCTCGACATGTGACTTTGGCAAGCTAATTGTTCCCAATGTTTTCATGGAGGTAGACTTGATTCTAGAATTGGCTATGATCTATAATTAAATGTTTACAAATTAACTTACTCTTAATTCTAATTACAAATTTTATCCCAATCGCAAACATAATTGCATGGTTATGCTTATTTAACCATTGAAATTACATAATTGATTTCACTTAATCCTTTACTCAAACTAATAACATTAGCTAATTACTTAAATAATGTAATTAAAACTCAAAGAAGAAATTAAAGCTGAAACGAGGAAGAAAGAATAGAGAGACAATAAGAAATTTTTTAAGAGAGTTCACCCATATGTCTAGGCTATGTCTTTGGGTCTTCTTCTCAATGTAGGACTACTTTATTAATGAAGTCAAGCTTATTCACCTTATTACATCATCCAAGCTTCAAAATCTACATTACAAAGTTTCTCATAGTCTCCTACCAACACCTTCAAAATTCCTTTCCAATATGCCTAAGTTCCACCATAAGTGAAAGTGATTTCCTTAAGAGCAAAAAACTCCCCCCTTAAATACAAGTTTACATGCTAAAAGGGGTTTAAACAATAATATTTTCCAAATCCCCTAATTTGGGATTAAAAATCTTTAAATCATGGTTCATATTTGAACTGATCCCTTTCAGCCCTTTTACAAAGCCTATAATCTTTTAAAACCCTTATATAAATCTTTAAAAATATTTAAAATATTCTTGAATACCTTTAAAAGCCTCTTTTAATTCTTTAAATATTAGCTTTAAGGATTTAATAGTTATATTGGGGGGGGTCGGTTTACCCAACCCCTCCTTTCACTCTTTACCATCCTTTACTCCTTCAAAAAGTAACACCATCCTCCCACTATATCGGCAAAGAAGCCGTTGGTGCAAGGACATGGGAAAAGAACGATGGGAGTGATGTTGGCAGTTCAAACCACTTGCCCCCCCCTCCCCCCCCAAACACTTCGCGACGCAACAGTGAGGAGGATGAATTAGAAGGGGGAGGTCGGGGGTTTGACTCTCCCCCTATAAGTTTTGAACGAATAAACAAATTCTGACCATTCCCCAGACTACCACATGGCACCTAGGCAATGGGCTATGTGGCCAAATTCCATTTGCTCACCCAAGACACATGTCAATTTGTGATTGGTCCAACTCAGATGTTGTCATGTTGACTATACCAGGAAGCCACTATCAACTATGTTGCTGACTCTAGTGCCAATTCATCATACATATGCCACATGTCAGTGTCTGATTGGTCCACATCTATAGAATGAGCCATGTCATTTGTACGGATGCCATGTCAGCATGCTGACGTTAGTAGCCGTACGGTCCTGGTCAACCCACTTCCTCGCAAAATTTCACTAGCCATATCTTCGGTGTATGAGCTCCATTTGACAGGAAACAAGCAACGTCAGAATCGTCCTGTTGAGTTCTTTGATTTGACACCATTTTTTACCAATTCTGAAATGATTGATTTTTTGACTTTGCATCCTACCTCTACTACCCCTTTTTTGACCCAACTTTGATTGAGCATATATTGAGCGTATTGTCTCCTTTTGACATGATTCAAGTTGCATCAGGATTGTGTCAATGAGCTCTATGTGATGATGCTAGTTTTGTTGGATTCTAAGACTATGTAATTTTTGGTCTTTTGGATCCTCCTGGATCATTCCTCTCAATTGAGAAGATTTTGGACCACCAAAAGTCTATTTTTACATAGAATTTAAGTGAGGGCATTGTTTCCTCACTTGCCCAGTATCATCTGTCCACCCTGCTAGAATTTTAATCGTATGACTCATCACAAACAAGATGAAGAATGAGATAGCATTGTTGTTAATGTAACGCCCCGCCGTGTGAACCCCAAAGGACAACAAAATACCGCACAATTTTTTTATTTTTTTTCAAAATGTTCATTATGTGACTCTACTGACTCTACTGGATAGCAAAGGTAAACCCCAAAATGATCTTTAATGATACTTGTGACTGTTAAGCTATCAGCCCGAGCTTTTGGTGAAAATTTGATTCTATATGGTTGGTCTCCTGTCAAGGTGTAACAAAGATGTTTGGATCTTTACATAAATTTATTTTATAGCTGAAAGGATATTGTATTGTAAAGCTGAGAGTATGAAATAATTAATGTGGTTGCAATATCTTTTCATCATCGTACAAATTAGTAGCAACCTCAACCCAACTACTAAAGACCTCATAAATGCACCTATGGCCTCAAAATTCCACTGCTCCCAACAAGAATAAGCAAACCCTGAATTTTAGATTACACGGGGCTAGCTCAAGCATGGCCAAATGGCGTAAACAAAGCCTCAATGACTGCAATTAAAGCCACTAAAAGTTTAGAATCCATCAGATGTAAGAAATCTAAGGTCATGGTTGAGCTGGAGGAAACACCAGAGATCAAAGGTTGAGTTGCATCTATGCAAGCAAAAGAAGCATGATAAGAAATTGGTATTGGAAGCTTGACTAATATGAATCCAAGAGAGGAATAGGGTAGTGAGATAAACAGTCATATGTGACACCACAACATCCATTCTTTCATATAACAAATAAGAACATAATTATTTTATAATAAAATAAAACATACCAAAAAAATGCCCAGCCTCCTACAAATTCTAAAAGAAAACCAAAGTCATTAAAACCACGGCTGGTAACTTACCTCAAGATTTTTGACAAATTATGTCACGTTTCCAGAAATGCACATGAGAATGGAGGGGCAACATTTGCAAGAAGAATATTATGAAAAACCCAACGCTCCTCTCTTCATGTATAATTTTTCACTCCTTTCTCTTGCATTGAATGGCTACCATGAATGCCAGTAGAAGCTCCCTTCAAATCCTCTCTAATTCAAGTCACATGAACTATTTGACTTAATGCCTCACATAAAAATTTCATCTCAGCAACTGCAATGATTATGGGATACACACTAAATGAATTTGTTGAAAAGGATTTAGAAACTTTCAAGCAAATGCACCTGGCAGGAGTAACGCCGAATTGTACAACCTTTCCCCAACATTATCTCTACTTGCACCCAAAAAAATGAGAGATTAGAACAGGGTACCCAGAAGCATAAAGATTGGCGTTCTTTTTTTTTTTAGATATTGTCATTACAACTATCTGCCTAACCCCAAAAATTCCTCCTCCTTGAAAATAGGGTACCAAAATTAATAATCGGAGGGGATTCTACTAGATGGCAATATCACAATGCTCTAGCTGACCTCCATGCAACATGTGGATGCATAGATAATGCATGCCATGCTGTAATTAATTGGGGCTGTGGGTAGCTAAAGAACTGACTTCAATTTTTTTTTTAAGAAATTCTCCACTTGCTTTAGAGGCTTCACACCTATGACTATGCCTTCCATCCAACTACTTGCTGCAACTATCTATGGATTCCCATGCCTCGGTCTTTGTCATTACAGGAGGTGTTGAACCTCCATACTTCGCAATTAATTCGACTTCGTTCCCTTACCAAAACCAAGTGTATTTTGAATATATTGCTTCCTTTCATTTATTTGGCCAAAATAATTTTATTATTATCAAATATCTCAATATGGCATTAAAAACTGTCTTTCCTTCAACCAAAAGAATAGCAATATTATTTATTTTCCAATTACAATAGTGGTGTTACTACCACCCAAACATCTAATGATAATGTCATCTATTTATATAGCCTATATTGATTAAAGGCACCCACAACACTTAATCATACGAAAATGCGACCTCTTTTTTATTCGTTGATAACATTAATAATAACATAACTAAAATACATTTCAATATTTAATCTATTGGATGATATTATTATTTGTTTTCTTTTCCTACCAAGACTCCTCTTTTATTCTACACACCAAGTCAGTCCCAAATTATTTACCAATATTAATGCACGCAGTAACATATTATCCCCAATCACATATTGCTAATTATAAGGTTTCAATCTCTTTATTTATTTATTTATTTTGTACCATATCTCTAGCATTATCGATAATAATATTTTCTTGTATGAATGTTAATATTATTCCTTAATGGCATTATTTTATTTTACCTTACCAAAATAAGACTACTACTAATTAATCACTAGACAATAATGTTGTGATTACTTAACTGACTTTTAACGTAACAAAAGAGTTTCCTCATTAGACAACCTTCACACTTTAACATGATGACATCACCATACTATCTATAATTTAATAAAAATAATATTGTATCATTTTTCTTTTCAAGCATTAGTGGTAGTATTGTTATTCATCTCATGTTTGCACTTACATAATAATACACACACACACACACACACACACACACACACACACACACACACACATATATATATGTATATTATTTAAATATTTTGTTTTAAATAATAAATCTTAGTTTATTATAATTAAATAAATACTTCCATAATGTTTAATTTAATTTAATTCTTTGATTTAATAAAGAATTTTATCTTCATTAGTCAAAGTCTACAATTTTGACAATTTAAATTTAATGAAATAATCAAACAACACACAATTCATGAGAACAACCCAAATCGAGTAGTCAAACAATACCAATCAAAACCTGACTTCATAAGCGAGTTGGAAGCAACACAAAAACAACACAGATGGAGGGACACTACAGTTGAAAACAACTTAATACCCATCAATATTCATTGACGTATCTATCAACCACATTGAACTAACTAGTAGAATGACAAGCAATAACACTGAATAAACTAATGTGAAGGAAAAAGTATCAACATGTTGGATCTCCGGAATAGGAACATCATAATAGAATGAATCATTCAAACCCTCTTTTACCACCTTAGGCTGAAGGCTTAAATGTGCTTGCAACTAATCATCACTCTATATTGTTTGTGACACCTTATGATTAGAAATTATTTCATCTTCATCCCTAATATCACTAGCTATTACAGACATAAGGGATAATGTCTTGCTTGTATTGACAACCATTTTCAAATTCCCTATGCTTACAACATATTTATCACTCTTCATGCGATGATTTTTCACAATGAATTCAATTCCATCCTTAAACAAATGATACCTATTATGTTTCCTGTAGCAAATTTCCTTCCTATCATACAAGTAAGGAATTCCTAATACCCTCCCACAAATGTCAAGTGGAATTACATCTAACTCTACCTCATCCACAAACTTGGATGTGATTACAAATCAGAGTTTACATTGTCTTGACATATGTAAATGAGCATTATCATGCACCCTACCCAATGGATATGGTTTTGGATGAGGTATTGTTTTTAATCCCAATTGCTTAACAACTTGTTCAAAGATTAAGTTCACTTGTGATCCACTATCTATGAGTATCAATTTTACTATGTTTTGCAATAGTCCTTATATGAAACAATTCGTTCCTTTTACTTTCAATAGGGATCTCATTACACTTTAAAGAAGAATCATTTGAACTAGTACTAGCAACAAGAATGATACATTTTATATCCACAACTATTATCTTCATTTCATCATCAGAACCTGATCCGAGGTTCTGCATGATAGCTATAGTCTTTTGCTTACCCTTTTGATCCCTAAACCACTTTGGTTTCTGATCAGGATGCAATTTCCAATACTTTGCATATTCTTTCCCTTTCTTTTTGTACTATGAGCAATAAGGCTTTTCCTCCTCTTTCTTTATGAAAGTTGTCTGTTGTATTTCCTTCTTCCCTTTCTTGCTTTCTTTTTGCTTACTGGATTCTATTAAGAAACTATTCCTCATGCCTGTTTCAAGATGAATGGCTTGCACACTAACTTCTTCAAGGTTAGTTGGATTGAACATAAGTATTATATCCCTCAAATTTTCATGTAATCCACCTATATACTTCAACAAAGTTTCTTGCGTGTATAATGTAATGCCCAAAATTAAAGCTCTTTTCCTAAATTCAAGTGTATATTCCTATACACTTTGTCCTTTCTCTTGCCTTAATGATTTACAATTCATTACTTCTTGTTGCATTTGACCTAATGGATAAAACTGTTTCTTAAGTGCAACTATAAACTCAAACCAAGAAGAAATAATTTTACCAAATCAGCTTAGATCTTCCTAAGTTTTTCTCTCCCACCAAATTAAGGTTGTGCCTCCTAGGCAAAGAGTGGCTAATGGGATCTTTGAAGTATCATCAGTAAACTTTTGAATCTTTTAATAAACCTCAAATTTCTTTATCCAATTATCAAGTTTCTTTGCATCTGGAGCTCTCCATTATAAGTTGGAAATTCAAATTTAACATCAAGATTTGACAAAGGAGCATTAGATTCAGGTTGCACAAGCTGTTTCTTCTTTGAAGATCAAGTAGACAAAGTAGATGAAGAAGATGATGAAGATGAATAAGGTGAAGAAGGAGGCTTAGGAGGGTCACCACCACCTCCTACTCCTTTAACTTTGTCATCTTTTAAAGAGGATTCACCTTTTTCCTTCTTCTTTTTCTTTCACAACTCTTCCACCATCATCTTCATGTCTAGGAATGCTTTGCAAAATTGTTCTTCATTCTTGAAGATTTCAAGACTGAAAGATTTTCCTTCTTCTAGTTGTTGGAAATGGTTTGTCTTTGAGTAACTCACCTTGATCCAATCTCTTGATTAATCTCCTCAAGTGCACCTTCTCCTCGCTTTAATTTCAACCTAGTTAACATCCACCACTAGTAAATTTTTTTGTTAAATTTCTCTAATACCAACCTTGATCTGTAATTAAAGGTTTACAAATTAACTTGCTCTTAATTCTAATTACAAATTTTATCCCGATCGTAAACAAAATTGTGTGGTTATGCTTATTAAACCAGTGAAATTATATAATTGAGTTCACTTAATCCTTTACTCAAACCAATAAAATTAGCTAATTACTTAAATAACATAATTAAAAATCAAAGAAGAAATTAAAGTTGAAACAAGTAAGAAAGAATAGAGAGACAATAAGAAATTTGTTAACGAAGTTCACCCATATGTTTGGGCTACATCTTAGGGTTCACTTCTCAATGTAGGACTGCTTTATTAATGACATCAAGTTTATTTTCCTTATTACATCATCCAAGCTTCAAAATTTTCATTACAAAGTATCTCACAGTCTCTTGCCAACACCTTCAAAATTCCTTCCCAATATGACTAAGTTCCACCATAAATGAAATTGATTTCCTTAAGAGCAAAAAACTCCCCCCTTAAATACAATTTTACATGCTAAAAGGGGTTTAAACAATAATATTTTCCAAATCCCCTAAGTTGGGATTAAAAATATTTAAATCATGGTTCATATTTGAACCGATCCCTTTTAACCCTTTTACAAAGCCTATAATCTTTTAAAATCCTTATATAAATCTTTAAAATATTTAATTTTTTTTTAAAATATTCTTGAATATCTTTAAAAACCTCTTTTAATTCTTTAAATATTGGATTTAAGGATTTAATAGTTATATTGGGGGGGTTGGTTTACCCAACCCCTCCTTTCACTCTTTACCATCCTTTACTCCTTCACTAAATAACATCAACCTCCCACTATATTGACAAAGAAACCGTTGGTGCAACAACATGGGTGGAGAACGATGGGAGTAAGGTTAGTGGTTTGAACTGCTCAAGCCCCCCAAATTGGCATTTGTCTTCTTTAAATACAATAGGTGCCCCATATATGTCGAAGTACCCTTCGTGGTGCAACAGTGATGTAGAAGCATCTAGTGGTGTAAGGAAAATATTGCATCACCCAAGAATATGCATTCCATTTATGTTTCCTTTGGTTAGCTTTTGTAGATGTCTTTGCATTTCTAGATACCCTTTTCATCATAATGTAATTCCCCACTTTTAGTTTTTCTTTTTTCCTTTTTCTGGTCAACTACTATTTTTAGCAGGTATTGGAAATTGAAGGTGTTTGGGGACAAAAAATATATGGGAGGATTTATAATGGAAAAATAAGAATATTGGCGAAAGAATCAGGCCGAGAGCATTCCCAGTTTGAAAGATATTGCAGTTTTAGTCTCCCAGAAATGCACCTGAAAACCTTCCAGATCAGGTTTGAGACACTAAACGGCCTCAAAATGGCCTGAAAACTTGTCAAAATCAGAATAGCCAATTTTGAGCACGTTCTTGACTCTGAGACCTTTTTGACAGTTCAAACGGTTCAAAAAACGGAGTCCCGGATCAAAAGTTATGGCTCCCAGAAGTTGGTACACTTTCAAAATGTGCTAATTTTCAAATAATGTTTTAAATTTTGAATTTCAAATTGTAATTTGTGGTGCCAAACCACCAAAATATGATAATTCAAATGTTGTTTGGCTCCAAAATGGAAAATGAGCTATTTATGGGGGGGATTGTTTGATTTTTGTAGCTTTTTGGGGGAAAAAGAGTTCGCATGCTGCGAAAGGGGAACTCTGTAGTGACTGTAATTTTCTATAGCTTGCATGTATTGTAGAGCTCAAGGATTTGTGATCCTCTACATGTAAGAAGTTAATTTTCTAAATAATAAAATTATTCTCTAGTCTTGTGCGTAAATTTTTGTGTCTCAGGTTGCTCCCTCGTCAGGTGGTATCAGAGCGGGTTTTCTTGAGCATGTGGACAGATCGTCAATCGTGAGGTAGTTTGCACCAGGACCATGGTTGTGGGTTCAAGATATTCAAGATTCCTCCAAGAGTGATGCTTGGTAGGCATGGTGGTGCCAGAGGTGGCATAAATGCTGGTGGAAGAGATCCATTGGCGGCTTAGGCTTTTAGAGCCCTCCAGAGACAAATTGATGCGTTGCAGGAACAAATGAGAAGAGGGTTAAACCTGAGAAGGAGAGAAGAAAGCGAGGATGAAGAAGAGGTGGAAGATTCAAATGTAGAAGAGGAAGAAGAAGCGATTGATCAAGATCAAATGCAGCTGATTAGGGCCATTTCAAAAATTGGAAAAAGACCTAGAATAGAAGTCCCCAGTTATTCCGAAAGTATGGACCCAGAAGAGTTGATCGACTAGACAACGAGCTAGAGGAGTATTTCAAGTATGAAGAAGTAGAGGACCCAAATCGGGTTAAGTGTGCAAAAAAAAAGTTGAAGGGCCATGCAAATATTTTGTGGAAAGAGGTCCAATTGGGGAGAGATCTAAGAGGAAAAGGAAAGATCAACAGTTGGGATCACATGGTGGAGAAACTAAAGAAGCAGTTCATACTAGTGGACTATGAGTTAGATTTGTTGAAGAAATTGCAAGGGTTGAAGCAAGGGAGCAGATCTATGAAAGAATACACAAAATATTTTCACAAGATGATCATTAGAATAGACCATGTAGAGGCCAACAAGGAGAAGGTAGCCCATTATCTTAATGGGTTATGATCTAGTATTCAAGAGGAGTTAAGCTTGGTCAGAATGACCACCATTGAGGATGTGTACCAGTTCGCTTTGAAAGTTGAAGAGAAGCTGAACAAAACAAGCAAAAAGGACAAGGAGGTCAAAGCAGAAAGAGTGGTGGAAGATCTTCTAGAAGTCGGAATGAGGATGAGAAGAAAAATGGTGATGTGGGTACCAGCCGAGGATAGAGGACTGATAATTTCTACCACCCTCGTGATCAAAACAATGGTGATCAAAGAGGTAGGGGATGAGGTAGATCTAGACAAGGATCTAGAAGAGGTGGTTTCAGATGGACTTGTTTTCAGTGCGGTGAAGAAGGGCATCAAGCCTATGAATGCCCTCAACACCAAGGAAGGATAGATAGAAGGCCAGAAGTTCATGGAAGGGTTGCACATGCAGATGAGGAGGCTCAATTTGAGCATTCAGATGATGTTGAAAGGGGAGAATCCCTAGTGGTGAGAAGAGCCTTGGTAACTGAAGAGAAGGAGCCAGAACAAAGGAAGAATTTGTTTCGCACAAGGTGCAAATGTGAAGGCAAATGTTGTGATGTCATTATTGACAGTGGCAGCTCCGATAATTTGGTGTCAGAAGAGATGGTTGCAAAACTAAAGCTGAAGAGGGAAAGGCATCCACATCTGTATCGGATTGCCTGGCTACAGAAAGATCACAAAGTTCTGGTCAATGAGCAGTGCCTAGTGAAGTTCAAAATTGGGAGCTATCGTGATGAGGTACTCTATGATATCATCCCCATGGATGCATGTCACATGTTGTTGGGGAGGTTGTGGAAGTTTGACAGGTGAGATATACATGATGGCCATGCAAACACTTATTCCCTGACGAAGGATGGAGTTCGCCATAAGTCGAAACCCTTGAAGGAGGCCGAAGAAAAGGTATGCAGTAGTGCTAGGGTTTGTTATGTTGATGGAAGGAAATTTTTAGAAGGCATGAAGCATGAGTGTATGTGTTATGCATTGATTCCTAAAGGGATAAAGAGGATAGTGAGAATGTGCCAGTAGAAGTTTCTAGGTTATCATGAAGCATGAGCGTATGTGTTATGCATTGATTCCTAGAAGGGATAAAGAGGATAGTGAGAATGTGCTAGTAGAAGTTTATGGGTTATTGGGTGAGTTTGAGGAGATTTTTTCTGATAATGTACCTGAGGGTTTACCACCAGTAAGGAAGATCAGTCATCATATTGACTTGATCCCTAGATCCAGTTTTCCAAATAAGGAAGCTCAGAGAATGATTCCTGCAAAAAATGAGGAGTTGAATAGACAAGTTTAGGAGTTGTTTAGAAAGGGTTTGATTCAAGAGAGTATGAGTCCATGTGTAGTACCAACAATAGTAGCACTGAAGAAGGATGGGGAGTGGAGAATGTGCACAAACTCCTGAAGCATAAACAAGATAACAATCAAATACAAATTTCCCCTGCCAAGGATGGATGACTTGATGGACTATTTGAGTGGAGTGCAGTACTTCACAAAGATTGACCTGAAGAGCAAATATCACCAGATCTAGATTCGGGAGGGAGATGAATGGAAGACCGCCTTCAAGACCAAAGAGGGCCTGTACGAGTGGTTAGTCATGCCCTTTGGGCTAACCAATGCATCGAGCACATTCATGCAGCTCATGAACGAGGTATTGAAAGAGTTTCTGGGGAATTTTGTTATTGTGTACTTAGATGATATTTTGATATTCAGTAAGTCCTTGGGTGAGCATTTGATGCATATTCGTAGTCTTTGAAAAGTTGAGAGAAGAGAAATTGTTGATTAATATGAAGGTGTAGTTTTGTGAAGGAGTTAGTGTACTTAGGGTTTGTTGTCTTGGTAGAAGGTCTCAAGATAGACCCAAAGAAGGTGAAGGCTATTCTGGAATGGCCTACCCCAAGAACTGCTACTGAGGTGAGATCTTTCCATGGTTTGGCCATTTTTTATAGAAAGTTCATTAGAAACTTTAGTAGTATTTGTGCACCCATGACTGAAACAATGAGAGGAGATAGAAAATAGTTCAAGTGGAGCACTGGAGTAGTGAAGAGTTTTGATCTGTTGAAGCAGAAAGTGACAGAGCAACTAGTTTTAGCCCTCCTAGATTTCAATAAGGTGTTTTAGGTGGATTGTGCCGCCAGTGGTTATGCCATTGGAGCAGTGTTGAGCCAAGAAGGTAAGCCCATTTCCTACTTTAGTGAAAATTTAAATGATGCAAAGAGAAAGTACTTTGTTTATGATCAAATTTTATGCAATAGCTCAAGAATTAAAGAAATGGAGACATTATCTATTGCCAAAGGAGTTTTTTTTGTTTACTGATCATCAAGCATTGCAGTACTTGAATAGTCAGGGAAAATTAAATCAGAGGCATATGAAATGGGTAGAATTTTTGTAGAGTTATACCTTTGTTTTAAAACATAGGAGTGGGAGGTCGAATAGGGTTGCAGATGCCTTAAGTAGGAGGAAAACATTGTTGAATGAGATGCATATTGAAGTGGTTGGGTTTAATGAACTCAAGACATTGTACCTTGAGGATCCTGATTTTTCAGAGGCTTGGAAAGCTTGCAAGGAGCTTGTTACAATTGATAGGACAAGGTGGCTGGATTTCATAATCCAGGATGGCATGTTGTTTAAAGAAATTCAACTGTGTATCCCGAGGAGTTCCATGAGGGAGAACTTGATAAAGGAGAAGCACAGTGGAGGAATGGTAGGAAATTTTGGTCAGGATAAGACTATTTCCATTATCAGTGAGCATTATTATTGGCCTCAATTGTCATAGGATGTGAAGAAGTTTGTGCAGAGTTGTAGGGTGTGTCAGAAGGCTAAGGGAGTGAGCCAGAATATAGGGTTGTATCAGCCCTTACCTATACCAAAGAGGCCTTGGGAAGATATAAGTATGGACTTTGTTCTTGGTTTTCCAAGGACACAGAGAGGGAATGATTTAGTGTTTGTGGTAGTTTACAGATTTTCAAAGATGATACATTTCATTCCATGCCAGAAGACCCATGATGTAGTCCACATTGCTGATTTGTTCTTCAGAGAGGTGATGAGGCTGCATGGTCTACCAAAGAGTATAGTCTCAGATCGTGATACCAAGTTTGTGGGATACTTGTGGAAAAAGTTGAAGACAAATTTGAAGTTCAGTTCTGCACACCATCCACAGACTGATGGGAAGACTGAGGTTGTGAACAGAAGTTTGTTTAACCTACTGAGATGTTTGGTAGAGATAAACCCAAGGGATGGGACCTAATCTTACCCCAGGCAGAATTTTCTTACAACAATTCTCAACTGGGGCACGAGAAGATCACCATTCCAAATTGTGTATGGAGGTAGTCCCAGAACTGCTCTAGAATTGAGGAAGATGGACCAAGAGAGGAAGACTAGTGCCAAAGCCGAAGACTTTATAGAGCACATCAAGAATGTACATGAAGAGGTCAGAGAACATATTAATAAGAGGAATATACAGTATAAGGCTAAGGCAGATCAGAAGAGGAGGAATAAGGAGTTTTAGGTTGGTGATGAAGTGATGGTCCACTTGAGGAAGGAAAGGTTTCTAGTGGGAACCTATAACGAATTGAAGATGAAGAAGTTCGGTCCTCGTAAAATTTTGAAGAAGCACGATTCAGGGAACGCATATGAGGTAGAGTTTCTAAATTGAGTCAACATTTCCCTTGTGTTCAACATTTCATATTTGACAGAGTATTATGAAGGTGGCATAGAGGAAGTACCAACAATGGAATAGTGTGGCATTCTAGCACCTACTTCAGAGAAAGAGGAGATTGAAGCAATCCTGGATAGTTGTGTGGGAAGGAGTACTAGAAAAAAGCAGTATGAAGAATATCTGGTGAAGTGGAGAGGAAGGCTTGTGGAAGACTCATCCTGGCTATCTAAGCCAAAGGTTGACCATTTGGGTTTTTCCTCAACCATCTGAGAGGTGACGGGGCCACTTCTCAAATTACCTTGGGTGTTTGATGTAGGAGCATCCAGTGGTGTAAGGACAATCTTGCATCACCCAAAAATATACATTCCATTTATGTTTCCTTTTTTTAGCTTTTGTAGATGTCTTTGCATTTCTAGATACCCTTTTTGTCATAATGTAATTCCCCACTTTCAATTTTGTTTTTCTGCTTTTTCTAGTCAACTGCTATTTTTAGCAGGTATTGGAAATTGAAGGTGTTTGGAGACAAAAATTATATGGGAGGATTCAAAATAGAAAAATAAGAAGATTGGCAAAAGAATCAGGCTGAGAGCATTCTCGGTTTGAAAGATATTGCAGTTTCAGTCTCCCATAAATGCACCTGAAAACCTTCTAGATTAGGTTTGGGGCACTAAATGGCCCCAAAAAGGCCTGAAAACTTGCTAAAATTGGCATATCTTATTTTGAGCATGTTCTTGACTCTGAGACCTTTTTGACAGTTCAAACGGTTCAAAAAACGGAGTCGTGGATCAAAAGTTATTGCTCCCGAAAGTTGGTACACTTTCAAAATATGCTAATTTTCAAATGATGTTTTAAATTTTGAATTTCAAATTGTAGTTTGTGGCGCCAAACTGCCAAAATATGATAATTCAAATGTTGTTTGGATTCAAAATGGAAAAGGAGCTATTTATGGGGGTATTTTCTAATTTTTGTAGCTTCTTGGGGGGGAAAAGATTTCACATGCTATGAAAGGGGAACTCTGTAGTGATTGTAATTTTATGTAGCTTGCATCTATTGCAGAGCTTGAGGATTTGTGATCCTCTGCATGTAAGAAGTTAATTTTCTAAATAATAAAATTATTCTCTGTTCTTGTGCATAAATTTTTGTGTCTCGAGTTGCTCCCTCATCAAACAGTGAGGAGGATGAATTGGAAGGGGGAGGTCGAGGGTTTGACCCTCCCCCAATAAATTTTGAATGAATAAACTTTTTTTGACCATTCCCCAGACTCCCATGTGGCTCCCAGGTATTGGAACACGTGGAAAAATTCCATTCGCTCGCCCAAGACACATGTCGATTTGTGATTTGGCCAACTCATATGTCATCATGCTGACTATACCTGGTCCCACTACTAGCTGTGTTGCTAACTCTAGTGCCAATTCATCGTACAGATGCCACATGTCAATGTTCGATTGGTCCACATTTGTAGAATGAGCCACATCATCTATACGGATGCCATGTCAGAATGCTGACATCAGCAGCCATATGGTCTTGGTCATCTCACTTCCTCACAAACTTTGACTAGCCATATCTTTGGTGTACGAGCTCCATTTGACGTGAAACGAGCAGTGTCAAAATAGTCTCATCGAGCTCTTTGATTTGACACTGTTTTTGACCAATTCTGGAATGATAAATTTTTTGATCTTGCATCCTACCTTTGGTACCCCTACTTTGACCCAACTTTGATTAAGCATATCTTGAGTGTACGGTCTCCTTTTGATGCAATTCAAGTTGTGTCGAGATTGTGTCAACAAGCTCTATGCGACGATGCTAGTTTTGTTGGATTTTGAGACTATGAAATTTTTGGTCTTCTAGATCCTCTTGGATTAAGCTAGATGTTATGACCCCAAGGATAGAGTAATTAATAGGTTTACAGATGGATGCCCCATGCTAGACATCACAAGAAGCTAGATTATAGAGGTTTTCAATTTGAATCCCTCTGCCATTCACTCAATCAATTTTGGCTCCCTATATCAAGAGTATGAGTAGAATTAGTATGGGTATAAGAAGAATGTGCTACCAAGGCACATGAGACATGATATGAACAAGAAGGGTGTGTCCTTCGGACCTAGGGATGTGGAACCCTTTAAATGTGATGAATTTGAAGACTATTTCAAGAACATTGACTATGGTTGTGCTAGGTTTTGCATAAGAAATATGACATAAAGATGAGCATCCCTTTGATGGTTATGGCCATTGATATACAAAACAAATATCAAAACAAAATGTTTGATTATGATTCCTATCCGGTAGAGGAAATTAATAATGATTTGGTGAATTTGAAGGATGCAAGACCTCCTCTATCTTTTAGACATTATTCACTTTTAATGTATATGTTTCTGTGGAGAGGTAGGAAGGTGTGGAGAAATTTAATGAGGTTAAGGGAAAGAGATAGTCAAGATAATGAATTTCCCATGCAAATGTGGACTCACATTTGGGATATGCATTGTGATACTTTTTGTAATGGGTTCAAGGTTGGAGATTTGGAGCAATTGGGTTTGAAGCCTGTCTATAGAATTTCCAAGGGCGTGAAGGAAATTCTAAGACCATTGGAGTTTCAAGAAAATACAACACATAAGCATAACTAGGGAACTGGTATTTGCATACTGGTTACACTAATATCAATTTTTATGGAGCTTTAGTGCCACCTCACCACCTACTAGTGCATGTATCAGACAAACTGGCCTTCATGGAGATAATGTGGTAGTTAGATGTCATGGATAAAGAGCACTTCAAGAGTACTAGAAAAACATCTCTTATTAATCCCAAATGTGAATTTTCATGTTTTGTGGTCACCTCAAAGGAGGGTATTGACAAGTTTGATACTCTCATCAATAATTATAGAATGAAACAAGATCAAATAGGGAATTGTGATCCTGAGGAAGTAGTTGACAAGGAGAGGAAGGCAAGAGGAAGGTCTAGTATCCACCATCACTTCCTCTACACAAAGGATGTAATTAGAAATTTTCCCTCAAATGAAGTGCTTGCTTAGAGAAAGAATGAGTGGATAACTATTTATGCCATTGAGGAGAAAATTTTAAAATAAAACCCTTTCTATGTAAGTCCTTATGCTAAGATAAAGGACCAATATGCTCAAGCCAAGGTGCTCTTGGGAGATTTCAAAGATAAAAGCCTTTTTGAAAAGGTGGAGGCTGAAATAAAAGCCAAGGTTTCTAAGGAGCACCATGATGCATAGGTGAGGAGCCAACCAACTCAATCTACAAATCAAGGAACACAAATAAATACAATGGAGGTAGGTTATGAACCAGTAGTTACCCCTTTGGTAACTTATTCTAAAAGAGAGAAAGGTGGTGGGGACAATGTACAAGAAGAATCTGTTGAACATGTTCGTATGGAACAGGTAGTTGATTAGAGATTCCCCTCCCCTAAAAGGGATGATGCTCTCAATATTGTTGTCCCTTCTAGTAGGATAATGAAGTGGGAGTATCATGATGATAAAGATGACGATGTTAGGATAAAGGCTTGTCAAGATTTTATGAGTGATGACAATTTCATTCAAACTAAGGAGTTTAAGGATTTTGTCATCCAACTCAAGATCCAAGACATCAGGAAAAGTATTGAGGATGCAAAAGTAGAAGTTGACCCCTCATTATAGGAGGAGGATGAGAAAGCAGAAGAAGATAAAATAATGAAGGAAATTGTTGCCATTACACCTGAAGAGGCAAAGAGTTTGGTTAAAGGAAGTGGCATTCTATTGTTTCCTAGGTGTGATCTCACACCAACTATTAAATTATATATGCAATAAAGACTGATCCTAGTGCTTCCATTTCTGAGGAGCACTTTGACAATAAAGTGTTTGGTTCAAGTTTTAGCCCAAAATTGCACACTCTTGCAATATGGTCTATGGCACCCAATACTGGGAAGCCCAAAGTTGTCAAATTAGTTGAGGAAGTGATTGGTGTTGTGGTGGTGAAAAGAGCCACTAAAATTACTCTTATTCAAGTTGCACAATTAACAATGCATGTTGCAATATTGAGTGTGGACACAACCCATATTTCTCAAGATAGGCATGAAAAGTTGTTCAAGAAGTATAATAGGATATTGGATGAATATAATAGAATGGTTGCTACTGCTGCTAGCTCAACACAAAAGACCCTGCCTTCCCCAAATTCCTCCTCTTCTGATTTGTCTTCACAAGACAGGGAGACTTTGTCATTAAGGATTGAGAATTCAACAGAAGAACTAGAGATGGAGAAAGAGAATGCAAAGAAGGCTAAGGAGGAGACCTCAAAGGTGGCCACAAATATTGTTGATGATATTCTAAGGCACAGGGTCTCTAAATTGGTGCACAGGTCTGATAACATTTGGAAAGTTTACAAGAACATTCATGAAGCTCACCAGAGGTATATTTAGGTACAAACTACCTTTCAGAATGATTAGAGTAAGTGGAGTTCTAGGGTGGGTGCTTCGAAGGAGATGATACCAAACATGAAGGAGGACCCTAAGGCACCTACACACATTCCTGATTTAATAAAGGTAGTTGACTTATTGGGAGAGATATTAGCATTTCATGGAAAATTGGGTGTGCAACTACAAAACAAGTTGAATATGTTTAGAGATATGGAGGGGCATGAAATGCCTAAAATATTGAATGATGAAGGAGAGATGAAGGACTTCAACACATGGAAGGATGAGTTGGGAGGTCAACTCCCGCACTTTAAGGAAGAAATCAACCTCACTGATTATACAATGTTATATGTTGATGTTGATGATATGACCGGGATTGGGGTAAACATGGAAAGATTTGTTAAAGAGGCTAGGGTGTTTGTTGATGCTAAATATAATCACCACAATGTTAAGGTGCAAAAATTATTGAATACTCAATGGCCCACTAAGGAGGAGTATAATACATGGCTTGGAAAGTTTATAGATTAAGACTTAGATAAAGTATGGTTAAAAATTATCTCCTCTAGTTGTGAAGTTGATGGAAAATGTTGCTGATGTGGAGGTGCTCCATTTTCTTCCTTTTTAATGCTTTTGCGTTTTAAGTTTTGCAATCTTGGTGGGCACATGGAAAGTATTTTTCTCGTGGAAAAGGTATCTTCATCGACTAAGGAGATTTTTGGAGAGCGGGAAGTATCTACATCAACAAATGAAAAGGAATTTTATCTTACATGATTTTTCCCCCTCAAGTTTTGGAAAATATAACTACCTTTGATGTAAAAGTGATTGTCAAATGAAAGCACGACATGTGTACAATTTGGCCTAAAGCTTGTTTTGCTCCCTTGTTCTTATAAAAGGAAATTCAAGGCAAATTGTATGGGGTTGCTAGCAGATTGATCTCAGAGAATTTTTGTAGCTGAGTCTAGACAATAGAATATGAGTCTGTTCTAGGTTTTAAGAGTCTTCTAAGTTTTGTAATGGTGAATGTATAGTAGTACTATCATATTTTTAAATATAAATGGAAAAATATTCAAGGCCAGTTTTCTCTATTGTATACTCTGCATAGATTTGGAATATAAAGCAATCAAAGATTACTTCTATTCATCTTCTTGTCTTTCCTTGAATGTTTATTCATCGTTATTACGCTTGTTCAAAGAATGAGTTAAATTTGTATTAACATGAATGAAGGTTTATGTGGATGTGTGCATGGATTATAAGTATTGCTGGTTAAGATTCTAGTATCAATGGTTTAAGGAATTGTTGATAGACTTTGTTATGATAGGAGTAATGCTGTTATATGTTTTCAATTATATGATTTAGAATTCTCTACCCTAGGATAAGACACTGGTCATTTAATGTTACAGTTTCCTAGATCTTTCATAGTAACTACGTTCAAATAAATTTTGACCTCCAATTTCAGTGTGAATGTATGTAGAGATGAATTATAACATTTTCTCATGCTTAAATATGATGTTATTGTAGACACTAAAAATTGTCCTAGGTCTACAACTTTATTAAGTCCCCTTTCATACTTAATAATTAAATAATTTTAAGTATTGAGTTATTATGTCATTAATCCCCTATTAATTAAATAATTTTAACTATTTAATTAAGTCATTTCCATCATTCTATTTCATCTTTTGATTAATTAAATTTTATTTAATTACGTCACTAATGTTCATGTCTCCTATAATTAAATAATTAATCCTACTTATTTAATTATTCACTTATCCTTTTCCTCCACAATCAAATAAATATTATTTATTTAAATGACTTTCTAAATTAACTTTCCCTCCCACATTTTTGAATTAAATTACTATTTTATTCGAAAAATCAATTTTCCTTTTTCATCTATAATTAAATAATGTTTCCATTATTTAACTATTCACTTTCCCATTCGAACTAAATGACCTTTTTGGAATTATTTAGTACCTCTCTTAGTCTTATTGTTATCCTGTCATGTCTCACTTAATTTCAACCATTGATTGAAATTAAAATCATTCAATCCTAACTACTCATTCTAATTCATCTTGTTTATAAAAGATGCATGTCACTAACATTTTAACATATTAGAAATCTAGAGAATTAGGTTGAGACAATTATCTTTAAATTTTTGTTGGCATAACTTAGGTTGTAATTACAATTTATAATCTGAGGGCATTAACCATTTAAAATAAAAATGGAGAAGGTTAATGGAGGTGATGCAATGGAGGCATGAAGGTTATGGTAATATCATTTATTGTTATTTTGTATTTATTTACTTTTTAGTTCTTCATTTTAAAAAAAAAAAAACAAAGGGGTAAAATTTTTATTAGAAATCAGAAAAGAGCATTACAATAATAGCCAAGGGACCTAGCCCTAGAAAACAAATAAACAACCCCACAACATAAAACGATATCAACTATCCCCATTTATCCTCCTATCCTCCTCAAAGAACCGGTCCAAATCCGGACGCAACTTTGGGTTAACCTGACCCCAATCCTCAACCTTCCAACCACTATCATGCTTAGAGGCCCATTTGGCCAAGCAGTCAGTAGCATGATTCCACTCCCTCGGGATGTGAACAAAGGATGCCTCCTCCATCCCAGAACTAACCTAAAGAATCCGTTGAACCACCGAAGCCAACTACCAATTTATATCAGATATCTTCCTCTCATTCAATAGATTAATCAATATCTATGAATCAACTTCACATATAACCTTTTTCCATCCCAAAGCAAGGGCTCTCTCAATAGCATAAAGAATTTCCAGACCCTCCATGAAGTTAACAATCTTCACCCCCTCATGTATAGAGAACAGAAAAATTACCAACCCGGTTGAGTCCCTGCCAACCCCACCAATCCCAGTAGGCCCAGGATTTCCCCTAGAAGATCCATCCGTATTAATCTTTAAAAATTCATTTGGAGGATGTAACCACCTTCCAAGCCATTGAACTCTCTTTTTCCCATGCCTGCAGTTCCCGGAGCTTACAAAAGAGGAATGAATTTCCTAAAGACCCAGTCTGGCCACCAACTCAACATCACCTCTCTGTAAGGGGAAAACCACATCACCCTTAGCCAAAAATGACTCCTACACCATTCCTAACATACACAACCACACTTTCCAACCCACCAACTTCTGATCATGAAAAATACAATGGTTCCACTCCAACCATATATGCCAAAGCAGAAAGGTAGGGCCCATGTACCAAACATCCTGCAAAAAGGAAGCCATAGAAGGAGGCCTTCCCATACTATCCCAAAATTCAATCAAAGAGTAAGCATGAATACAAGGAAGCTTCCACACCTTCCACCACCAATGCCAAAGCTGGACAACAAAGGGGCACCAGAAGAACAAATGCGAAGAATCCTCTTCCGCTCTCCCACACAAAACATAAAACGAAGGTCCCTGGAATCCTCGTTTATGAATGTTATCCCAGGTCAAGCACCTATTCCATGCCAAGGTCCAAAAAAGTAGTTTCCTTTTGGCCATGAGAGTTTATTCCACACCCTTTTCCACCAATGAACCTCTGCCCCATTTAGCTTTTGAGCCAATAAAAGCTGATAACCAGAAGCAACATAATAAACCCCCTAAGGATTATGGGTCCAAGCAAGAATATCCTCTTCCAGAAGAGAACTACAACTCCTACTATAAAGAATCTTGTGAAGCTTAACACTTTCTTCTGCAAGTCCCAAATCTGGCCACTCCGCAAGATCCTTCCAATGGGCCACCTCCAACTTACCAAAAGAAGTGACAGACTTGAAGTCACTCACCCTAGACTAGCCAACCACAAGAAATATTATACACAAAGGACGTAGGTTGGGGAATTGAGAAGTAAGTGGAGGGAAGCCATCCAAATAATCTGACCAGAAAAGAGCTTTAGTGCCCCATCTACAAATCCAAAATAAGCCTTCCTTGATGAGCTTCGCACCCTTCTGAAGAGTATTCCAAATCACCAAACCTTTCCCCTCAAGAGGGTAATGAGGGAGATCCTACCAAGGAATCCCTGGGAAATACTTATGAGATAATATCCTGGCCCACGACCGATCTTGCTCCACACAACATCTCCAGAATAGCTTAGTAGCCACTGCCACTCTGGATAACACAGACTGCCAAAGACCAAGACCACCAAATTGCTTGGGGCTGCATACAACATCCCACCTGACTAGGCTCCACTTGGAAGATGACAAACTTCTAGCTCATAAGAACTTCCTTTCAAGAGAATCCAACTCCCTCAGAAAACCCATTAGAGCCACCTGAAGCATACATCTATAGGTAGGAAGAGCCTGCACCACTGACTTGAGAAGATGAACCTGCCTCGCAAAAGACAACCATCTATGGGTCCAATGATTAACTTTTGCATGAAGCTTATCAATAATATTCTACCAAGAACCCTTGGGAAGTCGGCGAACAAAAATTGGGATGCCTAGATACATCAAAGGGAGAACCCCAATTTGAAACCTCAAGATATTAGCAATTCTTCTTTGTATGGGAGCCGACATATTGAAGAAGAAGATGGAAGATTTCTCCTCATTAATCAATTGCCCCGAAGTAAATAGATATATGTCCAACACCTGCCTCAAATTAGTAGCTTCCTTAACAGTAGCCCTCCCCATTAAGGCAGTATCATCAACAAACTGCAAATGAGATTGTAGAGGAAAATCTCCATCCCATTGCCAACCCTGAATGATGCCAAGCTCCACTTTTCTTTTCAACAAACGTCCAAGACCTTCCACAAGAAGAAGAAAAAGATACAGAGAAAGAGGATCCCCTTGGCACAAACCCCTTGAGGCACCAAAAATTTTAGAATGGTATCCATTTATCAAAACTGAGAAGGATACAAACATGACACAACTCATGACCCATTAGATCTATTCCTCATCAAAACCAAAAGAAACAAGGATCTTCCGTAGAAAAGACCATCTAACCCTGTCATAAGCCTTAGCCATATCTAGCTTAATGAACATTTCCTTCACCTAGGAGCAGTCCATGGAATGGATGGTCTCCGTAGCAATGACAACCCTGTCAAGAATTTTTCGACCCACCACAAATCCACTATGTTCCTCCAAAATCAGCACTTTAAGCCACTTCTTCAACCTCTCAGCCAATAACTTTGAAATGATTTTATAAGCCACATTGCATAGAGAGATAGGCCGGAACTAAGATAACCTATCAGCCCCTTCACATTGGGGATGAGAGCAAGGAAGGTGGAATTCAAAGCACGAAGCATTTGATTATTCCTCTGGGACTTATGGACAACTGCTAGAAGATCCAATTTTATGATATCTTAAAATTCTTGAAAAAATTCAATTGAGAGACCATCGGGGCTAGGAGGTTTACCCCTCTTCATCTAAAACAAAATCCCCTCCAGCTCATTAAGAGAGATCTCTTTCATCAGATACTCATTCGCCTCCCTGGAGACCAACTGAGGAATACAAGAAAGAACTTGTGCTTCCTCAACAGAGCGCCCCTGCGAATCCTCCTTGAATAAAGTAGCAAAATAATGAGATGCTTCAGTAGATATTTCCTGAAACGAAGCAAGACGTTCCCCCCTATCATTCACTAGAACAGAAATGGAATTACCACACCTCCTGTCCTTCACAGAATTGAAGAAGGCAGTGTTTTTATCACCTTCCTGAAGCCAATCAACCCAGGCCTTTTGCTTCCAATAGATCTCTTCCTACAATTCAAATTTCTCAACCACTTTCAGAGTCCTAGCATCCTCCCTCAAAAGATCCTCAGAAGCCCCATTCTCTCGAATCAGTCCCGTAATATTATTCAACTCCTCCTGAGCAGCGACCTTAGCATGAAAGATATTACCAAAAAATTGTCGATTCCACCTTTTAAGCTGATATTTGACAAACTGAAAAAGCTTGGAGAGAGTGTACATTGCCGTACCAAAAGCTAGTCTACCAATCCTCCACCACTCAGCCACATGTTCATGAAGAGTAGGATCACGTAAACACATAAGCTAGAATTTGGAGGGAGAACGAGGCCCCCGAGCATAGATAATACTAAGCTTAATAGGCCAATGATCAAAACCTCTCCAATCAATAATTTCAGATCGAGTGGACCACAAGTCTCCAACCCAATAACAGGAAACCAAGAATCGATCCATCCTCTTAGTAACACAACTCTCACCAATTCTCCTATTATTCCAAGTGAAGCGACCATTACTGGACTAGACATCAATAAGATTTAATTCTGAAATTCTATCTCTGAATAGCAGAGCAGAAGGCTCCAACCTAGCAATTCCATCTCTTTTCTCAGACAACTGTACAATAGCATTAAAATCGCCAGCCATAACCCACGGATGGAAAGGAGCTAACCTATGAACAAAATAAGGATGGGACATAGAATTTGTTTACCCTGAAACTCAACAGGAGCATACACACTAGAGAGGAGAATACACTCACCAGTCTCATACCAAGAGGCGACCAAGGACATAGAGGATCTAGAGGACATCCACCAGAGAGGGAAAATATTCTGAGGGTTCCAAAAGCAACTCCACCCCCCCAGAAGCACCAAGATCCCCCACACACTGGAATTCATCATATTTCCACAACTTAGGAGCCATGTCCAACATATTATCCGTAGATAATTTAGTCTCTTGAAGAAAAAGAACATCCAGAGAATGATTCCTAACCAAATCATGAACAACTTCTTGTCGAGGGCCACTGTTCAAGCCCCTTACATTCCATGAGAGAAAAATCATTTATGGGGTTATAAAAAATGTGAATCTAGAGTCCTGATTGACCCTAACTCCACCAAAGTTTCCCTAGTTAATTTAATCTAATCCATATCCTTTTTCCTTCCCAGCTTGGAAGTCCTCTCACCAACCCCTTTCTTTGGTTCCTTTTGTTGAATACCCAAGCAAGAAGAGGACAAAGAGCTCTCCCCCACTTCCGTGCCTTCTTTCAAGGGCAATGGGGATCCACCTCCACCACTCTTTGATGCTCCAATAGTAGATTCCTATTCAGCCTAGACAATCAATTGTTGATCTGTATCCATCTACCCAGCCCCAATCTCATGCACAACCTACATAGCCTCCAAAGGAGGCTCGTCCTGTCCTGTACCTAGAGTTCCCTAATCCAAGTTCAACAACCTCGGATTCACTTCCTCCTGGCTGAGATCATCTAGCACCTCAAACCTATTAAAAGTGTCATCATCTTGCCTCTCCCTCAAGGTCTACTTCTACCCCTGATTCCTATTGCGAGCCTTGATAGGGACATAACCATCATCTTCGTTACCATCACCCTGAATAGGCTCCTTCCCCTTATCAACCCTAGGAAGATTGCAAGAAGGTTGAGAAGGCTGGGGCACCATAGGCTTAGCCCTAGGGAACCTACACTGCAAGTGACCATATTCATGACAAAGGCGACACTTAAAAGGTAGGGTTTCATAATCTAGCTGTTGCACCCAAGTATAGGATCCAACACTCACTTCAACAGAATCTAGCAGTGGCTTACTTAAATCAATTTCTACATAGATACGAGCAAAAGTCATTACCTTTTTAAACTGCGTCTATTGTGAAAACCCAACAGGTTTACTGAGCATTGAAGCCACCAAATGCAACACATCATCCCACCAACACTCAACTGGAAACCATGACAACCAAACCCAAATAGGAATCTGAATCAGTAGTGCTTCAGTCGGGTTGAAGCCAACATGCCATGGCTTGATAAACAAACCCACCTGGTTATAAAAATAGGGACCACCCTCAAAGACTTTATTCTGATCTGCCATGCAATCAAATGAGACCATAAAATAGTTGCTTGCAAGGAGCCTAATTTCCATCTACCCCTCTGGCAACCAAGTTCGCGGAGCCCAAGATTCCAAAAATTGCAACGAAACTCTCAAACCCATGAACTTGCAATAAAAGGAGTTCCTCGAATAGTATTCAATATCATCAGCAAGCATCTCTATCAGGATAACCAACTTCGGTCTCTCTGGGCATCTTTCCAAACACCCATTAATCTTCGTTATCTGGGAACCATTAACTGATCCTAGATCATTCATCTCTGTCTTTGATGAAAACAACATATTTCCAAAAAAATTCACACCATGCACCGAAGGCTTCGAACCAAAAGCTGATCAGAAATCCAATTTGGGGCTAGCCCCAGATGTGTCCCCACACGACATAGCAATAAACAAGAACCTCGGCAAGCATGCAAGCCCTTGGGTCAATTTTGCAAGAAAAGGAAGAAAACAAAACCCAAGGGAAGGATTGAACCCTCTCCACCCACAACCCACCCAAATGGCAACAAGAAGGCCTCTAGAAAAGACAAAACCCACATGGCAGTGGGAAGAACCAAGGCCCCGCTAAATGGTGGGCCACTCAAGCAGCCACCCCAAGACCATGCACCCACACCATAGACCCACGCAGGTAGAGGAGGATGCCTGGCGCCAAGACAGGCTGCACCCAACACCGCAACTCCAAAGGAGAGCCCTCGACAGTAAATAAGAAGCTCACGTCCAGTACAATGGATGCAACTCCCACATAGCAGACACCGGTCAAGGAAAAAGAGAGATAAAACATTTTAGCAGGCGTAAACCCCACCACCACAACCTCAATTGCATCAAAACCCCCCCCACAGTGCAAAAGCGAGCAAAACATAGAGAACGAGCTAGGGCATAGTTTCCCTAGCTCAGCTTGTAGAGCACGCGAACGCCATCCGTCCCCAAAAGGTAATACTTATGAAAAGTAATTTTTAACAATTATATGTACTATGAATTTTTAGTTCTTCATTACTAGATTAGTAGTTTAAGGTTTTATTGTTGTGTTTATTGATCTTAACCTCAAATCTTCTTGATCACATTGGTGAACCTGATGTGAAGGACAAGTTTTTGCAATTTTTCTTATGACATTTTTTGTTTTTGTAGGTAAAAGGTAAGGAATGATGCATCTGTTTCTTGTAGCGATGTAACAAATTTTTTCCATTCGCTACATCTATGGCTTGCAACAACACAATTTTTTTAGACTAGTGTATCTTTTGAATTATATTAATATCTTGGGTTTTTTGTGTATTTTCTATTTTTTGGTTTTGCATTTCACATTCTAACCCCTAATCACATCATATTAGTCTCTCGTTTACTCATATTTTGTCATTTTTTTATGTGTTTTGCAGGTCTAGGGATGGTTCACCACAACTATTAGGGCTTTGACACAACTGACAAAAACTTCCACACATCTGAATGACACAGTTGCTTCTAGAAAGATGCATTTTTTCCCTGAACAATGCATTTTATTTCCTGAACAATGCAGTTGCCATCTGGTATGACACAACTATGAACTGCAATTGTGGTCTAGTAAGCTGCAATTTCTTGTTGATTTGAAATTTTGGGTTTCAGTCAAAAATCTTATTTCTGTATTTTGCATTTAATAGAATAGGGGTTTTCTATGTTACTGATGTTTGATTTGCAACATGTGGCATAAATCTTGGGAGGAATTCTAATTCATTTTTCGAAGACTAAAAATTCAAACTACTAATGGTGGTTTTGTAGGGCTTTCCTTGATTAAACATCCTTTTCAAATGTCTATTTACACAGATTAATTAGGGGCATTAATTAATCACTATTTTATGTGCTTGTAAGGTGGTAGGTCTATGCTCTCACCTTGTGCAAACTCAGTGATCAGAAGCCATACCCACCTCTTTTTTTTAATGTGTTTAAACCCTTAGAGGGCCTCCTAACTTGTGAGAAGGAACCCAAGCAATACTTTCGTTTCGGTCCACTATATAAATAATGTGGTTGTGATGAAAGTCATCAATCACCTAGTGTGGATGTCCTATATCGATAGAGGTCTCCCTTAGTATCCTTGAGATGCATCAAAATTCTTAGTTCTTTCTAAGGGCTGGGAGACCTCTTAATTGAGCGAACTGCCACATGTATAAGCACTAGTAAATCCCGAAACACTGATTAAGAACCACTTGTTGTAGAAGCCAAAAACCCTTTTTACTTACTAGTGCAAGAGGCCAGACCTCCAAAGCGGCCCTACATTCACTATTCATTGTGGAGATAAAAATACCTTGGTTCATAAGATAATTGGATTTTCAACGTAATATATTTTGGTGTGCCCATGCCATGTAAGGGGCAGCCAATGCCACCAGGATCTCTAGCTATCTACTTTGTTTTAGTATTTGGAGCAATCCAAGTAGGGACTCATCAAGTAGTATCCTCTTTCCAGCCTAGGTTGTGCATGCTTATGAGTGTTTTCAAAATTTCTCAAGACCAATGAAAAACTTTTGGGGCTAATCTAGGCCCCCATTTGGACTTTTACTCTGATTTTGTATCAAAGTCACCCAAAACATTCTTTCTGTCATATTTTTTGTGTGTGTTCAAAACAAACATTCTCAATCAAACATCACACCCAAAACCTATAACATTGCAACCTTAAAAATCTCAAAAGCTTCTGCATGATCTCTAGAAAAACCAAAATCCCTAAGAAAAAATCCACATTTCACTTTTTCAAACATAGACGTCGTAGTTCAAGGTCTATTAGAAAACACATCCTGAAGAACTACTGAAACTGAAGCATATTGTTGAGAAAATTTTACCAATGCCCTTTGAGAGACAAACCGGATTTACATATCTAAAACAAGCCTAGCAATTAAATCTTTTAGAACAAAGACTTGCTCACCTGATTTCTGCCATTCCATCACATTCATTTAGCTTACCATCACATTTTAGGAAAATCTCTAGGGAAACCCTCTTGCATTTCTTAGACAAATTTTAGGCCATTAACAGATTTTCCTCACTTATTGTAGACATCCATCATTAGGTTGCATATACCTTTTGAAAACTTTAGAATATAGAAACTTAGTATATCTTGTCATAGGCCCATTGGTAAAAAGAAAAATTATCATTGACCTTGTCATTTTCCACATTAGTCCTTGTCATTTTAGTGTAACCTTTAAAATCATCAGTCAAGTTTAAATCTCACCTTGTCAAACTTGTCACTTGTCATCTACTCAAGGTCATTGAAAATCTTACTTGGAAACATTGGACTATCCTAGGTTGGCTAGTAACTCTTTCCTTAGTTTAAAAAAAAAGGTGCCTAGTCTTAACTTTAGCTATTCATACCATAGTCATCTTAGTTTCATATCATACTTTTTGTCATACCATAACACTTTACATTAGTATCATTACACTTTTAGACTTGGCCATACCCTATATTTTGGTTATAGTGATATTGTCATAGCCTAATTTCGTTATTGTCACTCTCAACCTTCAATCTTGGATATTAACCTCATTAGGAATCCTCATACCTTAAAACTAAAAAAAATACAAAAATATAGCTTAGGTTGCATACCTTAGACTTAGACCACCTCTTTGAATTATTTTCCTCATTCCAATCTTGTCACATACACTTCCCCCTTCACAAGTCTTTTATGGTCGAAACTAGGTCCCAAAAGAAAAGAAAAGAAATGGAGTTTTTCCACGATGATGTTGAGGACCTTTACAATCACACTAGCCAGCTAAACTTTGGTTCATCCTCAAATGAGGCACCCAATACAAACACTCCCTTGAAAATTATAATACCCATAACAATCCTCTCATGAAGGATCAACTAAAAGCTATTTCCCAAGACCCCATTGTTTCTAAATTTGTGGATGACATGGTAGCTTTAGACCCTTAGAGGTATCTAGCTAAACTTTTACACAGTGGAGCAAAACTTCCCCTTAGCTTTGATGTAAATACACTTCGACAAGAATCATCCCCAAACAAGCAAAGTCAAGGACAAGCCATTTCTACCTCTAGTGGTTCCACGATCCCGCAAATAAATGTTTTTATGCCACAAGGGGGTCTAACTCAAACTTCCACCATAGTCCATACATCCTTGTTTGGAACCCAACTAATGTCACATTCCATGACATAGCCCATGACATAGTCCATGTCACAACCTTTTGGACATACTTCCAATCCATTTAGTGCCATGAACACTACATCATCCAATCCACTTAGTACCATCAACACTACATTTTCAAACCCGTTCGGGACATCCAGTGCCATGAACACCACATCTTTCAATCCCTTTGGTAAAAATAAGAGGACCATAATCCATATTCATGGGACCAATACCAACATTAATACTACCCATGGTCCTAACACAAGTTTCCCTCAAAAAAACACTCAAGGTTCTTCTCAATTCAACACTCAATTCACACAAGGTCCAAATACTTCCAATCCTTCCCAAATGCAATTCAACAGCTCACAAATTCCAACTTCCACTACTCACATTCCTCAAATTCAAATTCAAACCTCAACTTACATTCCATATATTCAAAACCAAAGCAAACTAATTTTATCATCAGGTAAAAAAAAAGAGATATTAGTGAAAGACAGTATTTTTTTGGGCGCTAAACAATGAAAAAGAGAATTTTGACTAAGTTTTTTTTGGGTGCCAAACAATGAAAAGGAGAATTTTTATTCCTTGTGTCTATTTAGCCATGTAAGAAGAAGAAGGTTAGGGTTTTTTTAGTTTACTGGTTGGAAGAGGTCCAAATATTTTTCGAGGGCATGGTGTAGAACCATTAGTTGGTTGTACCAACATCTATCCATGCTATTGAGAAGACTTGGGATAAATGCATGTTGAGTTTGATCTGAAGAAATATTTCCTTGTTGGATTTGAATTCATCCACACTGTAGAGATTCATAAGGTTTTTAAGACATGTTGCATGCACGAGGAGATTGTCCAAGGTTTCGAGGATAGATAATGGCCACATTGAGTAATATTCGAGGTTTTCCTAGAAGGCTTCATCCTCACATCTTGCCAGGTATACTCTATGCGATTAGGGTTTTTAGTTTTATTTGAAGTTTTGAGGAAGAGCTTGCTTGGCTCCTTATGAAGGTTTATCCCTATCATAAGCCCAAACTAGGAAGTCAAAGCTCTTATTAAGAAAATAACCACCTTCATAGGTGATACTTTCATATCACAATGTAGATCATTTGAGAAGATCACAAGCTATGATATGTTTAAGACATGATAGTAGTCTCATTGTTGAAATTTCAATGGGTTTTACTAGTTATGAGGAGTTTTTCTAGTTATGAATGGAAATATCTGTCTTTGTAAGGAAAATAATGATGAATGCATGAAAATATGTATGTTTTACTATCTTTCTATCACCAATGTTGGCCACCATTAAAATTCAGCCATGACCTATGGGTGAGAACCGCTTCTTTGGCCAATAGGTTTTTGCCCTTGGCAATTTACAAACTAGTAGGGGTTTTTTCCTAGTTACTAACAATCTGCAAGGTTTTGTCCTCAAATATATTCGTTTGAAAAATAATGCTCAAGAAAAATATCATTAGGGTCTGATGTGGGTGTTCAAAAGTAACCTACCATGGCATGTTTTCTTTATCTAAATTATCATGACTATAGATTCTCTTTCTTTTTATCCATCCTTTTCTACCTAAATAAACAAGTGTTTTAGATCTCCCTTATCACCCATTTTCATGTGGCTATAATTATCCCATGAATACTTCATGATTGATCTTTCATGACTATCATTCATATCTGAGGATGGCAGTTTAAAAGTCTTCAAGATAATTGTGCTTTTTCCTTTCATGTCTTATAAATATTGATAACCATGACTATCCTATTTCAATGATGTCAATCTCAATGCAATTACTTGATATCCACTTATGATAGCTTTAACTATGACTAAGGTCATATTTATTATCATGTATGAGCTAACTATCCTCATAAAATTTTGTCACTATCCATTGGTTATAATAACTATCCCTACTTCTTGATTTTACCTTAGCTTCATGGTACTTGTCCTATTTATTACAGTCATAGAGAGTACCTTTTGCATATGGATTTCCCTTATATCCATTGACAATGACTATCATCTTTTATGTCTTATAACCATCTTTTATTATGTGCCATCTACCTTTTTATAAATATTTATACACAAATCATTTCCCTTTTTTAATAGGTCTACCACTATTGAATGCTCAAGGAGACCTTCATGGTGAAAGCCTTTACCATTTGTAACATGACTATATTTAATAGAGCACTATCCTCTTCAAAAATCTGCTTTCATGTCTTCATGAACCTCTCATAATCCAAGGTATAGCTAAGAGTTGTCCATGTAGCTTGCACTTGACATTGTCATGGTGATGAATCATATGCAAACTTCTTGTCCTCATTCATCACTAGATTCATTGTAAGTATTCATTGTCTTTTGGCATAAAAAAAACCTTATCATTTCTATATGATCACTGCCCTTGCACAATCCTTTTAAGTAACATTCATAAGGTTTAGAAAATCTTGGTCACTCTCGATAATAGCCCATTAAACATGGGTTGTGCTTCAATGCACTGCATAATTGATATAAAAAAAACACTCTACATATCAACCAAAGTTATAGGCTCTTTATTGCAGCAAGAGGTAATCGCTCTTCGATCATGCTATCATTACATTGTAACCTATTAAACTTGAGTCAACTTGAATGCACCCAATGATGATTGACACCTAATTGTGATGAAAATGATTAATTTGTACATGAATAATGCTCATACAAGTGCCTCCATTTCTATCACAATATCGTCACATTAAACTTGGGTCACACATGAATGCATCTTGTATTTGTTATAGCACAAATGTGCGACATGACCAATAGAGCTATGGATCACATAATTACAATCACAAGAATTTGTTCCTCAGTTTTTCTCTTATGGTGATTGCATTACCTTTACAACATAACCCTTTGGACTTATATTGCTCAAATCCTTACATTGCTTATTTTCTCTTTGGATGGATGGCAATTCAATGGTAGGGATTTGTATGCAAGTCATGCTCATATAAGTTCCTTCATCACCATTACACAATAGTACATTGAAATTTCCTTTCTTGAACCTTTACTTCATTTTTTATTGTTAGGGTTTCTTAGTGATTATTCCATTTCCACGTGGCATATTGTTAAAAGAAACCAAGCAAAAATTCATTATGTTTTTTGGTTAACTCCTACTAACATAATTTTGGATTAAATATTTGACTGCATTACTTCAAGTGTGAAGAATTTTGTTTTCTACTTATACTACATTCATTGAGAGTTGTAGTAGAAAGCTTCTTATGCTAAAACCCATCCATTAAACTTGCTTTAAGCTACATTTAGGAGGCTTCATGGATTTTTTGTGATTTATACAACTTTTGTTTTGATAGTAAATGACATCAGATTCTTTCTTAAACTAAAATGATATATTAACTATGGTTTTACGATGATTAAATGTTTTATTTAGAAGGATTAATATATGACATTTTTATGTGCATAAAGAATAGATTGTGATGCAACATTCAGGTATGGATGGTTCAGGAAAAATTGGATTGCTATCAGTGATATAACCAGTTTGGAGAGTACTTTTAGCTGGTCTAAAACACTTTTGGGTGTTTTCACTTAGAAGCAAACCCTGAGTGTAGGAATACAAACGTCAGTGGATAGAGAAAATCATAAATATGCTGGTCAAATTTTAGATCCAATTTGAGGTCATGAATATCAGACAGAGAAAGTTCATACATTCTAAAGATAAAATCATAAATCTGTTGGTCCAATTTCACATCCAATTTGAGGTTGTGAAGCTCTAATAGAGGAAGTTCCTACATTCCAAAGATAAAATAATAATTTTTTTGGTCTAATTGGAGATCCAATTTGAGGTCCTGAAGCTCCGACAGAGAAATTTCCTACATTCTAAAGATAAAATCATAAATCCACTTGGTCCAATTGTAAGGATTTGTCTTTTTAATTATACTTTATGACATTTGTCTTGATACAAATTGTTACTTTAGAATTATGGTACTATTTTTCTTCTAATGTTTTCAACCCTCATTTCATGGAAGAGCTCTGAAGATGGTTCCTTCAGATGGAGACTACACTTTTCCGCTATAGGTTACGTTTAGAAACACCAGAAGCTCAGGTACTATCATACTCAAAGCAAAAGTAGGAGTCTATAGTTAATCGTTGTAGCATAAAAAATAGTTAATTATTCATATACCATTGTTTCTAATTAAAAAATTCTATACCTTATTTTAGGAGAAAATCATAGGGGGAGTCTATACATAAAACATCATTGTTTCAAATTCAAAATTGTTGGTTCTTTCACAATTGTTTGCTTCATTCATTTGATCTAAGACAACTTGGTGTGTAGAAGATGCTCTCAAAATCACAATAAAATACTTTATTCTAGGAAGACTGTTCAAAATCTTCCCATCATAACAATGAACAAGATCATCATTCATTAACCTAAACTTTGCAAGAGTTTCATCAAATTCTACTTTTCCACTCTCTTTTCCATTCTGGATTTTATTCCCAATTTCATCAATGTAGATCTTCCTCAACCTATAGACTCTGCTATTAGCCATAACTTTAGTAGGTGTCGAGGATAGCTTCGAGTTTTTACCCAAGCAACAATTGAAAAAATTCGGGCTTACCATATATAATGTGTTAAAAAGCTCTTTGAAGTTATTCTGGAAAAGAGTTCTTGAGAGTATAATGCATAGTTTTGAACTAACCTTTTTGCATGAATTCCATATCTTTGATCGGTTATTTTGAGCTTGATGACCTTCATCAAGAATGAGCAAACCTGGGCTGTCTAAAAGCAATTTTCTAATATGTGAGCCTTGATGAAGAGGCTAAGCATATTGGAAAACTTCTTTTAGAGAGAACAAGTCTTCTCATTCTTGATGAAGGTCATCAAGCTCAAAATAGCCAATCAAAGATATGAAATTCAAGCAAAAAGGTTAATTCAAAACTGTGTATTATACTCTCAAGAACTCTTTTCTAGAATAACTTCAAAGAGCTTTTCAACACATTGTATTTGGTAAGGCCAAATTTTCTTAGTTGCTTCTTGGGTAAAAACTTGAAGCTATCCTCAACACCTAGTAAAGTTATGGCTAAAAATAGGATCTACAAGCTAAGGAAGTTCTTCATGGATGAAATTGGGAATAAAATTTAGAATGGAAAAGAGAGTGGAAAAGTAGAATTTGATGAAACTCTTGCAAAGTTTAGGTTAATGACCAGTGCTTTTGTTCACTATTATGATGGGAAGATTCTAAACGGTCTTCCCGGAATAAAGGATTTTACTATGATTTTGAGAGCATCTTCTATACAATAGGCTGTCTTAAATCAAATAAATGAAGCAAACAATTGTGAAAGAGCCAACACTTTTGAATTTGAAACAATGGTGTCTTATGTATAGACCCCCCCTGTGATTTGCTCCTAGAATAAGGTATAGCAATTTTGAATTAGAAAGAATTGTATATGAATAAATATTTAGCTTATCTATTATGCTGCAACAATTAACTACAGGTTAAAACATATCCATATCAACATAAAATAGCAGGTGCAATTCACCTCAAACTATGTTGTGGTAATTGCTTTGTAAGGAAGTTTCCACTCCATGAAAATTATCTATGCACAACAATATTCTATTATCTTGATCTCCTTTTTGATTAAAAGAATAATGGAGTTCATTGCATAAATCATGACCATTTTGCAGAGCTATGATCCAGTTATCTTTTACTTCTTACTCATTGTGTTCTCAATCACCATGTGCAAATGAATTAGAGAACAAATCTTTGTCACCATTTGAAAATAACTTTCATTATTTTTGGAATGTTTGTTATGATTCAATCACTTTTTGACAGTGTTCTTCCTTTCTAAGTCCTATAGGACAGAGGACAATTCACAATTTGCAACTCTCTAACAATGATATTCCTTTCAGTGACCTCAATCACCTAATTCAATGTGTCATCTTCTTCATTTCTCAGTGTTACCAATGCCTACAGATTGTTTTCTAAGTCATAGTTATAGTGCTCCTTCATTTGAAGATATTATGTTGCTTAGACAATAATGTTTTAGTGAATTCATATTTTATCTTGCAAACATCTTGTTGCACTTATAGAGTTTTGTTGTGCATAATATGTAGTCAAGATTCCTTTAAATGGAGATCTTTTACAGAGGCAGTAGGATAACGGTATCAATAAAATAACAATGTTAGTGAGAAGTATGACAGTAGATACTGTGAGAATGGAAGGTATAATGTTTTAATAGTAAAAGAATCATTTATATGCTTAGATATTGACACAAGTTTCCTCGGTACATAAGATAGCGTATAATATATTCTATTCCAAAATATCCACCTAATTCCATACAACCCAGAGAAGCAATGACTGAGATTATATGTTCCCTATATTTTGCAGCCCAAATGTGTCTTTCTAATGGTTTTCCACAATTAGGAAGAAATTATGTTCTGAAATGTTTGTGCCCACCCAAAACTAAGCCTTACAAAGAATGTATGCACCTATGCAAAATACCATAAGCTGCTTCAAAATACACATCGACATCTTTATGATTATATACACATCTTTTTTTCCATAGTTTCAAAATACAAATTTATGATAATATTCACACAGCAAGAACCTTGAAAGGCCAAAAACCTTGCTCTCATTCTTCCTAGGTCACTCCTCAAGAGCTTGTATCAATATTTGTGGGCTCTTTACAATAGCTTATCCACTGATGAGAAGGCTCCCCTCATTTTCTAATAGAATAATTTGTCATCTTTGTTTGAATGTGTAATGTGATGTAGCACATTCAATGTCACAAGGCATGGTTTGAGAGAAAAAATTGAGACTTGATATCCATAGAATCCAAATTCTTGCAACACAAGTTGTAGAACCAACATTCAAGGAAGGTGCTTTCAATATTGTTATTTCTAACTAAGCACTCATGCTATCTCCCAGTTTTCTTCCAACTAACCGGTTATATGAGTGATTATTTCTCATTAAGGCATAAGCATATTTGGAAGTGGATTTTTATTAGATATTATAGTTGGAAGTTCCACTTTGGATCACCAAATCCTTCACAAAACCTTCTGCACAACCACCACAACACCACACAACTATTTTTGATCCTTTGCAGTGTTGCAAGTAGCTTTCCCTGCAACACTTCGAAGACCCAATAATGTTGCGGTGGTTGTACAGAAGGTTTTGTGAAGGCTTTGTTGATTTGAAGTGAAAATTTTACAACTAGAATATTTGATAAAAAGCCACTTCCAAATATGCTTTTGATGCATGTTCATATCCTCATCTAAAGCTCTAATTCATACACAGGCAGGAAGGACACTTTCAAAGGTTGAGGAGTTGGGATTTACACCCACTCGTATTTTCTTAAAATTTTCTAAGGACTTTTCAGAAAAACCAATTTTGAACATATCCTTCAATCATGGAATTCCATGATATCACATTTCTTTGAGGTATTTTTTGAAATAGTTCGCTTGCCTTGTCTATGCCTCCACATTTTTGTGTATGTCTCGCAAGTCACTTGTAACTACAACATATGACAAAAAAGTACCTATTGTTATGCTTTGATGGATGTCCCTTTGTTATTACTAGATATTTGATGTAGTGCAGTGTAAAAATTAGAACATACTTGAAGGTTATTAAAAAGTATAATAGTTGTACCAGGGGCCATGCTTAGAAAACCAAATGCAATTGCTAAATTTTCACTATGGTGGAAGATAAATGATTCTTTTTTCTTCTATTCCACAACATTAAGTAAAATTCTTGAATCTAGAAATACCTTGCTTCCTTCATTTTCCAAGCCAATTTCTCCAATTTTGCATAGCTCTCCCATGTTTGTGGATTTGATCTGTCTCCTACAATTTTTTAATTGATTTATCTTTCTATTGTGTTTGGATTAACTTTTGTAAACTGGCAATATACAATGCACTTTTATTCTTTCTAAATTGAGACTAATAGTAATTTTTTTGGTTGTATTGAGGCACATCTTCATTCATGGAAAAAAAGGCACACCCTATTGCTCATATCAGATGACACGTTGCATATAAAGGAGGAAAGATTCTAGCTGGGTTATTGTCGACTACATTGAAGGAGGGAGCTTCATATATGGGACATGATCAACACTCTCCTTCTTAGATTCTCCATGTTACAACTTGCTCCAGGAAGATTGCCCATGTTGTAGAATTTTTAAGAGATGAAAGAGGCATGTGACTGCATTGAAGGGATCCAAGCATGTGTTTCCATCATTGTAGAATTTTTTTGGAGAAGTTTCTTTCTTGCAATAATTTATGTTTGTAACTCATATTTTTAGTCTTGTGACTGAAAATAAAAATTGTAATACTCTATTTCTAAGTTGTAACTAGAACGCCTTTCTTTTATTAATAAAGTTCACTGATTTTTGCTTCTCAATGGTTGTCTGATTGTGTGCAATTGATGATTGATGTGTATTTCTATGTTTTATGTTTAAATCCTCAAATATCAATCAATTAAAATGACTAAATATACTACCAATTGAAAGAAATTAGTGAATAGTGAATAAATATGACTAAATATATGACCCGTGAAATAAAAATGACTAAATATACTACCAAATTGATCAAAATGATGATTAAAATTAATGACTAAATACACTACCAATGGACAAAAATTAGTGAATAAAAAATGACTAAATAAGTGACCAAATTACAACAATCAATGACTAAATATATCAGTGAAAAAAAAATGACTAAATAAGTGACCATATTACAACAATCAATGACTAAATATATCAGTGAAAAAAATGACTAAATAAGTGACCAAATTACAACAATCAATGACTAAATCAAAGACTAAATATACTACCAAATTGATCAATCAAAACAACAAATAAATGACTAAAAATGGTTTAGTCATCAATCTGGTTGTGTTATAAATTACTAGCAATAACTACTAATAGTCACATGACCAAGTTTAGTCATTTATAAGAAATTTTTAGTCGTTTATTGTTGTTTATGTATTAGTGCCTATTTGACATGACATTATACATGCCTCCTCTTCCTCCTCATTATGTCATGTTGAATTTACCAAAATATAGAGGAAAAGGAAACCCCATTGAGCACGTTAGAGAATTCCACATAGCCTTAATTGACATTGCTTCTGAACAAAAATACTTAATGGTACTATTTCCTAGGAGTCTCATAGGACAAGTCTTAGAATGGTTCTCCCATCTACCGACCGACATTCGAACATTTGATGAACTAGCTGACAAGTTTATAACCCACTTCACCTTCAACATTGAAAATGACATTACTATTGCCACCTTATGTCATACTAAACAAGAAGAGGGTGAATCCTTCATAATGTACTTCCAAAGATGGAGGATCTTGGCTAGTTGTTGTCTTGTTGAGATTCCTAAAAAATAGAAAATCATGATATTCATGGAAAATATGATCACAAATTTAAAGTATTCACTACAAACTCGTTGTTGTCCAACATTCACAAACCTTGTAGAGAATGAACCATCCTTGAGAAAGATCTCATTGTCAAAGGAGAAATTAAAGATTACACCAAACACAAATTGCCCAAAACACTTCAAACAATAAGAACAAATATTGGGCTTGAAACAAAAATGTCACTAACAATGGAGTTGTCGATGTGAAAGCAATCCACACTAGTCCAACACTTACAATCAAAGGACCTAACACACCAAACAACCTACCACAACAAATGATGAATTCCCTTCATAACACACAAGGACAAAGACCTCAGAGAAAATTCCCTACAATATGCAAGTACACTCCCTTAGGGGAGGCTATTAAATTTTTCCTTAAACAAATCTTGCACTCTAGGGTAATTACACTTCCCGAGGTGAAACTATATGATCCAAGGTAGTTCAAACCTTCATGGTGGGACAAAAATTCCTTTGTGACTATCACTGTGCCAAAGGAAATTCTACTTCATCATGTCAACAACTGAAAAAACATTGTCCAAGATCTCATTGAAAATGGTACCATAGAGATTAATGGACAACAAAAAACTTCTAACAGTGATCACAAGGTCTTTATAGATCTGTTACATGACCACAGAAAAGGAAAGGCCTCCAATTCAGGTAATAAGACCAATAATTCAGCCAATTACACTAATGCCAAACATGACTATACCCACATAGTAAATCACATCAGAGCTTCCAACGATCATATCAGTACCATTACCATTAAGAAGCAGCTTGAATGTGCAATTAATACTTATCAAACCAAGGTGACTATCTTGGGTGCTCCCCCAAAAAAACCTAAAACCCAAATCTCAATACAATCTACTTTACCATTTTAGGAGGACACCCGCACAAATCTCTATCCTTGAGTTGTTGCACATATCACCTAAACACTGAGCCATTCTTGAAAAAGCCTTACAAAGCACCACTTTCCCAACTAACCTAGATGTCAATCGTTTCGAAGAAATGGTAGGCTACTTGGATAACACCCATTATATCACCTTCTCAGATCAGGACTATGCATCCCAAAAGTCTAGCCACAATGATTCCTTACACCTTGAAGTCTTCATCCACAAATACAAAGTTAGATGAGTCTTGATAGATAGTGGAGCAAGATTGAATATTTGCACCCTAAAACTGGTTAAGGCATTGGGATTCTCTAAAGCGTGCATAGACACCACCAATAGCATTGTTATCAAAGCTTATGATGATGAAGAACACTCTTACAAGGGTATTATAACTATGCCAATCAGAGTTGGATCAGAAATGATGGACACTACACTCCAAGTCTTTGATCTTGACCTACCATACAACCTCGTCCTTGGCTAACCATGGATCCATGCCATGAAGGCCATACCTTCCAACTATCACCAGTGCCTCAAATTCCCCTACAATGGCACCAAAATTCCAATAGCTGGTGACCCTAACCCATTTCAATATTGTAGTAACCTAAAGGGGATCACTGAAAAATAAGTGTTCATCAGCCAAGAGGCATCATCATCATCTCACTATGTTGAACCTTCCACCCTATCTAATGCATCCACTTCTAAGGCCCCATCTTCTGATCGCAAAATAAAGATCCAAGACAAGGGTTTTGGTGAGTATCACATGGAGACATCTTATTGTGTTAGCAAACTTACATCCCCAAAGATGTATGGAAAACCACCAATAGACAATAGATAGTTTAAGATCACTATTCATATCCCTCCCATGACTACCTTCACAAAGTGGGGAGAGCTAAGCAAATAAAACATCAACGAAGAGGATGTGACCTCATGGTTGTATAGAGAAGAAGAGGAAGTTATTGCACCCAAGAAAATACCCACTGAGTAATATGGAAAAGGTTTAAAAATCATGCAGAACAAAGGCTATGATGAATGTAGCTAACTTCGCTTGAACAAAAGTGGGATGATAGAACCTATGATAGTATCTAAATGGCCAAAAGACTTGGGGCCCTAGGGTTTAAACCCATCATGATTTTCACTCCTAGTACCAAGGTACTTTCAATTGAGAAAGAGTGTGCTTATGAGAATATCGAGACATCCAAGATGCCTGAAACCATCGAACCCTCTGATATGACAACTATATCAAAACTAACTCTAATGACTATGAATGGGACTCCCTCGTCTCTAATGAGTATGATATAGTTGAGATGTTGGGTGAACTTGACTTATCTGATACCATGACGGTACCTCTGTCTTTACCTTTTCTTCTTTAAAACTTGACACTTCTGATGATGGCATGCCCTTAGTCTACTCCCAACTAATTGATTGGGACCAACAAGGACCACCCATCTTAGACATATTCAAGAATGACAAAGCTATCACTGAGTTCATGGGATTGTATGAAGGAATTCCTAGTGGAGATCACAAATCTAGCTTTACCATTGATTTGGATCACACAGACTACTTTGGGGATTTTGTGTGCCCCTCTAGTCACAAAAATAAAAATGATAAAACAAAAAATTATGGGTCTCTAGGTGAAAACCACAAGGCACCTTTTGACCAAGAAAAAGTAAAAAGAAAGAACATATCCAAGGGAAAAAAATTCTCTGAGGCATTCAAAGATGGATCATTGTAAATTCTCCCCCTTAACCAAGAGAATTCGCCAATGCTTATCAAACAATTTATGGAAGTAAACATTGGAACAACTGAAACACCCAAGGTCATCCACTTTGTAGCATCACTGATAGAGTCAGAGCAGCCCAAGTTCTGCACATTCTTTGCAGAATGACAAGTTAACTTCGCTTGGTCCTATGCTGACATGCATAGGTTAGATATGAAACTAGTCTTACATCACTTGCCACTATTTGCTAACACAAAATCTGTTAAAAAAAAGCTTAGAAAGATGCACTTGTAGATTGCTTTATTAGTCAAGGTTGAGCTGAAGAAATTATTGGATGTTAGCTTTATAAGATCTATTGACTATGCAGAGTGGATCTTTAACCTTGTGCTAGTGACAAAGCCAATAGGTGGGATCCAGATTTGTACAAACTTTCAAGATTTGAACAAAGCTTGTCCAAAGGGCAACTTTCCCTTGCCAAACATTGACATAATTGTGAACCTGGCAGCTAGATACAAGATGTTGTCCCTCATGGATGGATTCTCAGGATACAACCAGAACAAAATGGCTCCCAAATATCAATATAAGATGGCCTTTACATGTCCATGGGGAACGTACTGTTGGAATGTCATGCCTTTTGGATTAAAAAATGCAGGGGCCACATACCAACGTTCCATAACAACCATATTACATGACTATATGCACGTGCTTATGGAAGACTATGTTGCTGACTTATTAAAAAAATATTTGATAAGAGATGGTCACCTTAGAGTGCTAAATAATATTTTCAGTAGAATAGAGGACTATAAGCTCATATTAAACTTGAAAAAGTTTGTTTGGGGTGCAATAAGGAAAATTAAAGGGATACATCGTCTCTCATTGAGGAATTGAAGTTGATCATGCAAAATTGAAAGCAATCATAGATATGCCACCACCTACCAATATAAGCTAGCTTCACACATTGCAAGGAAGACTCCAGTCTATTAGATGGTTCATAGAACAACTAGCTGACAAAATACATCTGTTCCAAAATTTTCTTAAAAAAGGTGTACCATTTGTATGGATAGACAAGTATTGTTCAGAGGCCTTTCAACAGATCAAGGATTATTTTCTAGCACCACCAGCTTTAATTCCACCTGTCGATGGGAGACCTCTCATCTTATACATATCAACAACAACATCAACACTGGGGGCATTACTGACTCAAAATTATGATGAAGACTATGAAAGAGTGATATATTATATCTTCTACACCTTGGTCGGTTATGAACTTAACTATAGTCCTATAGAATGTTCTTGTCTTGTGGTAGTCTTTTCTACTCAATGACTTAGGCACTACATGTTGAATCACTAAACAAAGTTGATTGCTAGGATAGACCCACTAAAATACCTCCTCAGCAAAGTAGTGTTGATAGGGCGACTAGCTAAATGGGTCATGATCTTTAGTGAATATGATATTCAATATGTCGAGATAACAATAATGCATCCATACTTCACCCTTTCTTCATCATCCATAAAAATTTCAGCTCAAGTCCTTTCCATAACTTGGAATGATTGAAATTTTGCATCTTTCATACCCATCTTTATACATTGGCATTCACACATCCCATCCCTAATAAATTTTTCTTCTACCTAAATGGGGGCACATACTTAAGTACGTCTTCATTGGATCCTACACTTGCTATTGGAGGTCACTATATCGAAAAAGACAAAAAAATCAAATATTCCCAAAAAGACAAAAAAAATCATAAAACCTCAAAAACCTAAAAAAAATAAAAAAATGTCAAAACACAATAACATCCAAAAAACCTTCAAAAATCCCAAAAATAGAGTCATAGTCGATCATGTTAGTCTGAGTCCATTTGAACTATGTTGCCTCTATAACTTCATGTAGGCAAGGCCATCTGTCAATGTGCCCTCGAGGCCTTAGGTTAGTCCTTTTAGGTTTGTCAAATAAATAATAAAATCATGATGTGATCCTTTGTCAATAAAACAAAGTCAAGTCATGTCAAACTATGAGGTCTCTACATGTATAATGTAGGCAAGGCCATCAATCAATGAGCCCTCGAGGCCATATGCGTTATTCCTTTAGGGTTTTTCGTGTCAATCATAATAAATCAGACATAGTCAACTCAGACACAAATGATCATCAAAACTTCAACACAAAAAATGGATCAACAAGGGAATCTAGTAAAAAAGTCTTCAAGTCCAATAAGTCAAGTTGTCAAATTAGTCAAACAATCAAACCAACATCTAGACAATCAAAACTATGTCTTATATAGGATGCATCCTTCCTGAAACCAAACAATATCATACAAAAAACTTTTTCATTTTCCTTATACAGGTAGTTACATGATCAAAACTAGACCTAACATCTTATACAACATGTTTCTTCTCCTAAAACCAAGCCCTGTCAAACAATCAACCCGTCACTCACAGTCAATTGTTGGAAAACACTTATTGGCAAACAATTCTGGGCAAACACTCTAAATGGATGTTGACTTTGTTGGATTATTTTTTCTTATATTTTTGAATTTCCTTTTGGATCATGTTACTAGCTACCTCAAGGATGTCTCATGAAGGATTTAGAGGAGTGATGATGTCTCATGGTCTATCTTTTCTTTGATTGTTGTTTGCAGTTTGTCTTGGCAAAAAGACTAGGGCAACTTTTCCCTTAGTATGAGTCAAGACATTCCTTGTCTGTGACTATCTATTTTATAGGTGGATAACCTTGCACACCTTGGCCTATCTCATACCATGGTGTTTTTTTTCCATCTTTCACATTTTACCACCCAATAATGATTAAATGCTTAGCCCAGAATAGAAAAATATATATCTTTAATTTTTCTTCACTAAACACCATGCTAACATCCATATCTTTTGCACTAACATTTCTTTTATCCGCATCTTGACAACATCCTGTGACACAAAAAAATATCCTACATATATAATCATGTCAGAAGCATTATAAACATCATCATAATAGGCATCATCATATAGTGCATCTATAGTGCATTAGAAAACACAAAAAACATAGATTGCATCTGTATAGCATTATCATTTCAATTCATCATATTTTCACATCATAACATATTAATCATTTCATGTACATCACATCATAATCATAGTCCACTATCATTTATCACATTACATATACATTACATTGACATTTTATAATCATTGCATAATCATATCAAATCATTTTAATATATATAATATTTGTATTCACATTAAACATTCATAATCATCACATTACATAACATTAAATGCATTCACCTATCATCTAAGCATAATTAATTCATCCATAATTCATTAACACATAGCATCATCGCATAATAATATAGGAATGCATAAACATCATAAAAGCATAATCATCCATCACATAATATCATAAATGCATAACATAGAAAAGCATATCATATAAACCTCCACCAAATCATATCATATATATCACTCAAAAAAGTGTCATAGTTGTTGGTTAATAGATTTTTACGCCTTTGAGAATTTACAATTACATGCCTACAAGGTGCAAGAAATTAGCCAACAGCTCTGAATATTTATCTTTAAACAAGATTAATATTCTCTGAATTTTTTTGGAGGTACAACTCCCTCATAAGATTTTCAATGAATTGAAAGAACAAGGAAAGTAAAACATCACATATGCTTTTAACCAAAAAAAAAAAGGTATACCCAATATCAAAAAATTCCAAGTATCAGGTGCTTGAGCGGTGAACAAGAAATATTAGCACAAAGACTAATTAATCGTCAGAAACACGATATTTACTTAATACAATATGAGAAATAAAAATCAATGTAAGAACTGCGCTTCTCATGCCAAGATAAGACATGCATAAAATATTCTTAAACGCAAATATTTAAGAAAACAGATAAACTCTACCAAATTGTACATAGATAAAATGGTAATTTCATTCATCAATAATATTGAGCAAAACTTGTAGAATCATGTCTAGAGAGAATATATGAAAATAGATACAATTTTAAATAGGTGAATGAGTTTCGACTCTTCATGTCCATAGCCCATTAATTAAAAGACACGTAAAAGAAATAAAGAAGAGTCGTGCCACTATGATGGTGTCGCTTCATTTCCAACTTCCTGGATCACCAAGGGTCTCTTTTGCCATGCCTAGAAAGTCTTTAGGATATGCATAAGGTCTTTATGTTGATGGATAGCTACATTTGTCATCCTCACCTTCCATGTCAGATGAAGATCTTTAGCCGTTGCCATGTGCTACTCGCAAACTTTCAAAAGATCCATTGCCTGAGATTATACCAAGTATAATTCACTTAGTTTTTGTAAGTATTCAACATTAGGAATGGGTGTGTCAAGAGCTTCTTTAACTATTTTATGGAAATCAACAACTAATCTTCTAGCATCTACATTATCTTTAATTCCATTTTTATCCTACAACAGACCAAGAGCTATCAAGGTGTTCAATGCCTCATCTAAAATGGCATCACATTCATTGATGACCTCTTTAAGCTTTTGTAAGCTTTGTTTAGCAACCTACAATTTCAATTCTACTCCTTTATCCCATAACAGGTAGTGAGTATCTGAAACGTTAGGCATGATTTGATTTGTGGCTAGCTTTTCCATATCTGAGCTCACCAAAAACTTCAATTTAGTTTGATAATTAACCCACAATTTCTCTTCTTTCTCAATGGAAATGATCTCATATACTAAGGTAGCTTTTAGAGTATTTTCCTCGTGAAAATGTTTAAAAGATTCAAAAATAACAAGTCTTCCCTTCTTGATAAGGGATTCATTCTAGTCATCTATATCCCGACTTAAAATTGACTAATTTTGATTTTAGTTAGGACTTCCTTTCCAACCACATTTAGAGATTCAACAGAAGGATCTACTTGAGAAATAGGTTGTGGGATGACCTCAAAAATGGATTTTAAACAAGCAATCAAGTTCTAAACTTGAGATTTCAATGCATTCTTTCTTTCTTTATCTTTCTTCGATCTCTCAACCATCCTAGATGTTGATACCTGAAAAATATGAACATCCCCTTCCCTGGTAGGAGGACCGAGGTCGACCCTATTCACTTCAAAATCACTTGTTGTTGCTTATGAAGCATCTTTCTACACAGATGGGTATGCAATTTCTAGTTGGAGTGTCCCTCATTCAGTGTCATCTATAAGCCTAGCAGTGGTCTTTAGCTTCTTAGGTTTAGGAGTTGAATTTCTCTGTAATAGCTGACTTACCATGTCTTGCTTAGGCAAGCTTGATTGTATGGCTTTCCTTTTCTGGGACAGTGAATCTTCTAGACATGCTGGGGTTGTTGTGACCTTAGTTTCTTTGAAACTAGAGGACCCAAATAGCATCTAAGTAACTGGAGGAGTATCTCCTACTGGTATAGTTATTCCTGGCTCCTGAGAGGGGTTTACCTCTCTAATAGGTGATTCATCTTGAGAGGGAGGGGAATCAACATTCAAACTTTCTAATCCTTCCTCTTCTTCTTCTCCTTCATTCTCCTTTTCCATAATAGGTAAATTACAAATATCATCCCCACAGGTTTGTGAGTACACGTTCTTTTTTGGTGGATCCCCATCACTGCTTCCTTAGGCACCTGTTGATGAAGACTGAGGAACATTACTAGTTGATTTCCTGCTGGCAGAGGCTTGGGAAGTACCTTCAACAGCTCGTGAATCCTTTGACCTAATGCAAGGGTGAGATTGCTCATTTTTCTTCTTAGTCACCCATTCCCTAGTTCTAGTTAGAACATCAATGGCTCTAGCTTCAATAGTTTCTTTTTCTTTAAAGTTCTAGTCCATGGCAGGAATAGGCCGACTCTCTATGAGTTTAGTGTATACAGGTTCAACCATGTTAGGCCCATCTTCAATAACATCTCGCAAATCCCACTTCAAATCATAAATAACAATTTGTTCCACTATCAATCTCATCTATCTTCTCCTCCTTACTTCATATTCATAAAAAAAATCAGCCCAATAATCTTCAAGGTTGGGTTGGTGATTGAAAGGACACAATTTTAGGTTTTCCTTCACATAGTCCTTTAGGTCAAAAGTAACACACTCATCATATGGGGGAATATTATACTTGGACAATTCTGCCTCAATATTCAAAGCATTATACATAGATTGGAAACTATATGCACTAAATCCAAATGGAAAGCTGACTGTAAGTCTCTTTCTACCCTAGCACAATCTATTAACATCAGCTAATTGCCTACTGACCTCAATAATTACCCATTTATCTTCAAGGTACCTAGGCAATTGAATAGTAAAACTTGCATATCTGTCCACTCTTATATATGAAAACCTCTGAAATTGAATAAAATGACAACCATAGAAATTAAGAAACTATATGGCCTTTGGAGACAATCCCATCACCGGACACCCCTGGAATTCCCTGACCATTCTTATGGTAAAAGTGTCAGCAATTCTCCTGAAATGAAAGAAGATTTTATGAAGTTGGAGTTTATCAAAGTAGTCATAAATCAGTACTTTTCCTAGTGGTAAATCACTTGGCCTTAATCTAGGCTAGGGTCAAGTGCTTGCAAGAGCATATATTAAATATGATGAAATGAAGAAAAATATGTTCAAAGCGAAGAGTGACATCAACTCATGTACATGATCACTAATAATCTTATCCCAATCTAGAAATTTTTCTTTTCTCAATATGATTTGGACGAAGAAATGCATCCATTCTTTGAAACTATGAACATTTTCACTGCCCCCAACCCTATGCAATAGCACAACAATTTCAACTACTTTGTTTATCGAATGGTTCCTTTGCAGGTTGTGAGGCAATTGGGATTTTACTTTCTTTGGCTTGACTAACCAATTCTTTGCTATCACATTCCTGTAAACCCCTTTCTTGGTAGGGAACTCAATCTGAGAATTGGTCATGTCCATTGGCGAATATTCTTCCCTTTCTAGAATCCTCAAACATGACACGAAGGTAGACCTTTGAATTTTAGAATAAGCCTATTGTCTTCTGTTCTAACCTCCCGTGTCTATGAGTTGTAATGTCTGGTGCATTCTAATACTAATTTGGGACATTGCACTGCTATTGGAAACATGATAGCCTCAATAAACCCACTACCTACTACTCTCTCAATGATGGGTGGAGGATTAGGTTGGTTGAATTTGTTTCGTAATTCATCTAGGTTTACATGCCCTAGCTAAGTGTCACCAATCTCAAGCCCCTCATATGTTAACCCAGACACTTATTCATAACCAACATATTTAACCCTTTCCATATGTAGTTGTAACTCTTGATAATATATACTTATTCAATGCAAGAGTAAACAATTTTAAAAATAGGATGAAATGAATAAAACTAAAAATACATCTGATGGCAATCCCTATAATTTGAACTGCGCGTCTCCTCTAGCTCTTCCTCAAAAATTGTCATGACAAGAATGTTTTCTTGTCCCTCTATTTTATCAACTACAGCTACATGGAAAAACATGGGGGTAGATGGGAATTAATGTCTTGATTAAGCATCATGACACGTGGTAGTTGTCACTGTCAACATTCCTCACATAACCGTTCTTTGAAAATTTGAAAACAAATGTCTATGGGCGGTTATAAAAGAGGTTTGAAGAACTTCACAAATATGCGCCCAGGCTCGAATGCTATGGGAAAAGACCACCCAAGCTAGTGACTATCATGCTAAGGACAAGGTTCGACTAATTATACAAAACACCGCCCAATATAACATTTAAAGGAAATAAAAAAAAGGTCCCAGGCGACAAGGTAAAAGGTTCGATAAACTACAAAAAACCCCACCCGAGTTCACATTGTGACATGAAATGCCACTCGCATTTAGATGAAATGTTTATGAATTAGCAGAATAATTAATGAGATGGGAAACAAGACAATAGCAACAATAGTATAATGTCAAGATGTATCATCTATGTCCCAAAAATAGAGCTCACAAGCTCGATGATCAAAATACACAATGTCCAAATTTAATTTCAAACTATGCTCTAGCCTAAGCTTCCTTGATCTCCTGAACCTAATTTTTATGGTGATAGATTCCTATCCTATCATTGTGGTCATCTTGAAGACCTATGCTTAGAAGGTGGCCTTTCATATGGCCCTATTCCTATCGGCCCTAAGACACCCCCACTGCTATCTGAGCATTTTTTGTGTGATCTTTTGTGTGACCTTCTCTAGGAATGACTCTGTACCTCAGAGAATCTTGGCTCTCTCCTCTCAGGTGGAACCACCCTCTCATATAAATCTCTATAATATTTTTGAAAAAGGGAAAAATCTGATTTTGTAGAACCCAAAAATTTGGAAGCTTCTAAGCTTGTTAAAAAGGGGTTCGGATGGGTATTTCAGTATGATGAAAAACATGATTATTCGCAAGATTGTAATAGGTTTTACACTGGATAATAAAAGTATTGGATGACTGCGGTTTGGTGGATGTAGCCTAGATTGGGTGAACCACGTTAAATTATCTGTGTTATGATTTATTCTGTGTGTGTTTTAGTTTCTCTATTTATTATTTAAATTTGCATTTAATTGTTAGATATCTGCCATCTCTAACCCTAACAAGTGGTATCAAATCGGGTTGTGTTTCGATTATCATCTGTAGGAAGATCTCACGGTTGAGTGGGAGTCTCACGGTTGAGTGGGAGCAATGGTAGACGAGGGTAAGAAGGTTGAGAAGTTTAACGGGCAGAACTATCAGTTATGGAAGATGCAGATGGAGGACTATCTCTATCAGAAGGATTTATGGCGGCCATTGGAAGGGAAAACCAAGAAACCCGCAGCAATGTTAGATGAGGACTGGGAGATCTTGGATAGAAAGCCTCTTGGCAGTATTCGTTTGTGCCTGGCACAATCAGTGGCATTCAATATTACAACAACAAAGACAACTCAAGAGTTGATGGAAACCCAAGTTATATGAAAAGCCTTCCGCTTCGAATAAGGTATTTCTTATGAAGTGTTTATTTAATATGAAAATGGTAGAAGGTGGGTCATTACTGATCATTTGAATGAGTTTAATACGGTCACCAGTCAATTACCTTCTGTAAAATTAAACTTTGATGAAGAAGTTAGGGCTCTTTTGATTTTGTGTTCTTTGCCTGAAACCTGGAATAGCTTGGTAATGGTTGTGAGCAATTCTATTTCTGGTTCGAATACATTAAAGTTTGATGATGTTGTTGGTGTTATTTTGAGTGAGGAAATCTGTAGGAAAAGCTCAGGTGGAACATCCACATCAGGCAGTGTTTTGAATGCAGAAAGCAGGGGCAGAGCAAAGGAGAGAGGAAACAATTTTGGATATCGTGGGAAGTCACGAGGAAAATCAAAGGACAGAAAGTCCCAATCTAGAGACAAGAAGGATTGCTGGTATTGTGGTAAGCCAGGTCATTTAAAGAAAGATTGCTGGTCTCGAAAAAATAAAGGAGACAAAAATGAAGGAAGTAAAGAGGCAAATGTGGTAAGTAATAAATCTGATGAGGATGATTTGATTCTTTCCCTTGATAATGCTGATGATTCTTGGGTGTTAGATTCAGGGGCTTCATTTCATGCTACCCCCCATAGAAGTTATTTTCTTGATTATGTCCAAGGGGATTTTGGGCTGGTTTATTTAGGAGATAACAAACCTTGTCAGATTGTTGGAAAGGGAAGAATCAAGATTAAGTTGCAAATGGGAATCATTGGCTACTACATGAGGTAAGGCATGTTCCAAAGTTAAGCAGAAATTTAATTTCAGGGCAACTAGATGATGAAGGTTGTGTTGTTACTTTAGTGATAAAAATGGAGGTCACAAAGGGTGCCTTAGTGGTAGAAAAGGTGTGAAAGTAGGCACCTTATATCTTTGTACAGGTCATACTATTCCTTCTACTTTAATTGTTACGAAAAAGGTCAATGTTCAGGAACAATTGCTAGTTCAGGGTAGAAGATCATATAGTTGCTATGGACTGAATCAACACTGTGGCATAATAGACTTGGGCATATGAGTGCAAAAGGTATGAAAGTAATTCATTCAAATAATGTTTTACCAGGTCTAAAATGTGTTAATATGGATTTCTGTGAAAGTTGTGTGTATGGAAAACAAAAGAGAGTTAGTTTTCTCAAGGATGGGAAGCAAAAGAAAGATGAGAAATTGGAGCTTGTGCATACAGATGTATGGGGACTAGCTCAGGTATCTTCTCTTGGTGGCTCTCATTATGTTACATTCATTGATGATGCAACTAGGAAGGTATGGATTTATTTCCTTAGGCAGAAATCTGATGTATTTGAAACTTTTAAAAAATGGAGAAGCTTGGTTGAGAATGAGACGGGTAAAAAGATAAAATGTATTAGATCTGATAATGGTGGTGAGTATTGCAGTAAAGAGTTTGAAGATTATTGTTCCTCTAATGGTATTCGTAGGCAGAAAATAGTTCCAAGGACTCCACAGGGAAATGGAGTGGCTGAGTGCATGAATAGGACAATAATGGAGCGTGCATGGACTATAAGATTGCATGTTGGACTGCCTTAAAAAATGTGGGCAAAGACTGTAAACACAACTATTTATTTAATTAATAGAGGTCCCTCTAATCCTTTGGGTTGTGGTATTCTAGAGGAAGCATGGAAAGGTAAGTAGGTGAGTTACTCTTTTCTCAAAACCTTCGGTTGTGAAGCATTTGCACATGTAGATTCTAAAAATAGAACCAAGCTTGATGCAAAATCAAAGAAATGTGTATTTGTTGGATATGGCATTGATGAATTTGGTTATAGGCTTTGGGATTTTGAAAATCAGAAAATTGTGAGAAGTAGGGATGTCATATTCAATGAGAAAGTAATGTACAAAGATCTGTTGCTGCAGCATGAGAAGAAAGAAAATGATTATGCGTGTTGGATGATATTCCAAACAATGATGTTTCAGTGGTTCCTCATGCTGAGCAACAACAGCAACAACAAATACCACAAACTCCTTTAGACATCTTCAAGGATAAGTAGACCTCCAGAAAGATTCTCTCCCTCTTTGTATACTATTTTGTTAACTGATGCTGGTGAACCAGAATATTATGATGAGGCTATGCAGGTGGATACCAAGGTTTAGTGGGAGCATGGAATGAAAGAAGAAATGGACTTCTTGCTGGAAAATCAGACTTGGGATTTATGCAAGTTGCCTGCAGGTAAAAAGGCTTTACCAAACAAATGGATTTATAGGCTGAAAGAGGAGGATGGAGGTAAGAAGAGATTTAAAGCCAGATTAGTTGTAAAGGGATTTGCACAGAAAAAGGATATTGATTTTGATGAGATTTTTTCTCCTATTGTTAAAATGACTTCTATTCGTATTGTTTTAAGTATTGTGGCTGCTGAAGATTTGCATTTAGAATAGCTTGATGTTAAAACAACCTTTCTCCATGGTGATTTGGAAGAGGAAATATATATGGACAGCCACAAGGATTTGAGGTCAAAGGTAAAGAGAAACTAGTGTGCAGATTGAAGAAAAGTTTATATGGCTTGAAGCAAGCACCTCGGCAATGGCATTTGAAATTTGACAGTTTTATGGCTAAGAAAGGCTACAACAGGTGTAATTCTGACCATTGTGTTTATTTTAAGAGGTTGGATAATGACAGCTACATTATTTTATGTTTATATGTTGATGACATGCTTGTAGCTGGGTCTAACATGGATCACATAAGTGAGTTAAAACAACAGTTAGCAAAGTCTTTTTCTATGAAGGATTTGGGGGCAGCAAAACAAATCCTTGGTATGAAAATTTGTAGAGATAGGAAAAATAGAAAATTGTTTTTATCTCAGGCTAATTATGTTGAAAAGGTGTTGCAGAGATTTCATATGGAGAATGCAAAAGCTGTCAGCACACCTTTACCTAGTCATGTTAAATTGACTAAGGATATGTGTCCAAAGACACAAGAGGAGGAAGAAAAAATGTCCAAGGTACCATATGCTTCAGCTGTAGGCAGTTTAATGTACGCCATGGTATGCACAAGACCAGATATTGCACATGTTGTAGGAGTTGTTAGCAGGTATTTGAGTCATCCAGTTGAGCATTGGAATGCATAAAATGGATTCTTAGGTATTTGAGAGGTACATCCAATAATTGTTTATGTTTTGGGGGCTCTAATCTGATTTAAAAGGCTATGTTGACTCAGATTTGGGGATATAGATACCAGGCGGAGTACCAGGTTATGTATTTACAGTTGGTGGGACAACAGTGAGTTGGATTTCTCGATTGCAGAAGGTGGTTGCTTTATCCACCACAGAGGCAGAGTATGTTGCTGTAACAGAGGCGGAAAAGGAGATGATATGGCTGCAACTTTTCATGGATGAGTTGGGAAAACAATAGGCTGAAATTACTTGTTTACAGATAGCCAAAGTGCTATACATCTTGCAAAGAATTCTGCTCTGCATTCTAAAACAAAACATATCTAGTTGAGATATCATTTCATTCGGTCAGTGTTGGAGGATGGACAGGTTAAGCTGGACAAGATACATACAGATGTCAATCTAGCGGATATGTTTACGAAGGCGGTGACAAGGGAGAAGTTGAGCTCCTCTTCAGCTTCGGTTGGTCTTCAAGGTTGAATTCAAGTATAACAGAGCAGCAGGGTCCAAGGTACTTATTTCCAGTGGGAGCTGTAATTGCAGCAGTGTCGTCCAAGATCAGTCTCCAAGTGGGAGATTGTGTTGGTATGGAGCCTGATCAGTCTCCAAGTGGGAGATTGTTGGTGTGTGGTGACTGATCATGCTATATTGTATAGCCCATGGTATACTATACACCCCAAAAAAGGGAAAAATCCGATTTTGTAGAACCCAAAAATCTAGAAGCTTCTAAGCTTGTTAAAAAGGGGTTCGGATGGGTATTTCAGTATGATGAAAAACACAATTATTTGCAAGATTGTAATAGGTTTTACACTGGATAATAAAAGTATTAGATGGTTGCGGTTTGGTGAATGTAGCCCGGATTGGGCGAACCACGTTAAATTATCTGTGTTATGATTTATTCTGTGTGTGTTTTAGTTTCTCTGTTTATTATTTAAATCTGCATTTAATTGTTAGATATTTTCCATCTCTAACCCTAACAGGGTTTAGAGAGATATCTAATCTAAAACCTAAGGTCGATTGTACAAAAAATAGAACGTTCAAGGTGGACCAATCATACAAAACCAATCCTTGCTTAACCAAGATCAAATCCATAGTATCACAAAGATAGTGCAATCTCCAAAGGAATTATAGATTTTTAGATTGTTAATATTCAAACATTCACAAATTGAACTTGAGTGCAATATAGAGTAGGCCCAGGCTAACTTTACACAACAATCCACAATCAGTAGATCACTAAAGTATGGACCGGAGATTCCTCATCACCTTGTTAGAACTATAAAAATATGATGTTTTCACATGATTGATTTTACTCATAAACTTCCAGATTTGGTCCTACCATATGCATATTCCACTCATATTTTTCCATATTTCCCCTTTGGATCCATTGAGTCATGCATTTTTTTACATTCTGGTTCCTATCGGCGTGAAAGCACCATTGTGTCCCCGACCCATTGTGCATTTTTTGCTTGCATAAGTCTGAGTTGCCTATCGACAAGACTTATTATTTGTCACAACGACTGGATTTTACTTACAGGTGGTTGTCGTCGAGATCTTGGTACTGTTTCGGTGATTGAGTATGGGTTCTATCGGTAAAGGCTTGAGGCATCGATATATATCATACCGAATGTATTGTGTCTTGCCGACAGTATCTTTTGATTTGATTTCGGCGAGGGATCAACTTTATCTTGGAGAACAAATGTGTTTCAAATCATATGAGTTTAGAGATTTTTGTGATAAGCATGGAATCTAGATATCTTATTCTTCTCCCTATCATCCACAAGGAAATGGTAAGGTAGAATCAAGTAATAAGATTTTGATGAAGATTATCAAGAGGGTGATTGAGAAAAATAAGAAAGCATTGGACTCAAAATTGAAGCTTGCACTTTGGATAGATAGGGTTACTATTAAGAAACTTACTAGACATTCACCATTTGGTTTGGTGTATGGTTTGGATGCAAGAATACCTTAGAAATTTTTTTTGAAAAATGTACAAATTTGTTCATGAATATGATGAATATATTTGTAATGAAATGCAACACAAGTTGATGCTATGATAGAGTTGGATGAAACTAGAAGAGAAGCAAATGATAAAAATACTAAAATGCAGTTGCAGGTCAAGCATTCACATGATTAAAGGGCTTCTCCAAGAAATTTTAAAGTAGGAAACATGGTAATGATGTGGAATGCTAGAGCTCAAGATAAGGGAAAACATGGAAAATTTGATGCATTGTAGTTGGGTCCTTATCTCATATCCAATAGTCATGGTGAAGATTCCTACTATCTGTAAAGTTTAGCTGTAGAGTTCCTTGAACTACTAGTACATGGATAGTTCTTGAAAGCATACTTCTCTTGAAGTATGGATTTTTTTTGTTGATGCCAAAAATTAGCAAGGTAACAACCTTTATGGAAAACTCAGTTAATGGGGGGACCAATTTGCGCTAAACTGAGTGACCTCTAGATTTTTAAAGAAGCTAACTTCTTCTGTAACTAGGGTTTTGAATGGGAAAAGGAAGTAGATATATAAAATGAAAATCTAACTAAGGTGATGCGCCAAGATGTAGATAAGGGCATAGTAAATCTATCCTTTGGGATTGGATTCAAGGGCCTAGTCAGCGATCTGCTATGTTCCAGAATCACAGAAATCAAAGATAAAGATCTAAACTATTCATCTATGACATAAAATGATTATCACATACATTCACTCAAAAGAGGAGTCAAAGACATGATCTGAATCAATAATTTTTATTCAAACCCAAAGAAGTTCTTGCAAATGAACAATCCAAATAATAATGGCACAGTATTAATGTCTTATCAAATAACATAAGAAAAAATAGAAAGGTCGAACAATGGCATAGTCCAAAAGTTTCATATAATAATCTAAAAAAAATACTAGAGGCCTAGTATCTCTCTCTAATTTTTCTGCATTGCTGAAACTCGTTTTCTGAAGTGAGAAGCAATATTTATCCAAAAATCCACCACCTGGCAAGCTTATAATAAAAAAGATTCAATATCTTAGGAAATGATGGCCGCAACAATGATTTCCCTTAGTCGTTGTAATAGAAAATATTCAGGCCATGGCATGTAGACGCTTCCCAACCAGATGCATCCCCTACAAATGATGGCAGTGGTCCAAGAATATCCTGAGCAGACAAGTGTCGCTCCCCCATGGAGGTAGTTACAACACGCGGCAGCATGTCGTAACTAGTTTCTCACTCCATCCTCTCCTTTGATATATACTCCCACCAGAGGGACACGTGGCGATAGTTCACAGCCCGTGGTTCATTCTCCCTTCCCTTTGATGAAAGCTTGCACCAAGAAGAAATGTAGCAACATGTTTACTATCAACACCATCTGTGGGTCCACCAAAAGTTTACATGAACGAGAGCTACATGGCATGTGGGTGGGGCCCAAAAAGAAAGTGAAGGGAAGTAGTTATAAATAGCCTGTGGTGAAGACACATGCGAGCATAACGGGAGCCGGTAGAAGAGCGAAGGAAGCCTGTGCTATGAGCAGCCTTGGGCAGATACGTGGAATCAACCGATAGAGTATAGCAAAAAAAGCCCAATGAGAGGCTAAGGGCAGCATGTTGAATATATGAGGCAGTGGCTAGAACTTAGCAAAACACAAAAAACACCCGGAGGGAGCTCGAAGAATTTTACATTCACAACTTTTGGGGACTACCAGGGGCATTTTTCCTGTGAAATGGGGAACCCAAAATTTTCTCTAGCTTGCAAACTAGAGCCTCATCCATAGGGTGACAAAGTCAGAGTTTAGAAAGAGCTACCTATAGGGGCATCCAGTCAACCTTAGATGGTCTTGATACATCGCACAAATTTTCTTGTACTCTGCTCAAGTCAATCATTTCTTTATAAGGCAACACCGCAGGTAAACTAGCCCCAGCCTCAAATTGGAAAAGTAGTCATGCTATCAGATGAATGACGCCCTCAATATCTTCTATGGTAGGAGGCTGGCTAAAACTCTGGAAGGCGGTTGGGTCTTGCTCCTTCTCTTCAATTTTTTCCACAATATTCTTAGCTATGGCAATTGACTCATCCTCAAGAAATGGGGACGACATGCCCATCTCAGTTAGCTAGGAGAAATTTTCCCGCATGATATCCATAGTCTAGTTCAAAGTAGCTACGCAGGCGTTAGTACGAAGGATGGCTAAGTGGCAGTGGATGAATTTGTTTTTTGTCTTGGAAACAACATTTTGTTCCTTGATCCCTAACTTTCCTAAGTTTTCATCAGAGACCATGTATAACTTACTTAGCAAACTCTTTGCCTACTGCGGGAACTGTTGAATTGTTCCATGAATCTCCCTACTCAATTTTGTTGTGGCCGACATGAATCAGAGTGTTGGATATAGTGTTAGGTAGAAGGCCTTGACCTTTTCCCAGTATAAAATATATAGCTACTGAGCTACTGGGATGAGGTCCGGCTAAGCAAAAAGGGCCTGGGGAGCACTACATAGAAGGGCAATCTCTGCATCCTTCTACCCGACATCCTCTGTCAATTCCGCAATTCTCCTATTTGTGGATGTAAGTTGTCCCTCGAGGTTACTTAGCTCTTTGAACCAATTTTCCCTGGCCCGACTTTTATTTTTTGACTCTATTTCAAGAGAAAGCTTCATCTCTTGAAGCTCTTTTTCCAATTGGGCCCTTCGGGCCTCAAAATCTACATCCTTTTCTTGCAACTTCTGCTTGAGTTGGGCACACTATTGTTCAAACTCTCTCTCTTTGTTGCACTGCCTACTCTACTAGAGTTAACCAGTTCTAATAGTCTTGGTTCCTTTTCTACAACACATTGACTAGGGAGGGGTCAATGGATTGGAACTTGGAAAGTTCCTCCCAGAGTCTATTATGCTCCACCTTTGCTACATGCACTTTTTCTGATAAGCGTGCAATATCTGCATCCATCGCCTTTTCCTTTTCTTGTAGGAAATTGATCCTATCTTTCACAAGCTTCAACTCCTCTTCTTTCTTTTTTAGTTGGTGAATAGACTTGAGGAAGTCCGTGGTCACCACCCGCTACATTTCTTCCATGAGTTCTACCTTGTCTTGTGGTCGGGTTGCTCTCAGATCAAGTCCCAAGGCATACATGTTGTAATCATTTGGCACCATCTCCCCTTGTGGTTTGACAATGCTTGGGTACATGGTAACAAAGTTTATCATTTCCTACACTTCATTGTAAACAATATATACCTTCGATTCCACCAGCTTCTTGTCATCCTTAGCCTTTTTCTTCTGCATTCTGAGAGCTCACGCCTCCTTTGTAGCACCACCCTATGCTATGAATTGGGTTGGCAACTGAACTAGCTCGCCTAAAAAAGGTGCACTGTTAGGTACGATGAAAGCGAATGTGAGGTTAGTGGCTTCAGGCACTTTCATTTTAGGGAGATTGACAGTCTGTGGGGAGAAATTGGGAATTTTCCAAAGTTCAATCTGTGAACTAGTGAGAGAACTCATTAGTTGTTACAATGATTGTGGGCTTATGGCGGACTCCAATTGTTGGGTGAACTAGGTTGTACTTGATATAGTAGTAGCAGGAGGGTTGTCAATAGTGGCTATGCTTGAGGAAAGAGAGGCAAGAGTAGATTGGGTAGCAGTGGATGGTGTAAGGGTCTACAGAGGCATTAAGAGAAATGGCCTTGTTTGGGAGAACTGGGAGAAACCTCCTGCAACCATTGTGGTAGAGACAGAGAAGGTAGGGCCGAAACTTGTAGTGATGGGTTCCATAGAAACATCAGGGGCTAATAAAGATTGTGAAGTTAGAGAAGGAGAAAAAATGACCTGCTAACTGGATGATTGCGGCTCCTGGCTTGCTACTGGTGTTTGCAAACTCTCCCCAACAAATGCTTCTGTGTGTTGTCATTTGGCAGGTGGGGTGTCTTCCACCGCTATGGTTTTTTACTGTTGTTGGGTTTTTCTTGTCCTTGCAACGACCCAAGTGAGTTTTCGCGAAGCTCTTGACAGGTTCAACCTTACATTTGAAACAACCCGACTAGGCTGTCCCATTGCTTTTCTCTTTTGCTGAGCAGAGGCAGACGATACTTCTGATTCTTTCTCTTTTCCTTTCCCTATAGGGTTTTCAGAGTCTTCATCAGAGTCATCATACTTGTCAACGCTTGGGTCAGAATCTAGATGCTCATTTCCCAACAGCTGATCAAATTAGTCATCCAACTTCACATTTCCATATGGGGCATCAAGCTGTTTGGTTTCTTGGAAGTACACCCAGAAAGCTCTGATTATTTCCATGCTCCATTCGTCTTCTTGTCGTAACTTGTTGAATAGGGTGGCTCCCATTTTTTGCTTCTCATCATACACCACCAAGGGGAAGTAAAATGTATGTCATGATGTCCTACTATCCTGCATAGGAATGTGGATCAGATCAATCAATAGATCATCTAGATCTTTCAGCAGGTTTTGCCTCTTTTCCTAGCAAGGCCGTAGGTTATGTGTTACCTTGACAAATTCATTTGGTGCATCATTTTTCAGGGTTGTAATTCTAGTTATCGCAAATCATTACCAACCCAAGATGAGCCAGCTTATCTTCCAGCAGGTTGTGCATTTGTTTCTTGTTCATGACCACCGTTTTGAAGGTTTGAGGGAAACCGAAGAATCCCCTATTTTTGGCCTTCCATCCACAAAATTTTTAGTCAATAAGGGATACTTTTTGAAACATTTCAAGGGCTAGCACCCGATTAGTAACACAGGCTAGAAGGAAAAATGGTTCTCCGATGAAACAACATAGCTGAATGAATGTGAAATCCACTCTGAGAAACTAGTCACACTTGGGAGTGAAGTTTTGCATATATGTAGTTTGCTCCTTGGTGAGCCAGTCAAAACCATCATTTCTTTTTAAATATCGCAAAATCAGAGTCAAGAAATAATCTGAAAATGCATAATAGTCATAGGTAGAAGAGAGGAGAGGAGTCCATACAGAAACTGGCCTTCGTTTGCTTGACTCATCAAAAATAGGCAACCTCATATATTTCTTAAAGAAATCAGGGTTTTGGTACAAAAACATGTGAGCAAGGAAGGAAGGAAACTTGAACCTCCGTTGCATTGCATAATCCCTGACTTGCCCTAGCATCTCATCAACAAGGTATTCTGCAAAGTCATACCAAAAAAAGGTATGCTACTTGCGGAATTGAAACCCCAAACCCAATTGAAATCCATACACATCCTTGTCAATGTCCAGGATGCAAACAAATTCCAACATTGAGAATGCATCCTGCATGTCCATGGGGAGGGTAGTGAGTGGCGTCAGAATCTTCAGTGGCTTTTGATGATCTGCATCAGGCCTTTTGGTTTTTTTATTGTAAAATTCCAAAGCCTTTTTCATGCCTTTCCATGTTGCCTCTCCATTTCTTGGGTTGAATGAATCTACCTCTTCTGGTCTGGAGTCAGGGTTAGGGATGCACAACATATTCCAGAAAACTTCCGAACAAATATTGACCTTTAATCTTTGACCCTTGATGGTGCTAGTGCATGGGTTAAAATTTTTAATGGCTACATCAACCAGTTTTGGGCAATAGTGAACAAACGGGACCATATTATGTGGGAGCCCGCTATACCATAGCTTCTATGACAATGAATTTGGGCCAGAGGATACCTTCATTCTTTCAAAGGCTGCCTCTCTCAAATTCTTGGGGTTTCTTGCCAGGATGGGATCATGAATATTATCCCAATCCTCCTTGATTCAGCTCTGATCCTTGTATTTTTTGGGCTTCTCTAGAATCCTTATGTTTTCCCATTCTAGCCTCTTTGGTATGCCAACCGAAGTGTAAGAAACGTTTTTAAAAATGTAGACCGCTGATGCTCTACGCATATCATCAAACAAGCTCTATGTTTCTTCTCCCTCATGCTGTTGTTTGAGAACCCTCTGCCATTTCCTTTTGCTAGAGATTTTTACTTGGCTCAAACTTTCTACAATTTTACCTTGGCTCTAGTTGCACTTAAAATTTCATTTTCCCTGGGCAATGTTTTCTAAAAATCATTCACAATACAAAACCTTTTGCATGCGACACTTAGCTATTTCCTTCTTTGGGCGGCCAATAATGCTCACCTACTTGCATTAAATTCGGCATGTACTACTAGTTATTTGCTCGTGCGAAGAAAATTACTTGCCATTTTGAAATGACAAGAATTCATAATAACCCTTGGAAATGATGTACTCTGGTGTGATTTTCTTGGAACTTGAGTTGACAATTTGAAGGTAGCTTAGGCATCATATGTCGTGTCAATTAATATCCAAAACAAAATGATTAAGCCAAAATATACAATAAGTACCCGAAAAGATTTGCGTCCCTCTTTGAAATTTGAGAAGCGCCTGTAGAAGGACACCTCAACATTCAACCATATGAACTACCGCTGAAGACTACCACTAGCTTATGCAATTAATTAGATTCCATTAATCCTTACACGCAACAAATCGTATCTACAAATGTAACTGGGTGGGAAATTCAAGTGAGCCTTGGTGCAAATTTTGAGGTGGTACTTGATTAACCAAATGCAAATGGTATGAAAATTACCACACTTGTCCTAGCCATTTCTATAAATAGGCACTTTAGGCAATAGTGAAATCACACTTAGCAACTTTTAGCAGAATTGGTATTAGGTGATTGGCTTAGCATTCAACGCTAGTAGTTTGCGTAGTATTTGCATAGAGTTTAGACTTAGGAGATTGGCATAGGGCTTGTGTTTGATAGTCATATAGAGCTTTGTTGCCATGAATACCCCAATTAGGATAGTCTCTCATAAATCCCAAATGGTTTTTCTAGGCGAGATTTTGACTAGGCATCTTAAGAGGATGACCAAAAATAAGCATTCCTTGGCCATCATAGCCATCAAATGGATTTTAGGATGTGACTGCCTTGAATATGAAGATAAATACAGAGTTAACACTGATGTGTGCTCTCACTTTGTTGCATCAATACTCGACATCTAGATTCCCAATCCACTCATTCTCCACCTAGTAAAAGAGATCTTTCCAAAGAAATACCTGAACAACCTCAGAGAGGTGGTGGCGAATGTTGTATTTGGTGGAGGTATTCCAACTGCAAGTGACCTCTATAAGTTCATTGAAGAAGACACAGTTGTACTATGTTTTCCATTCCTAAGCAATTTCCAACTCTAGTCGCAGGAAGAACATCACGAGAGGGTTACCCACGCTTGTCACTTCCTCTTCCACTTGTACAATGTGGTGCCATTTTACAATATCGACTGGTACACTGACTTCAAGAACCTGGTGTTTCCTTCGCCACTTTCCATTTTTCCTGGATGGTGCTATTGCTGGTCTTGGTGCTGCCCCTAATGATGAAATGATTCTAGATTTTTCCATTGATGCTGCCATTGCTGCCACCCATGCTCATGACTGAAGAATTCTTTTTATGTTTCAAAAACTAAAGCTCGTTAGTCTATTTTTTGTATATATTTTTGGAAAATGGCCTATAGTAGTCATATAAAGAAGATACAAAAATATATAGATATATACTCTAAAAAGCATGGCCTCTAAGCCATTTTGATACTTGTATTTAGCGAATTATATAAATATAGTGAAAATGTAGCTTATGATAAGATTTCTATCTCCTTTGCTTGTTGTTCTACAATAAGGGTTTGCTTTTCTTTTCTTGCATATGTGTACTCTGTTTCAATTCAATATGCAGGTGTCATTTCTCTATGGCATAGGTTGTTTTTAACTTTCTCTACACTTTGCAATAATGGGTTCCATCTACTTCTGCTTTCTCACACTTGAAGAAATAATTATGAAAGACCGGACGACAAAAAACATTATTCACATATTTACATTGGCGGAACACTCTGAAGTTAATTGAATAATTTTAAATGAATTTCGTTGACCGAGACCCCCAATGGTTCATGTTCCATGGTTTATAATCTGAATGCGTTTTGTTCGTTGCACTGAATTATTTTGAAAGGGCCTTCCCAGAGGCTATCAAACTTCCCGTCCTGGCCAGGCTTTGTTGCCTTTTCACTAAACTTTAGCACTAGGTTGCCATGCTTCAAAACTTGATCTGAAGCCTTCTTATCAAACCATCTCTTAAACACTTGTTGGTGGTTGGTGATAGCTATCATGGCCTTTTCTCTTTTCTCTTGCACTTCCAACAACTCGTCTAACCACAACTCCATTGTGCCGTTTTTCACTATCTCAAGAGATTTAAGCAATTGCAATGTCGGAATCTCCATGGAGATAGGCAATAATTCTTCCTTTTTGTATACTAACTCATATGGTGAAGTCTTGAGGACTTGTTTATGAGTTATGTGATCTACCCAAAGTGTCACCTGAAGATTTTTGTGCCATTCCCGTTGGTGCTCTGAACCAATTCTTTTGATGAGTTGGACTAAAATTTTGTTAGTCGACTCTGCTAGGCCATTACCCTACGAATAGTAATTTGGCAATGTTTTTAAGAACATGTCATTCATGAGTGCGAATTGACATACCTTAGAGCCTAGGAAATCCTTGGTGTTGTCAGAGATGATGGTTTTAGGAGGGTCGAATTTGGTCACAATCTCTTTGAGAAAGTCTACTATCTCCACCTCTGTTGCATTCTGTAGGGGCATGGATTCAATCTACCTTATGAAGTAGTTTGTTGACATCATAATCCATTTATATCCGGTGCTAGAGGTAGGTTTAATCATACTGATGAAATCAAGGCCCCATTGTGCAAGTGGCTCATCAACTACTATCAGGTTGAGGGGCATAGCAAAAATTTTCCTTCTTCCTACGAAGAATTGGCATTCCTTGTAAGCTTTAACCAATGAATAGGAGTCATTGAATAGCATCAGCCAAAAGTACCTGACACACATGATTTTGATGGTGGTAGTCTTAACCGAGAAGTGTCTGCCCGCGACGCTGCTGTGGAAAGTGTCAAGGATTCTTTTTGCTTGCTTAATGGTGACACACCACAATAGAACTCCATTGAAGTTCCTTTTGAATAGGATCCCTTCGATGAGTGAATATCCACTACTCTGCAAGTGGTAGAATCTTCTCTTCTAAGAAGGAAGGCCCAGTGAATATTTTCCAGTATGCATAAATCTCACTTTGTTCACCAGCCAGCAGCCTTTAGACTCTGACTCATTCGTCAAAACTAGCTCTGGTTGCTCTTCTTTGGTCACCATTTCTTCATTATGCACCATATATTCACATAGTTCTCTCCCCTAGACAGTATTTGTAGGCTTGACCTTAATGTCATACTCAAGGATCTTGGTGATCCAATTAGCCCTTTTTTTAGTGATTTCTCCTTCCATGACGTATTCACACACACTAGAATGTGCAACATAAACAACCACCTTGTTGCAAGATATTAGGTGCCATAATTTCTTGAGTCCCTTAACTATTGTGAAATATTTCCTCTAAATGAATTTATAGTTTGTTTCATATTATTTTAGGGTCCAAGAGTGAAATTCTATCAGATGTTCTCCTTTCCTTCATTGTCTTTCTGCGTTAAGAAAGTAGCAATGCTTGACTTGTTGTTGAATACATACATTATGAAGTCCTTCGATAGGTATGGATTAACCAATACAGGAGCCAAAGAAATAGCATCCTTAACCTTTTCGAAGGCTTCTCTTGCTTCTTTATTCCATTTAAATGTTTGATCCTTTTTCAGCATCAGGGTGATTGGCCTAATTATTCCTACAAAATCATAAATAAATTTGCTTAAAATTTTTACCTTTCCTAAGAAAGAATGGACACCTTTCTTGTTGACTGGAAGGGGAAGCTCTTTGATTTCTTTCAGCCACTTGGGATAAATTTAAATTCCTTCTTTGGACACTATGTACCCCAATAGCTTGCCTTGTGGTACTCCAAAGACACATTTTTTTGGGTTCAGGGAGACCCCGAACTCCTGGCATTTTTTAAAAACCATCTCAAGGTGATCAAAATGATCATCCTTATGTTTGGAAAAAGCTATTAGATAATCCAAATAGATTAGGATAATTTTGTTAATCAATTCACTAAAAGCGATGTCCATGGCCCGCTGAAAACTAGCTCCCGTATTTGAGAGGTTGAGAGGAATTTTAGCATATGTGAACGTTCCCCACTTGGTAGTGAACATTGTATTATGTCGTTCCTCTTCTTTAACTCGGATCTAATTGTAACCAGAGAAGTTGTCTAGCAGAGAGAACATTTTTGACCCTACCACTGTTTGCAAGATGGTCTCCATAGAAGGGGGTGGGTAATGATCTTTTAGGGATGCTCTATTCAAGTCCCAAAAGTCAACACACAAGCGGATGTCTCCATTCTTCTTTCATACTAGAACCAGGTTAGAAACCCAAGTGTTGTGCTTGATCAGGAAGACAATCTAGGATTGAATTAGCTTGGTCAACTCTTGTGCCATCATAGCCTCGATCTTTGGATTAACCGACCTCTATTTTTGGCAGACTGGTTTTGCACCTTCAGTCAGCTCAATTGTATGCTAGATGATGTCAGGATCATATCCCTTAAGATCATCATATAACCAAGAAACTACTCCTTCATACCTCTCATAAAAGTTAATTAGTCTTTCTTTATCATGATACAGGACATCTTTCCAACTTTGAGCTTTCTCCCATCTCTGACCTGAAAGTTTGCATAGTCGCTTTTATCTGCTACAAATTTTCTTTTGTCATTTCTGGCATCATCATAGTCAAAAATATTTCGAGAGTGACAAGCCCCTTCTGTTGGTTGTTTTTAATGAGCAACCAGGTTGGTCTCCTATTCTACCTATGGAGTAGCCATCTCCAGTCAAGGGCAGCTCAGAGGACCTGGACCAACTGACAAGATTCAGTCAAAGACTGAGATCTTCTGCACTTTAGGCTCTGCAGAACCAGGGCGGGTATACCCACACAATGCCTCAAATAAGACTAGACATTGCTTTTTATAGCAAATGACTCCTGATGCCAAGTATTGAGAACCTCAAATAGGGCTAGATTCTCAGTAGCTCAACCTTGAAGCAACCAGGAGGTAGGGCAAGATATTAGACCAAAGATATTCAATAATTTTAAAAGGTTTTCTGAGAGGGACTAGGCCACAGGACAGACCAGTGCCTAATCTTGGGCCACAGAGTCAAACATAAAAGATGGAATTCATTTGCAAACTAGACTCAATCAGTGGATTATGTTTTGCTAATTCTTTACATCAGCTATCAGTGCCTTACACTGACAATCCGGCTCTTGTATCAACCAGACTCTTCTTACCCAATCCAACCTGCAAACAAATAATCACTACTATCTATTCAAAGGATTTAACTGCTTCCTTGAAGCAGACCTATCAACAAATAACAGTCCCATAAAGTATGAGAAGATGAACAAAAGCACCTTATGCATTTATTTAAATGATTAAGAACTTACAAATATGGAGATAATCTGATGATATGCATGAAAGATAAGCATCTTCATGTGTTCTTGCTTAACTGATTGCATTAACAGAGGAATTCAACATTACAGCTTACAGACTCAAAAATGACCTAAGACCAAACCCTAATCTATCCCAGGCTAATCCTAGAACTCAGAAAAATGTGGAACAAAACACCAAAGTTCGGAACCCCAACATCTAGCCATGAAATTCTCCTTTATAGGAACAGGAGAAGCAACAAGCAACTGACCAGATAAGATTACACATCATCAGCTGACTAGGACAAACCCTAGAATAGCTCGCAGGCCAAGTCAAAAATTCTAACTGCCTCATTGGTCACATAAATGCAACTGGTCGGGCCGCTGCAGGAAAGGAATTCCCACATGAATGGAGCCAAGCAATCAATGTCAAATCTGCCGCCAAATCCACGCGTCCATACTTGAGCCATGTCATCCTTGTACCAGAGCCGCGTCGCCATGAATTCTTCAAATCTTCTCGTGCGAACACAGAAACCCTAATAGTGGTCTAGTATGAAACTCGACCATTGATCATCAGAGATCGGGCGGTTGCCTTTAAATCTTCATCAGACCACTGAGACAAGTACTACACTAGATCGCACTGCATACTGGTCTTCAGACAAACATCGGGCACCTTTATCGCTCAAATTAAAACATCACCGTTCATCATCTGCATGTGCGCATTGATGTTCCATTAGTAGCTCAGGCTTTAACGCACCACGTGGAGAGGCTCATATCGGTGAGAGATAGCAGTGTTGGGAAGACCTCAAGGCGAAGAGAAACAGTTACAATGAAGAGCCAAGCATATCGGCCAGACAGAAGGAACTTGGGGAAACGTCTGGCCAAAGGAAACATGCTGCACCAAACACCCGTCAAAGTTGGCAGGAGATCACAATGTCGGCGAGACCATATAGCGAAATCCACATGTGACACTGAAAACACCATAGAGTCAGGGAGAGATGGCCAAGTCGGCCAGACATCATAGCGAAGTCACAGTGTGTTACCAAAAGATATTTCCTTCATGCAGTGTCACCAAGACGATTCAAAACTCACATTGACAAAGACCACTTTATGTTCCATCGGCGAGACCGAAGGTCACTCACTGAGACCTCTCGCCGAAGACCCAAGCTCATACCGAAGAGATCTTTATACACCACTTAAGTCGATGTGTCCTATAACTTCTTTCACCGACGAAATCACCTGCCAAATGTATGTCGCTGTAGCACACAATCATCGGTGAGAAGTCATGTAGACACTTCATTGTTATACCGAGAAGACCCTTAGAAACTTGTTCGCCGAGAGAAGATAAGACCTTCACCAAAAGCCACACATTGAATCACCGTCGGCAAGACATGACCCCATCGCTATGACATACACCGAAACACAAGTCTCCCTGAAGCATAAAGTCTTCCATCATCGGTCGGCGTAGCAAGATGACATCGCCGAGACATCTCAACGAAAGGTGCCACCCACGCCGAAAGCAAACCACAAGACACCATCGGCAAGACATAACAGATTCACCAAGAGATATATTGAGAGTTCCAAGTCCTGCCGAAGGGAAGTCACACCGAAGAGCAAAGGGGGCCACCACAGTCGGGAAGACAAGCGGGGGTCGGGGAGACATCTCCCCGACACAAAGAACATAGGCTGACAGAGACTTCGGGGAGAGAACATGGAGTCGCCAAGATGTCACCCCAAACCGAAAGAGTCATGCTGAAGGCACAACAGAGGGCAGCAAAAAGGAACTCGGGGAGACCAAGGGGAGTCGGGAGACCTCACCCCGAATGGGAACCGTCACACCGAAAGGAAATCCCATCGGTGAGACACAAAGGAGTCGGGGAGACATCTCCCCGACACAACCAACCCAGGCCGAAAAGAAAGAGAACCTTGGGGGGACAGATAAGAGTCACCGAGAGGTTACACCGAAAGCTGAAAGTCACAGCAAAGAAGAAGCGGGGCTGGTAAAAACGGTAGCTATGGGCCGGTAAGGAATGGAAAATGGGGCTCAGGGGAACCACTTAAGTTAGAATAAACTGGGCAGACAAGTCAATGAAACAAAAAGGCAAACGGGACGGGAACCAAACAGGGTCAGAGCTGGGACTAGGAAAGAGACAGGGAACAAAAGGAACAAAAGGGACCGGGCCAAAAACTATCCCGCTCCCGCTAAAGAAAAGACCGCGGAGGCGGAGCCAGAACCGACACAAGAAAAAGAAGCCGCGGGGCCGGAGCGGGACAAAACCTGAGACAGGAAACATGAAGAAGGTTCCAAAAATGATTCCCATCCTGATCCCGCCCCCGCCAAAGAAAACAAAACAAAAGTCAAGTGAAGAGACAGAGGAAAAGAACCAGCGACCGCCGCAAGGCAGAAAGAAAAAGGAACACCAAACACACGGAATCGGGACTGGGATGGATGCGTGAACAGGAACTAGAACCTCAGAATTGGAGAAGTTCTAGTTCCCTTCAAGCATCCATTCCGCCCCCGATTCTGAAAGAAAAACCAAAGCAAGCAAAAGAGAAACGGGAACCAGAATAAAAACCCAAAAAAAGGAAAAGAGAAAAACCAGGAAACCCTAACACATGCTACCCCTTGTAGATCAAAACTAGCACGCTGGGCTCAACCCTTGTGGGAGCCCATTTAACCCACGTGCTAAAATGAAAGACACCCCATAGCTAAAGTTTAGTCATGAAAAACCAGAGTACACAACTAGACAATGAGAAAACCAGAAATGGCACTAACACCTTCGAAAGCTTATTAGACCTTAGCTAAATTATCTGTCTATCATAGGCCTCGACAATCTTTGATTAGAGTTGGTCAGAAAACTATCCCGACTATTGGATGAATGAGGCGATGTGTTCATCACAGTAAAATACTTGCCACCTCTAATCATTATCTAGAATTGCTAGTCAGACTATCACTTAGATAGAGTGCTTGTTATGCATTATGTCAGAGGTAGGTTCAAATTGAAATCTGATTACTGCCATGCGATCCACATTAACATTTTTTTCTTAGGGAACTGTCTAGATGTTGAAGGCTTCAAAACCCTCAATCAAGTCCTAGACCATATGTCTATAGGCTCTCATGTAGACATTCTTTGCTACGGAAATACCCTAGACTTGGTTGACCACTAATTCAGAATCTCCAACACCATTAATTGCTTGATGCCCATCTACTTTGCAAGGCTCAGACATTGCACTAGGCCTTTGTATTCACCTTCATTGTTTGAACAAGTGAATTGAAAGAAAAAATATCAAAGTGTCTTTTCATTATGTGGGGATTTCAAACATATCTCGACTCCTGTTCCCACCTTGCATCTTGCTCCATTGAACTGGAGCGTCCATAGATCTTAGGCTTGGTTACTTTCAGGTTCCTTCATGACCCTCAAAAGAAGTTGATCTTTGTCGTAGATAACATAGGTGCCTAGGCTGATAGCATGATAGTTGCCAAAAGGGTCAGCATCTATGTATTCACTCAAGAGAACTTCTTCTTGATCGGTCTGATCTTTGCTCACCTTTTCATCTTCTATAAACTCAATGCAATATGTTTCTTCTTGAGTGAAAGAGGTATGGGAAGCCTCAAAATTGATTCTGGCTTCATTGACCACATGTTCCGAATGCAAAGATTCATAATTTATCTTCATTTTGGCTCCGTGCTTGGTCCTTAGGATCAAGTGTGACCAGTCTAGAGAAAGATACTCGCCTATTTTTGAAGTAAACTCCCAGGATAAGTAGAGACCAAGCAAAGGGGGAACATCTATGATCACAGTGTCTTGCGGGAATGTGATACTAGGGCAATCAAAGAAAGTCAATGGGAGGTCCTTGATGAGGCCTACAGTCTCAACTTTGTTTCCATCAAGATGCATAACTCCCTTTTTTAAAGGTTCGTAGCTAAGTCCTAAGGCCTTAACTATCTGCTTGGGCATGACTGTAGTGCTAGCACCAGAGTTTATCATGGAATTATGTAATAATTTATCCCCTATAATGAGAGTTAGGAAGAAGGGCTTAGGACTTGACTTATCTCTAACCTTGGTAGGGGCTTTTGTTGTGCTATTTTTGAAAACTTCAGCAGGAGGTGATTGATCAATAATCTTTCTTTTGAGCAATTGCTCCTTTGGTTCAATGATTGGATCCTCCTGGAGAGCCTTCTGTAGCAATGTCTTCTGCTCAGGAATAGCTAAGATATCCCATAGAGACACATTAGTGGATGATTTTTTCAATTGTTCCACCATATTGAATGGTGACAGATTCGAAGGCTTTTGCTCCTTAGTTTTTGTTATAACAATTTCCTTGTGTGGCAGACATTGTTGTGCCACTACAAAGGTATTAGGCATCTGGTCAAAAGCACTTTTAGGCTATGGACTGACTAGTTGTAGGATGAATTATTCACCTATGAATCTCCTCTTTGAGCAAGTGTTGTAATTAGATTATACTTGTTGTATTTTAGATGTGGATGCATCATTGGCGAACACTACCTCTTCCTCTTCCATCCATGAGAAGAGCATGTGATCGAGAGCAATATCAGTTTCTTGCTCCAGAGACATCCATTGCAATTGAGTGGTGAGCACCACATTTTCCATTTGCGGAGAGGCATATACATAACCTCCATGATCTGACATTACGCCTTGGCTGTGCTGCTCCACCACCTTTTTTTGTAGATTGCAGCATGGATAGTTTTAGGTCATATGTGAATCGCTACAAGGGAAGCACTAGGGGTTGGTGTCATTGACTAAGTTTTTTTTCCCCACAATTAGCTCTCTACTCAAGCTTATATTGACACTTTGTAGCAGAGTGGGTATCGACACTATTTGATTTATTTTCTGCACCTGCGGATTTGTGCGAGCGCCTCCTTTGAACTAATTTTTTTGGTAAGAGGACCTTCTGCCTTGATAATTCTGATAGGTCAGTTTCATAGGTGTAGCCTGGTTGTGCTTGATAACCGTTATCTCGTTGGCCATAGCCTGCAACATCTCCTTGATGTCGCTTATATCTTCCTTTGAAGAACCAGATGTGGAAGCAACATTCTGTAGCACACTTGGATATGTGTACATAGATTGGGGAAGAGTAGGTGCACTAGTAGATGACATTTCCTATGCAAAAACTGATACTTCATGGAATATAGGCATGGTGGGCCGAGGCAACAACTTTTCGGCATCAATTAGATTGTTGTTTACTTTAACTACGACACTATACACATTTGGTAGCACGTGGTTCTGCCGAGTGACTAGATCATCATTGAAATGTTAGCGTTGATGGACTTGAGGTAAAAAATGAACTCTAACTCGGCCTGTGGGCGATCACAACTTGAATTCTTTGCCAGGTTATGTGGAACTTGGCATTGAAGTCAGTCATGGCTTCATATGGGGCTCATTTGATGATCTCCAGTTGATGATATTGTGAAGAACTATCTTTTTCATTAGAGAATATTTCATAAAATGGATCTTCGAGTTGGTCCCAAGTGTCGATAGTGTTAGGCTGTAATGTGTGGTACCAATCTAGTGCCTTGCCCCTGAAAGAGGCTACAAGAAATATTAGCGCTACATTTTGGGTAGTGATTCCATGCACCAAACATATGTCTGCAACATCTTGCAGATGTTCTGATGGTGTCCTTCAGTTATCTCTGATGAACTTAGGTATAACTTTTTAAGTGGTGATCGGGATAGGGGCCCAAATGGTGGGTGCTATTGGAGCAACGAGAGGACTTCCAATGTCCTATGCCACATAATTTCTATTAGCAGTAGGCAACATGGCTAGTATTAGGGGTGGTGGAAGTGAAACATTCACTAATTTGGTCGAGGCATGTACTATCCCTAGTGGTGGTACTAACAAACCAAGATTATTCATTGTTTGGGACCTAGTAATAGTCCAATGGCTCATACACCCTCTTTGAATTGAGATTCATTTAAGAAATTCCCACTATGCATGCTAGAAAAAAGGAAGTCGTTGATTCCAAAAATTGGAAAGGTAACAGCCTTTATGGGAAACTCAGTTAATGAGGGAACCAATTTGCACTAAACTGAGTGACCTCCATATTTTTAAAGAAGTTAGCTTCTTCTGTAACTGGGGTTTTGAATGGGAAAAGGAAGAATATATATAAAATAAAAATGTAACTAAGGCGATGCGCCAAGATGTAGATAAGGGCACGGTAAATCTATCCTTTGGGATTGGATTCAAGGGCCCCGTCAGCGATCTGCTATGTTCCAGAATCACAAAAACCAAAGATAAAGATCTAAACAATTCATCTAATGACATAAAATGATTATCACATACATTCATTGAAAAGAGGAGTCAAAGACATGATCTATATAAGCAATTTGTATTCAAAACCATATAAGTTCTTGCAAATAAACAATCTAGATAATAATGGAATAGTATTAATGTCTTATCAAATAATATAAGAAAAAATAGAAAGGTTGAAAAATGGAACAGTCTAAAAGTTTCATTTAATAATCTAAAAACAATACTAGAGGCCTGGTGTCTCTCTCTAATTTTTCTGCATCTTTCAAACTCATTTTCTTAAGCGAGAAGCAGGATTTATCCAACAATCCACTGCCTGGCAAGCTTGTAACAGAAAATATTCAATATCTTAGGCAATGATGGTCGCAACAGTGATTTCCCTTGGTCATTGTAATAAAAATATTCAGGCCATGGCATGTAGACGCTTCCTAGCTAGATGCATCCCCTATAAATGATGGTATTGGTCCAAGAATATCTCGAGCAAACAAGTGTCTCTCCCCCATGGAGACAATTACAACACGCAGCAACATGTCACAACCAGTTGCTCGCTCCATCCTCTCCTTTGATATAAACTCCCACCGGAGGGATGCGTGGTGGAATTTTGCAGCTCGTGGTTCATTCTCCCTTCCCTCTGATGAAAGCTTGCACTGAGAAGACACATAGCAACATATTTACTATCAGAAGCATCTATGGAGTCTGCCAAAAGTTTACACGAATGAAAGCTACGTGGGATGCAAGCGGGGCTCGACAAGAAAGTGAAGGGAAGCAGTTATAAATAGCCCACGATGAAGACACATGGGAGCATAGCAGGAGCTGGTAGAAGAGCACATGAATCCTTTTCTACGAGGAGCGTTGGGCGAACACATGGAAGCAGTCGGCAGAGTATAGCAAAAAGAAGCTCGAAGAAAGGCTAAGGGAAACATGTTGAATATATGAGGCGAGGGCCAGAACTTAGCAAAACATAAAAAACACCCGAAGGGAGCTCAAAAAATTTTACATTCACATTTTCCATGTACACTGTAATATTTTGTATATTTTTGTATAGGTTCAGTCTACTTTGTTTTGGCTTGTCCGGTCTACCTTGTTTGGGTTTCCCTTGTATTTTGTTCTTTGGGTTTGGTCTGCTTCAACCATGAGATCTAGAATATTTCCACACTTACAAGAGGCATGTGTCCCTGAGCATGAGCCACTGGTGGAACCCTATAAAAAAAAAATTGAGTTGGCCTTTGGTAGTTTTGGGTCTTGAATTATTATCAAGGGTTTAGGGTTTTATGCTATGTTGTTTGGTTTACTTAGCATGTTTTCCTTTCATATTAATCCTTGTTCTTGTTGTCTAATCTTCCATTGACTTGTTGGATTAGGTTTCTAGTTGTCTAAGTTACATCCTAAGCCATTGCCCCTGTGTGATTACTGACCACTTATGTCTAAGGTTCCCATTTTCTCCATTGCGTGATAATTTTCCTTTCACTTTGCTCCAAGAGTTATTGTTTTATAAAGTTGGGATCTTCAAATATTTTACCTTTCTATCCTAGGTTGGATTACGCCTTGGTTTATTTAAATTCCCCACTCTTCCTTATACCTAGGTGGCCCCTTCTTTATAAATAACTTTAAGGAATGTGCTAATTACCACCGCTTAAGTCTTTGCATCATGTATCACTAAAATCTTCTTGCTCATTGGTTCCATTTCTATGATGAGAGATGGACTCCTTTTTTCTTGCATCATGCGCATCCTTTATATCACTACAATTTTATTGCTTTTCATTTCATTTATGTGATGTGTGAAGGCTTATGTTTCCTTTGCATCTCTTCCCTCCTTCATATCACTGAATTTATATTGTTCTCTTAACCTGTTCCATGATGCATGATGGCCCTTATATTTTATTTGCATCACACCAGTCCTTTGCATCGCTAAAAAAAATTTATTGCTTAACTCATTCCAGTGATGAGTGACGAGAAACAAAAAACAAAGGATTGTGATTATGCAACCTATCAAGATGTTTTCCCATCACTCATCCATCGCTTATCACTGAAAGGTTTTTCATTTTAAATGAACTTCAACGATGATCAATGAGTGACGATGAACTTCTAATTTCCTTTGCATCGCTTGAGATTGATACATCACTAAAACATGATTTAAACTTTGAAACTCTTCAGCGACGAGCAATGAGTGATGGGAAGAATATTCCTATGAATATTCTCTCCATCAGAGGAACTCTTCACATCGTCGTTCCATTTTTTCAAGTGATGGTGTTGTCGTGATGCATGATGGTCGTATAAAAGAAGTAATGGAGAATGCGGAGCGGCCACGTGGTGATATTTTAGGGTATCATTGTTGTTTTAAGGAAAGGTGATGGAAAGAAAAAAGTGATGGGAAAGGGTGAGGGAGAGCCATCCATTGATTTTTAAATCAGATACATCAACTACTATAATTAAAACCTAAATGGCTAAGTGTCATAAATGCTCTTGTTCACTCGTGTGAACCATCTTTCACCAATAATGGAAAATCTACTCGCTTCTAAGGCCATTAAAAGAGTGAATTGATCTTTTTTTCTATCATTTCCACAAGGATTTAGGAGCAGAAAGGTGAAGAAAGGGTTCAAGTGAAGAAAATTTGAGGAACGAAGTGCTTATTTTCCTAGGTAAGTCAATTCTATATGCTCTTGTGACTGGTTTCAAGCATTGGGTAATTTGAAAATTGGGATTGAAGTGTAGGGTTTTACGGATTGAGGATTGTCATTTTCTCTGTTCTATAAATGAAATTCATAGTCTTATGTAGGTTTTGAGGAGTGGGATAAGTAATTATTGAATTTAAGTGTGAACCCCATGAATATGAGAATAGAGACTTTAGTTCTTGTTTAATTTGAAACCCTAGCTCTTTTAAATTATGCAAAATGAGTCAACCTAGTGAGTCTTCCAAACTTGAAGTAAAACCCAAACAAAAATGGGTTAGAAAGAAAAAAACTAAGGATGATGTATCAAAACTAGAAGTATCCAAGGCATCCAAGAAAAAGAGGTCTATGAAAAGGGACTTCACTGGGCTAATGGAGGAAGCATCTAAAGGTTCGGCCCCAAAATTGAAACAAGTTGGGAAAAGGGAAACTAGTGAAGGTGTTTTGACAAGCCACTTTTAGGATTTGGAATCTAGGGTAGGTGATGTTGTTGTGCCTTAGAGTGGCTGGGAACTATTCCTTTATGAATTCAATAGGATATTTTCCAGTCATCAAACATGTCATCTCTAGATGTGACATTGTCAAGCTAATTGTTCCCAATGTTTTAATGGAGGTAGGCTTGATTCTAGAATTGGCTAGATGTTATGACCCCAAGGATAGAGTGACTAAGAGGTTTATAGATGGAGCCCCCATACTGGACATCACAAGAAGCCATATTATAGAGTTTTTCAATTTGAATCTCATTGCCACTCACTCAATCAATTTTGGTGCCCTATATCAAGAGTATGAGTAGAATAAGTATGGGTATAGGAAGAATGTGCTGCCAAGGCACAAGAGACATGATTTTAACAAGAAGGGTGTGTCTTTTAGACCTATGGATGTCAAACCCTTCAACTGTGATGAATTTGAAGACTATTTCAAGAACACCAACTATGAGTTGTGTCAGGTTTTGGCCAGGAAATATGACATAAAGATGAGCATCCCTTTGATGGTTATGGCCATTGATATACAAAAAAAATCAAAACAAGATGTTTGATTATGCTTCCTATCTAACAGAGGAAATTCATAATGATTTGGTGAATTTGAAGGATGTAAAACCTCCTCTATCTTTCATACATTATTTAAATTTAATGCATATGTTGCTATGGAGAGGTAGGAAGGTGTGGAGAAATTTTATGAGGCTAAGGGAAAGAGACAGCCAAGATAATGAATTTCTTGTGCAAATGTGGACCCACATTTGGGATATGCACTGTCCTGATTATAATTATGCTACTTTCTGTAGTGATTTTAAGTTTGGAGTTTTGGAGAAATTAGATTTGAAGCCTATCTACAAACTTTCTAGGGGTGTGAAGGAGATTCTGAGACCATTGGAGCTTTAGGAAAATACTACACAAAATCATAACTAGGGGGACTAGTATTTCCATACTGGTTACACCACTATTAGGGTGTATGGAGCTTTGGTGCCACCTCACCGCCTACTAGTGTATGAATCAGAAAAACTGGCCTTCATGGAGATAATGTGGCAGTTAAATTCCATGGATAAAGAGCACTTTAGGAGTGCTAGGAAAGCATCTATTATTAATCCCAAATGTGCATTTTCATATTTTGTGGTCACCTCAATGGAGGGCATTGAAAATTTTGGCACTCTCATCAATAATTACAAAATGAAACAAAATAAAATAAGGAATTGTAACTCTAAGGAAGTAGTTGACAAGGAGAGGAAGACAAGAGGAAGGTATGATTTCCACCATCACTTCCTCTACATGGAGGATATAATTAGAAATTTTCCCTCATATGAAGTTGTTGCTGAGAGGAAGAATGAGTGGAGAACTATTTGTGTTATTGAGGAGAAAATATTGAAATAAAACCCTTTTTATGTAAGTCCTTATGTAGAGATAATCAACCAATATGCTCAATCCAAGGTGCTATTGGGAGATTTCAAAGATAAAAGATTTTTTGAAAAGGTGAAGGAGGTTGAAATAAAAGCTAAGGTTTCCAAGGAGCACCATGATGCATAGGTGAGGATCCAAATGACTCAATCTACAACTCAAGGCACACAAATACAGGAAATGGAGGTAGGTGATGAACCAGAAGTTGCCCCTTTGGTAACTTATTCTAAAATAGAGGAAGGTTGTTGCAACAATGTACATGAAGAATCTGTTGAACAGGTTCCTATGGAATAGGAAGTTGATCATATATTCCCCTCCCCTGAAAGGGATGATGCTCTCAATATTGTTGTCCCTACTAGTAGGATAATTAAGTGGGAGGTATGATGAGGATAAAGATGATGATGTCAAGATAAAGACCTGTAGAGATTTTATGAGTGATGAAACTTTCATTCAAACTAAGGAGTTTAAGGATTTTTTCATCCAACTCAATAGCCAAGACATCAAGAAAAGGATTGAGGATGCAAAAGCATAAGTTGAACCCTTATTACAGGAGGAGGCTGAGAAAGTAGAAGAAGATAAAATAATGAATGAGATTGCTGCCATTACACTTGAAGAGGCAAGGAGTTTGGTTAAAGGAAGAGTATTTTGTTGTTCCCTGGGTGGAATATCACATAATTTATTTCATTATATGTAATAAGGAATGATCCTAGTGCTTCCATTTCTAAGGAGCGCTTTGACAATAAAGTATTTGGTTTGGGGTTTAGTCCAAAATTGCATACTCTTGTAATATGGTCTATGGAACCCAATACTAGGAAGCCCAAAGTTGTCAAATCAGTTGAGGAAGTGATTGGTGTTGTGGTGGTGAAAATATCCACTAAAATTACTCCTACTCAAGCTGCATAATTGACAATGCATGTTGCAATGTTGAGTGTGGACACAACCCAAATTTCTCAAGATAGATATGAAAAGTTCTTGGATAAGTATAATAGTTTGTTGGATGAATATAATAGAATTGTTACTACTGTGGCTAGCTCAACATAGAAGACCCATCTTCCCCAACTTCCTCCTCTTCTAATTTGTCTTCACAAGACAAGGAGACTTTGTCATTAAGGATCAAGAATTTAAAAGAAGAACTAGTGATGGAGAAACAGAATGTGAAGAAGGCTAAGGAGGAGACCTCAAAGGTGGACACAGTTATTTTGGATGATATTCTAGGGCACAGGGTCTCTATATTGGTGCATAGGTTTGATAATGTTTGGAATGTTTACAAGAACAATCATGAAGCTTACTAGAGGTATACTCAGGTGCAAACTTCCTTTCAAAATGATTAGAGTAAGTGGAGTGCTAGGGTGAGTGCTTTGAAGGATATGATACCAAACATGAAGGATATGATACTTTCATTTGGTGCTCTAAAAATGAACAACACAAACTCACATTTGATTTTGGTATTGTTAAAATAAACCAGTTTTAAGCTTTCTAAGTTAGGAACTTTCATTTGGTGCTCATAAAAAGAACAAAAACACTTCAATTTTGGGTTCTAAAAATGAACACATTTCATGTTTTCATAATTAGGAACATTAATTTTGGTGTATAAAAATAATGCAAAATGGTTTCTATTTTGTTGACGCACGCTTGATTCACTTTTTGTTGACCAAAGTTAGAACCAGGCTTGATTTCTTAGAAACACTTTAATTTTGGGGCTTAAAAATGAACAAACTATTCTTGTTATTTTTACACCATTACTATCTTAATTGCTTGATGTCCTAAACACTTCAATTTGGTGCAAAAATAAAGAGAACAAGTTGTTTATATTATTCACATATTTTTGGGGATAATACCACTCGAGGTGTTTAAAATGAATCAATTTGCTATGAAGTGTATGTCGTGTATTCATTGATTGGAAAAGTTAAATGTTTGTCTTCTCCCCTCGCACCTTTTGGTGATCTTGGGTGAGCAATTTTTTTTTGATCTTCACACCTTTCTTTTCAAGCATACATTTTTAGAGCGCCTACCTACTTGAGGAAACTCCTGCATCAAAGAACTTGTGGGCGACCCAAGTAGTACTTTTTTTCTAAACTGCTATATAAATCTTTTATGAGTGTGAGGAAAGTTCATTACTCACCAGGTGCAGATGTCCTATACCGACATCTTCTCCCTCAGTATCCTTGTGATGTGTAAAAACCCATAAGGCCTAGGAGGTTCTTAATTGAAAGAAATGTTGCATGTAAAGGTGCCCGGAAATAATATCCCTAGAACATGACTAAGAGCCAATTTTTTTAGAAACCACCCTATTATCCAAAACATTCTTTGAAAGTGGTGCATCAAAATTTACTTCTGAGAAGTTACTTTCCAAGTTTGACTATAGGCCCACACCATAAGTCGCATGTAAAATCATCTCTTCAGAGCATGAGACAAGCCCACTGAAGAGGATGGTTTCTCTCCACTAGGGTTGTAATTACTTGTTAATGTTAAACTTTCTCAATTACATTCAGAAACAATTGTGACATAAAATTTTGTGTTTGATTTAAAGAGAAATAACACATCAAAACAAACACTGAACAAGATGGTCAAATAAAAAACCCTTTGATTTACTGTATACTTGTGAAAGAAGCCTTATGTTTTGTACTCCTTGAAAGGATTTATCCTTAAAGGTTTCTGAACATTTTGACTTTTATTTTAGGTTACATTGATCAAGGTAAACATTTGGTAAACTATGGCTTGGGTGTTGTGATTTCACAACTTGATCTATAGACATTCAGGTCACATGAAGTCCATGCTTTTGAGTTAGTCTAGTGCTATTATATTATTTTCCATACTCAAGAACATAGAGAAAACAAACACACAGAGGTTACAAATTGCCATTCCAACTCAATATTTTTTGACACTTAGGGGAAAACAAACTAAAGTTGTTTATAAGGTCATTATTTGAACAAAACATTTGGAAAATCAGATTGGTCACAAAGTCTCTCATCCATTATTCCCATACTACTTATTTGAAATAAAAATTAAAAAAAAACACTAGGATCATTCCTTCACTCAAAAATTCTATGATATCAACAGTTACTTGGAACTCACAAATAGTTCAAGTATCTTTCCCACAACATATCCTCTAGAAAAAGGAAGTGAAATATTGACCCTCATTCTTCAAAATTTTGATTTCTAAAAAGTAGCCACATTCCAAAACAACACTCAATCCTTAGGGCTTTGAGCTTCATAATAACTGTCTCACAAGATCATAACACCTTATGACCATCTGGAAACCAACTGCTTCAGTTCAACAACTAGGCCTTATAGCACCAATCTTTCAACCAAGTAACACATACATTGAAGGTGCGCAAACTGACATCATAAGTAGTTTGAAAACCTTCCTATTTGAGAAGAATGAAACACCCCATCAATTTCTCACCACATTAATCATCTTAGATGAAGAGGGAGAGAAATCAAACATAGCAGCCAAAAGACCCATGTTACTACCTCTCGCATGGCAATAGGTATGATCCTCTTAGAAATATAAACCAAGTGACCTTATGATAGGGTATTGAGTATCAAAACATCCTCAAAACATGTCGATCTATTATCCAAATTACTCTTATCAAGGGTCACAACATCAAATAGGGAAAAAACAATAGGGATTTCAAAATTACCATCAAGGAATAAATCCAGAACATCAAATTTTCCTAGATTAAATTAAGAGATATCTTGAGGAAATTAAAAAAAATTAATATCCGACACATCACCAATGCCATGTGCAAAGTCAAAACATTACATATCCTCAACTAATGGACATTATTCCACAAACACCTCAATGTCCACATCAACAACACTTCCAATATTTGCAATATCAAGAAGTACCACAACATCAAGGTGTACCTCAAGTGCAATATCAAAATATACCTCAAACACGGTATCAAGGAGTTCCACAAAATCAAGAGAAAAACAATCAAGAAAATCCACAGAGAAAAAATTACCAAAAAAGAAGAAAATTCACCCCTTTGGGAGAAACTTTAGAGGTAATCATGCACAAACTAGTACAACAAGAACTTATCAAGATCAATTTATGGTGAACCAAACTTTAAACTCCCTTGGTATAACAAGTACAAAAAATGTGAGTTCCACAAAATAAAGGGTCACACAACAAACAGATGTGCTAAACTCAAAAATATCATCCAAGACCTCATTGATCAAGGAGAACTAGCTATTAAAGGGCCATCTACCAATGACAACAGTGATAATGTCTCAACCTCAAAATTTGAAAGCAATGATCAAGAGCTATCTATCACTGATCACATTGACAATGTCTCTACATAATCCAGTGAGCAAGAGGACATACATCAAGAATTTAGTCCCAAGCATGATAAAAATCAATCACCCAAGTCTAGCAATGATTCAGTCCAAGATATATTGAAATCATCCAACCTCATGACAGTACATGTTGATGATCAAGAGACTCTTAATCCAACACTTATACCCAATGCAAAAAATATAAGCCAAGAGCTATCACCCATATGCCCACATTTTGAGGAGATCCAAGGATCCTTTACAAGAAAACCCTTCTTTGAAATTGATCCATGTCAAAAATGTGATTCAAATCATATCGAAGATGATACCACATAGAGTCAAGATCAAGAATCCCTATCATCAAAATACTACAATGACTTGGTAGATATCTTCCAAGACATCCAAGGCTTTCCAAAAGAACACATCCATATGCAAAGCACACATACATCTACCCATGACTTGCTTACTCCTAATGGACATGTAGATGATCTTCATCCAAAACAAGAGCCTCATACTCTTGATATCATTACCAAGGAACAAGAGTCACCTACTCTTAACATCTTTACACATGATCAAAGCAAAAAATCAATAGACATATCTGAAATTTATGAAGAAGAAGCATTAAGATTAGAAACATCCTCCAGGAAGGTTGAAGACATAAAGCATGAAAATATGGAGCAAATTATCTTAAAATCAGCAAAGATAATTGACAATCTTGAGCAACAGAGCATTGGGTATACAAAATTAAAAAAATCACCGATATATTTTGAAGGGCCATCAAAATTTGATATTTCACATGATCAATTCAAAAATATCAATCAATAAGTTATCCCACATATGGAGGATTCTAAAAATGGAAAAGCTATCATAGTTGAAGATCCGCCACAGAGCAGAGAAGGATTAGCACCTTGTTTCCATGGTAAATCATATTCTATTGCAAATGAAAATTTTCAACAGATGCATTATCAAGGAAGAGGATTAGGCCTACATGAATAGGGTACCCTAGAACCATTGATGATTATTGACAATCCTAAACATCAAGGTCTTGGTTATTCAGTAATTAAGGGATCTAAACATATTAGGGATACCTCTATAATATTGGGTTCAACTTTATCTAATGCAAACATCAACATAGAGAGAACAAAGAGTCCTTATAATGAAATTGCTACCAACGCTACTACTGGCCATATCATGAATTTTCATCCACGTATTTTTTCACCCTCTCATTGGGACCAACAACAAGATAAAAAACTATACCCAAGAATAAAACAAGCCATTGAAGCAAAAGAATCAACAAAAAAAAATGGGCAAGAAAATCATCCCTATCAAACTCCATTAGTCAAAGAAACTATGGGAAAAAATCAAAAGGGGAAATTCATCCATCAAATAAGTCCAAAAATGCAAAATAAAGCTTCAAGAGTGACCTACAAGGTATATCAAGACATTGGTCCCAATCGAATCTCCATATCCACCCATCATTGCTCATCATCCCAAGTTTGGAGAGTCAAAGGTTCCAAACTATCAACCAATCCATCTAAAAATCATATCCCTCAACGCATTTCACCATCCATGATATCCAAATCTCACATTGATCATGTATTGGAAGGAACTTTTTATCATAAGGATTCTAAGGGAACTATATCACGATGTACACATCAAAGTAAGGTTAACTCTAGTATCGACAAGGAAGATAAGGATTAGCAGGGGATATTTTCAAGCAATTGTATCTTAGCAAAACAACTTCTCCAAGAAGGATATTGTTGGCACATCATGACAACAACAACAACTATATTAGCACCAACATAGTCTACATCAGTACCACCAGGTGGTTCAAACATGAGTAGAAAATCGTCACCATGATGAAAACTTGGTAAACAGGCGTCTTGTGTGACATCAAAAATCAATTAAAAAAAAATCATGAAAATAGTCAAGAGAAAAATCATCCTCTAGTGAAAACCACTATGGTTGTGCTTTGGACAAGTACCATGAAGAAAACCTAGAAAACAAGCATCATGTGTAGAATCGAGCATCTACGTGTACCATTTTAGGTGGAATCATCTCAACCTATCTGGAATAAATCCAATCCATTTTTATCCCAAATCCAATGTACCTTGATCTTGAAAAAAATTTAGTGTACACTTTACACTTACTTAGGGAAAACATCTTGACATGGGTCACTATCATTGATCCTATCCTATCCAGCATTATTTGAGCCATGAGGCATTGTCCAAAGGGGCATACTCTATCCAAACATGTTATCATATCACAAGATAATCTATCATTGCTAGACACTAGGGGTAGGTCCTTAAATTTTAGTGTACACTTTACACTTACTTAGGGAAAACATCTTGACATGGGTCACTATCATTGATCCTATCCTATCCAGCATTATTTGAGCCATGAGGCATTGTCCAAAGGGGCATACTCTATCCAAACATGTTATCATATCACAAGATAATCTATCATTGCTAGACACTAGGGGTAGGTCCTTATATCTTGATCTATGTCTTATAGCTCACATTATGATCTAGGCATTGTCCCAACAACAAGGTATCCTGCCAACACACTATTTGGGTAACCTTCAAACAAATCAACAACATCAACAAGGTGTGCCACATGGTACCCTTCCCAATTTTTTCCAACAACAAGGTATACCACCAACACACTACTAGGGTATCCTTCAAAATAATTTGTCTCAACAACAAGGTGTACCACCAACACACTACCAAGGTAACCTTCAAAGATACCAACAACATGGATTATTCCTTCACTCAAAAATTCTAAGATATCAACAGTTACTTGAACCCTACAACTAGTTCAAGTAATCTTTTCCACAACATATCCTCTAGAAAGACACAATGAAATATCAATCCACGTTTTCAATATCTTACACCCTTGGCAAGAGGGTAAAAATCCAAAAAAAAATTGAAAAAGATTAAAAAAATACAAAAAAAAAAAAGCAAACTTCAAAAAAGTTTGTCCCAACAACAAGGTGTACCACCAACACACTACCAAGGTAACCTTCAAAGATACCAACAATGTGGATTATTCCTTCACTCAAAAATTCTATGATATCAACAATTGCTTGAACCTTACACCTAGTTCAAGTAAGCTCTTCCACAACATATCCCCTAGAAAACAAAGTGAAATATCAATCCAAGTTTTTAGTATCTTATACCCTAGGCAAGAAGGTAAAAAATCCAAAAATATGGAAAAAAGGTAAAAAATACAAAAAAAATAAAAAAGAAAGCTTCAAAATAGTGTGTCCCAACAACAAGGTGTACCACCAACGCACTACCAAGGTAACCTTCAAAGATACCAACAACGTGGATTATTCCTTCACTAAAAAATTCTATGATATTAACAGTTGCTTGAACCCTACATCTAGTTCAAGTAAGCTCTTCCGCAACATATCCTCTAGAAAACAAAGTGAAATATCAATCCAAGTTTTTAGTATCTTAGACCTCAAGCAAGAGGATAAAAAAATCCAACAAAAAAAGACAAAAACATCAAAAACATCTAGAAAACAACAAAAGTCAAATTTTTTTGAAAAACATCAAAAACAAAAAAAAATTATTGGGTTATTCCTTCACTCAAATAATCTAAGATATCAACATTTACTTGAACCTCACAACTTTTTCAAGTAGATTTCCCGCAGCATATCTTCTTGACACAGAAGTGGAATATCAATCTAGATTATCAATATTGTTTACCCAAAAATAGTTTATGCTTTGAGTCA